>BPMX01000002.1:600000-1064574 GCA_019972555.1 Ustilago shanxiensis | reverse complement strand
AAAAAAAAAAAAAAAAAAAAAAAAAAAAAAAAAAAAGTTTTGAAGCGTCAGTAGAACGCAGGGTCCAGAACTCGAGCGGATGCACGCTTTGCACAGCTGAAACGAAGCGCGACCGCGTTCAAGGGTCTTGGAGGGTCTAGAAGACTCGAGAACGAAACAACAGGTTCAAAAGTACAAGAATAGAACAACTTGCTCGACATCGATTGGAATTGCCACAAAGGCCAGGCTCACTCCATGCCAATTTACTGGTGGTCTTGTGCCACTGCCTTTCCTTTTCGTTCGCTGGGTGTAAGATGGTCCCGACGGGCAGTACAGTACTGTATGCACAGTATGGGGTGGCACTGTCAAAGCTGCAAAGCCGCGCAGCAAAGCAGTTTGGCACCGGAATAGGGTGTTAGTAATTCTCGCCTGTCTGGACTATTGCTAACGACCAGGCATGTCTATGCAGCGCTTGTTTTGGACTATGGAGCGGCAATCAAATCGCCCGAGGAAGCGAGACTACTGTTTGCTTTTTTGGTCGCATGCTTCCTTCTGCTCGCTTGTCTACTTGCTCTGGTCAAAAGCAATCATTCATCGAGTGGCTTCCTTTCATCAGGACGGGTTCTTCCAGGGCCATAGCAAATACTTCGTCGTGGCAATCCACTGCAAGCTTGACAGTCACTATTCATAAGCCTCATCTGTACTGCGTAGGTACAGTGAACAGCGACCGTCTGCGCGGATCGGCTACCGCCGGCTGGCTTTGGCTTCATTGCGCTCTCCGACTGATCTGATTGAATTGTCAAGATTGGCACAAGTCAGTTCCATGGATCCAACGTTCCTATCCCGTTGATCAGCGGGTTGCGAACACCATGATGCGGACTAAGTAGAGGTGCAGCTCTACCGAGTCAAGACTATGTCGAGTCAAAACACAATGAAGTGTAGCGAGGGCCCTCGATGTCGGCAGGTCCCATGCAGCGGTCAAGCAGATGAAAACATCTTGATTGGCTGTGACTAAATTTAGCCGGAAGCCCGACCCGAACTTTTGCTTTTTTGCTGTCAGAAGATTAAACGGGCTGAGAAGTCTGCTTTTTGATCCTGTCGGTGGACTGCTGAACACCCAAAAGTCTCTCTGCCTGCAACGAAAGGCAGAAACGCTGATCACACCAGGACACTGATAGATGCTCTCAAGGCTCGATACATCTGCTGCAGTATCATTGGGTAAGGCGACCGCACACAGTGACTTGTAGATCGGAGTATTTCGGGCTTCCCGACAACGGCATCGTGTTGACTAGCATAGTTTGACGGATTAATGCAATACAATTCTCCTTGGATGGTGGCGTTGTGGCTGGCTTCTCAGCTTCTGCACAGAGTTGTGCGCAAAGCGAAGCATGATATGCAACGACGGTTACCTCTCGGGCATCAGCACGAATGGAGACTTTTGCGCTGAGCTGTGAATAGCCATGCCCTGAAGACGCTATCGGGAAGATCGAGTTGACTCCGAGCGTCAAAAAAAATAAAATCGGATCTCGGATAGCCAACGGGCTTCGATGCAAGTGTAGCAACCCGTCAGTATGAAGTATTTTGACAGATCATCCCTCGTAACATCGTCCACATGCTGGTAGCTTACCCCAGTCACGTCTCCCTTTCCGCTGTGAACGCCGCCAATGAACGGTGATTACGCAGAGGCGAGTAGCATCGGCTCTGCATCCGGGTACCAAAGCGCAGCTCACCAGCTGCTGCGTCAAGCTCTCGACTCTAACAAGGTATCCGACCTTCAAGTCTCGCAGTACTATCGTGAGCGACTGCAAGATCGCCGCATCCAGATCACCAATCTAGACCGAGCACGTCCTAAGACCGGCGGTAACGATGCAGATGCTCGCATTCGAGCCGAACGCAAGCTCGTCAAACGCCGCAGACGGGTGAAGAGCGAGCTTTCCGAGCTCAAAAGACTACGAATTACAGCGGGTCGAACCGTCAAGCACTCTTCATCCAAGGACGAAGCCCAATTGGCACAACGATCAACAGCAGAGCACATTGATCAAGATGGCGAAGCATCGAAGGAAGCTGTCAGAAGCACGCAAAGACGTCTCGCTGACGCAAACAAGCAGTTGAAGCGTTTGCAGTCAGTACCACGGAACAGCAGCACGAATCAAGCTAAAACGATCGATAAGCCCGCACGCAAGCCTCTCAGCCGCTCTCAGCGCAAACGTATGGGTCTCGATCAAGTTGACAACAACATCAGCTACGAATTGATCAAACCACTTCACGGAATGTGGCGTTCCTACATTCAACAGCTACTCAACATTGTCGCAATGAACAGCAAAGGTCAACTTGTTTCCAACCCTCAGTTTGACCCAAAACATTTAGCTACCATGTCATCCGGCACAGTCAGCGCCATTCAAGCTTCACTGATCAAAGCTGATCTATGCGGAGCAGAATTAGAGGTCGTTCGTGCTGCCAATCCCTCCCTAGTCTCTCAATCTGGACTGGTGGTAAAAGAGACCGAGCATACTGTCATTCTCGCCATCCCTCCAGAGAAGACAGAGGCGAAATCGAGCAACGCAACACGCATTATACCCAAGAAGAACGCTATGTTTGCCGTAAAAGTCCCGCTGGCAACGTCGAGTACCGAAGGCGAGGATGCAGGGCATCTTCGCTTCGAATTGTACGGTAATCACATGATGCACACTCTGCCGTCCAGGGCTACAAGGAAGTATAAGGCCCGACCAACCATAGATTTTTGATCACAAGCATTGCAACCCTTTCATCTGTAATTGTACTCTGTCACTCAATATTTTTTTTCAATAGCATCGCATTCACCCTTGTAGCAGAGCAAAACACATGCTCGATCCTGTTCCTTGTGATGAATGAGCAGGCATCAGTTGGCAAACGGTCACTTTTTGGGTTGTAAGAGGTCTACTCCTCAATCCATTACTCCCCCTCTTCTTGTTGTGAAAGAGAGAGAGGCGGAGAGGAAAGGGACGATCAAATTACGGCAAAGACTAAAAGAGCGACAACAAGAGTTGGAGAGAGAGAGTTGATCTAGAGACACGAAGCATTGTATGTATGTATAGACAAAAGCGGATGGATGCAGGTTGGTGCGGAGGATGATGTATCACGGTCTAAGGCATGAGAATGAGCAGGACGCCAATGATGGCGGCCAAGCTCTTGAAACCAGAGTCCATCTAGGATGTGATAGATGCGAATGCGAGTTTAAAGGAGGAGAGCAAAGGCAGCGGCAACAGCACCAAGACCGACGGTGGAAGCGCCGGCGATGAGGCTGGAAGCACCCGACTTGGAAGTCTGACCCTGTGCAGAAGTGGTACTACCGCTGCTGCTCGAAGAGCTACCGGAGGTTCCGGAGGTGCTTCCACTAGAGCCGGTAGAAGCACCAGCGGCGGCACTGGCGGAAGAGGTGAAGGCGGCAGCAGCGGCCCTAGCCGACGACGAAGCCTGAGCGCTAGCTCCACTGCCATTGAGGTTGGCAAAAGCGCTGGTGTCGGGAGCGCGGGCACTGCCGCGAGGAGCATCCGAGTGGACAATGTTGATGGGCTCACGAGTGGGGAGAATGCTGTCGACGCGTTCCTTCCTCGAGGTAAGGTTCCACTGGTTCTGGTAGTAAGGCAAGCCCTGCAGTTCAGGAACAGCTCCAACATTCCAGTTGTTGGCCTTGAGAGCGCGGTGGTATGCCTTGAAGGAGTCGATGGCCTGGTCAGTGGTCTCGTGCTCGAGCGAGATGAAACCCGTACGGTTACTTGAGGTGGCCCAGCTGGTCATCTCGCGAATGACACTCTGCTTGGTCGCGCCGATACCAGAAGTGCAGGTCTCAAGCTGGGCAGTACCGTTGCCCTGGCGAAGACACCAGTCATCGGCATCCTTGTTCCACATGACGGTCTGAAGTCCGAGAACCTGGGTGGCGATAGCACGGACACGTGCGTCGACGTCACCCTCAGGAGGGCGCCAGTACATGGGAACGGATCCAGTCAGATCATAGATGATCTGCATGGTCCAACCAAGGTCACCGAGAATCTCGAGATCGGTCTTACCGGTCTGGAGAGTGTGCGACCAGGTGTGGACACCGAGGTGCATGGGAGGGTCAGACTTGACGTATTCGTCCATGGCGGTGGGGTTCCAGACGATGGCACTGCCGATGAGGAAGTGAGTAGCACTCTGACGCTGAGCCTTGAGGTAGCTAATGAGTTCAGGAGACTGAGGGGTGGGACCGTCGTCGAAAGTGATGGAGACGTAGTTGTCTGGAGCCAGCCAGATGTCTCCAGTGTCACACTTCTGAACAGTCCACGAGCAGACGTTGGTCATGTCAGTGCCAGGAGGATAGACAGTGGCGCGCGTGTTGGGGTCAGTGATGGAGCGAGGGATATTGGGGATGAGACCGGCCGCCTTCTTGGCGTTGTAGCGGTCGACCCAAGCCTTTGGTAGGGAGCTAGCGGGGGGAGGGTCGGAGCCTGCAGGAGGGTAAGGCAAGCCGTTCTTTGAAACGTTGGCGAGCTGACGCTTGGTGATGCTGTGGTGCTCGGCGCGCTTGTTGAACAGGTGACCAGCGGGGTGCTGAGCAGGGTCGACAAGACCTCGCTCGTGATGTCCAGACGCAGAGACCAGAGGGGCAGCCAGAGCCATGGCTCCGACTGTGAGGGTGGTGAGACGCATTGTGAAGCTCTATGTGGATAGTCGTGCTACCTGGTGGAACAGGAAGGGTGAAGGGGGTTTTGTTGAAAATGCAACGACGAAAGACGGAGCCTTTAAAGGACGGGAAGATCAGAGGCAGTAAAGACTGTGGGTGGCAGTGAGAAGCAATGTCTCAACTGCGATGTGGCCTGTCTGGGAAATATGATGATACGGAGAACCGAGACAAGGAATGGGAGGGTGAAACAGAGGGATGGAGGATGAGAGAAGAGAAGGAAAGGGGAACAGAGAAAGAGAGAAACAGCTGTTCGGATGTAGCGATAACAAGGTATCGAGAAGAGAGAGAGACAGAGTCAAGACAGGACACAACTACGATGAAGGGGGATCCGGACGTGCAAGACAGGGCCAATTCAGACAGCGATCATCTCTGCGTTTAGACAAGACGCCGGGACCCCTTGCACTTTTCCAGGTCACACGCCTACACACACTAGAGTAGAATGAGGGTGATGAGTGGGCGACGATAACAACGCTTCATCTCTGTCTGACGACTTCAGGGGCTGGACGAGGACGGTAGCGCCGAAAATTCTTGCACTAGATCAGGGAGGGAGGGTGGAAGGCGTTAGCGGAGTGTACTACTGTACAGCGTTGCACTGCAGACAGCTGAAGCCAAGAAGAAGCACGAGGGCACAAAAGATCTCTTCGGATGCAAGCCGACCTGCGATTGAAGCACAACAACAACAACACTTTCCCACAAACTTGCATCAATCTGCTCGACAACTACTGTACCCACTTGGCCCACCAAGCCCTTCCTGTTGAGGTTATGCCGTTTGATGCTTGCAGCCTCAAGCTAGGCAGCGATTTGAAGAACAAACACAACCATCATCATCCCTAAGTTGTTGCTTGGAGAGGCAAAACAACATGACAGCCAATTCTATGTACTGTATTGATTGTCTTTTTCTTGCCAAGAAGCCACTTCGGAGACAATGCGATACCGCAGGCACCGCTGAAAAAGGGCGACAGAGCCGAGGCAAGCAAACGAAACAGACGGTTGGCATGAATGCTCGCCAAGGCCTTCTCAGAATGCTACACACACACATGCACTTGCATCAAGGCAAGAAAGTGGTGACTGCTTGTCAATTCATTCAGACCGGCAGCCATAGCAACTGTGGATGCCAACATCGTTGTGTGCTGGCATGTATGCATGCATGCATGCAGACGCGCAAGCCTAGACGCGTGAGTGCGTGTGTGATGCGTGTCTGCTGGTCACCTCAATTTTCCTCTGCTTTTCTCGCTTGGCCAATTCTTCTTCTTCTTCTTCTCTGAGCTGTCAAAAAGTGTCCCGCCCCTTGCTGTCGCGGAAGAAAGAAGGCTTTTCTTGAGCAAAAAAACTGCACTGTACCTCCATTTCTCAACGGCATTCTGTCCACTTCTGCCGCATCCTGCTCAGCTTGATCGTTAGGTCCAGTCGAGCTCATCTGTTCGACTTCTGTGCTTGAGCCTCCTCCAGGAGTTCCGACTGCCAACAATGGTACATGGCGGTGTGTGTGGTGGCGAAGTGTTTAGGGCTTCTAAGCAGCATAGCCGAGGATGAGAATCCTTTGTTCCAATCTGCAGATCATTTCCAATCCTTGGCAAAAACATGCCTTTCCTCTCTCTCTCACGCTCTCTCAATTTTGATTCTCAGCTGCACCGAGCCAGCGGTTCTGTTTCTGTTTGTGTGCTCGCACCTTCCCGAGACCAACACTGCCCCTGAGCCTTGTTTTGATTTAGTCGGGTCGACATTCCTGTAGCAACGCCGAGCCCAACGGAGTTCCGCCAGCTTCTTTTTTTTAGCTTTCTTTCTCGCTTTCCCTCTCAGCTCGTTTCCGACTCCGCACGGGAATCAATGAGTTGAGTTGACTTAGCTGCGAAAGGCTCGAACACTGGCGTCAAGTGGATGCTGGTCATGTAGTTTCGTGGCTCTGTCAGCGGCAGCTGTGCGAGTATGCGGGGGAAGCTCTGCCGCGATCGAGCAGACAACATAAGGCAGCTCGCGGCTCGCATCGCACAGCAGTACAGCAGTGATATCTTAGTCCAAGCGCTATACAGTACGGAACAGTAGCACAAAAGGTGGCATGTGAGCTATCACACAGCCTATTGCGGTGCAAATGATTGAGCTACTGAACAACGCTACGTCATACCAAGTCTCACGAAGTTCTCTTCCTTCAGCAGCCTTGTCTTGCTACAGCACTGCGAAGGGTCTTGTGATGGAGGATGGAAGACGGAACTGGCCTCTCGCCAACAATCGTACAGTGTACTTTGCAGTACAGTACTCTACCAGGTTCGCTGTCACTGCACGATCCGCGACGATGTTTACTTGAGAGATCAGAGATAATGAGAAGCTGTGAATAAGGAGCCGATGGTGCATCCCTGACGCCAAGCCCCGTCACCACGCTTTTCCGCTTAGTTTGCGCAAGTTCTAACTTGCCAAGACCTGTCCTCGTCTTTCCGAAGAACAAGCTTCTTCCCGAGACCAAGGCAACGGAACCAGTCGTGACTCTTCACCATCGGTTCATCAACATATAGTAGGAAGCTCACAATGCTTCGGGGCTTCGATTCCGTACTTTTGAGAGAGTCCATCATGCTGCATGAGGGAGCTGTCTTTCATATACCAATAAGAGACCGCTCTTGACATCTGCGGCCATAGAACCTTGAAAGCACCGCATCCCGTCCGATCTGCGAAGTTAAGCAAGGTATCGCCTAGTCAGTACTGCGGTGGGGGACCACGCGGGAATCCTAGGTGCTGCAGTTCTTTTTCTCGTCGTTTTTTTGTCTGTATTTTTCGGGTTTTGATTTTGTCAATTCTTTTTGCGATTCTTCCACTCGCCGAGTCTCGGCAGATATCAGTTGTCGGTCACTGTCAACGTCACTGGTCTATGTCGCTGTCACTTTGTACGGACGCAAATTTAATTCGGGCAGCCTGGGAAGCTCAAAAGAGCTTCAGGTTAGAGCCAGACACACGGCAAAGGCAAAGGCGGAGTAACTTTCGCAACATCGCGAGTGGTGATACCGAGGAAAAAGCACGACTATATTAATGCATTTCATCAAATGGTCGACAGTAAATCTATTGCGCTTCGCTTGTGGAAGACTCGGTTGGTCGAATGGTCGAACGAGCCAAACCTAAAAAGTCATCTGCTGCCTCTGGTGTGGTGTTGACGCTGTTGCCGGTCATAGGTGATGATCGCGGGTCCAAGTTGGCCTCGGAACTGCTTCCCAACCGTTCCGAGCTCACCTTCCCTTCCCTGATTGCTTTGGCAGCCTCGAGGTAAGCATCACCCGAGGTAAAAGTCTGGTCGGTGCGCTTGACTCTTGCTGCCTTTGTCTGCTGCGAATCGGCAGCTGCATTGGCGGCATCAGCTGTGGTCATTCCACCAGCAGCCCATGCAGCCCATGTCTCGAGTGCCTTGTCCTCCTTTTCGAATCCTCGCTGTGTCTCGGACTTGCCAAGATCAGCGCCATAGTATTTGGCCTCCAGCGCAGCGTAGCGTGTTGCGTGCTCGTGCTCGGCTCTCAAGCCATGGTAGGAAGAAAGCGTGTTGTGATAGGCTTGTGACAACGAGAGGCCGCCTTGACGATGCGCGGCCATTGTGCATGAGACTACATCTTCGACACTTGGGTTGCGACCATACGAGCGCAGACGCTTAGGGTCGCCGTGAACTCTTGTCTCGCTGCCGACCTCGTCACTCATCTCGACAAGTGTCTTAGGGCGATAAGCCTCCCAAGGATGGTCTCGGAAGAACTGCTGTCGGATCTTGTCTTCATCGTAAACGACAGCCTTTGGGGTAAGCTTTGGTGTCAATGTGCGTGACTTCTTCTTCGAGTTGGCGGTATCGCGGCCATATGTCTGTTGAGAGTTCGAGGCGGCTTTCGATGAGGATCCAACCTTAGCTAATGCAGATTGCGCAGAAGAACGCAGGCGAGGTGGCAAGTCTTCGTCAGGTCGCTTGACGGGATGACGGGCAGGCACAGCAACCGGAGGATGGTTGTTGACGGCCTCAAACCACGCAGGGGGCTGCTTGAGGAAGCCAGCCTCAAGCAACCTCGAGACGGTCTGAGGTACTTGTGATGGAATACGGCGCGGCATGTGGTTATGCGGTTAGCTCCGAGCTAGCTGCTGACGATATTGATGCGTGTAGGTCGAGAAAGGAGCTATGGAGGGCAGCGGATGGTCAAATCGATGGTGACCAGTTAGCAATGAAATGCGACTGGAAGATCGCAAAAGTATCTGCAGCTCGCAAAAAGTGACAAAGAAGCTCGTCTGTCTGACTAAAACCTGGACCTTTTCTTCTTGACCTGGCACTTCACGTGATGTCTATCTCAAAGTTGCTCGTACGAGAGAGAGAGAGAGAGATGCCACTTACGCGTAAGAGCTCTGCAACGCGAGAGAGCGAGACAGGGGCTACGTGAGAAATCAAAATTGAACCCTGAAATCCAAGCAACACAAACACTGCAGACTAACTTACTGACGATGTGCCTCCGAGCCGAGAGTGGAGGTTTGTGTGGCTTCTTTCTATTACTCCTTTCCGAAGCTTTCCATCCCCAGACTCTCCATCTTCCCCTTTGAGCCAGCTCGATGATTGTCTGGCTCGAGCTGAGTACTGTATCATGTTCAGGCTCAGTGGTATTGACAGGATGAAAAAAGCTCCTGTTTTATGGCCAGTGAGGGGTGTGAGGCTGGCAAAGGTCTCGACTGTGAAAAGACAGCATCGAGACGTGACAAGAAAATGCCCGAGATCAACACCTGCTAACTTACTAAACAGTGGCTGCAGTTGACCCTTTCGACAACAACAAGAACAACTCGGATGTTGTTCACTACCAGCATATTTCGCGATCTGTGATGACTTGATGTGGTAGAATCAATATGTGGAACGAATCATCGATGAATCTGTGAGCAAGATAGTTGGACAAGCCGTTGGAAGGCGGCGTGTGCGTGTTAGATGGAGCCAGCTTGTGCATGTTTCAGGTGGCCGAGCCCTGTTTTTCTCTCTCGAATAACCTTGTCCGGAGCCACATCGAGCTAGCCTACTACTCTTGATTGTGATTTTCATTATTGCTGTTCAGGGTCGAGGGTCCATGTCACTCGAGCGAAGTCTTTCTTGACCTAGCTCACAAGTTTCTCGACACCATCATCACCTCGACGTCAGACCAATACAACGACCACTTTCTTGGCACTCGACAATAACACGATCGACTCTCTCAAATCTTACGTAGTCTGCGCTCAAACTCACTGCTGGGCTTCTTCATTTCCAACAACGCTGCTTGCCATTCGGTCCATCTGCTCGACCGTCCCACACAGGATCGAAACTGAGCTATCTCTAATCTCAACACTATGCTACGTCCTTGAGTCGGACGTGGACCGGATCACCATCCTCACACACTCATTCAAACAGTCCCACTTCGAGCCAACGCTGCCGGAGACGCCCTCACACAATGGCGGGCCGAGAGCTTCTGCAGGTCCTGTTACCAGGCAACGCCGCCATTCTTTCCGCGTCCGTCCCATCATCCGCTGCCACCACTGTTCAAGACCTGATCGTCGCCCTCCTAACAGACCTGACCAATGCTAGACATCTCACCGCGGCTTTTGGAACATACTTTCAGCCATGGGCCTCCGCTACCTCGAACGACTTTGAAAGCTCGGACAAGTGGCTTATAGACCATCAGGGTCAACTATGGGGCATACAGGCCGTCGAAGTGTCCGAGCCAAACCGCGAATGGACCGAGGAGCAACTCAAAGCTGTTGGTGATGGTAAGCTCTCAGCGCCCACTACACCATTTTGAATGTAGAACTGTTCCGAACTGACTCAACCCTCACTCCAACTCTATCCTGCTTCTGCAAAATGATGCTCAGGCTTGGTCCCACTACAAAGCGGTGTCTTTGCGTTCTTACGCAATATCGCAAATAGTGCCAAACAGGCAGACCGAGACAGCCACTCCAACCCGATTGCCGACTTGTCATCTCCAACAGCCTTCTCGGACTTCCTGCTGTCCTCTCATCTCCATACACCACGTCTTCGCCTTGTGTGTGGAGCGCCAGGCCTCAGAGTGCGCCTCCGCTTCGGTCATGTCCCAGAAATCTACGATGGCTGGGATCAGAGGACGTGGTTCCTACCAGCTGATGCCACCATACCAGGAGCGACAGGTCATGGCTCCAGCGTGGCAGAAGTTATCGAGGCTGTCTGCGAAGAGCTCGGAATCCGTAGAGTCGTTCTTCAAGGCAGCAAGTCGGCGCGTGTCGTCTACGCTCTAGCACCGCTTCCTTCGACTCCCGCCTTGGCTCCAGCTCCAATGCCGCCTCCTGCACCACTCCCAGAGACGAAATCCTTGCCTGAGGTGTTGCGCAATGTTGACTCATCAGATCCTGCACTCATGTTCACCGTCAGTGCCAGCTGGCTGTCAAAGCTCGGCACGGTCGCTCAAGGTTTCTCGAAGCATGCTCGTCGTCAAGGATCAGACGGAATCACACCTGCACAAGGAGTGCCCTCCGACCACGCACAGCCTGCAGTGTCCACCTCACCGACAAAGCAGGCGGGCATCAAATCGGGCATGCTCGGCTTATGGGGCTCCGCCAGCGTCAGCAAGGCTACTGCCGCTCTGCTCCCTGCAGCTTTCTCACCCGCACCCAAGAGCTCTGCAAAAGTGTCACAAACCACTGGCGATGCAGAACTTGATGCTCTTTCTATGGAGCTCTCTTCAACCCGCTTCTCAGGCGATGACGACGACGACGAAGCCGGTGGCACTCTCAAGGGAAGCAAGCCAGCGACACCTTCTCGAGCAGACGTCTCCTTGCCCAGACACGGCGCCGCTGGGAGCGAGATCGGACAAGATGGTCTAGGCATAGAAGCGGTGGAGGGCTCTAGCGAATCGACCATCAACATCCCCAAAGGGCGCCGTCAGCAGACTCCTTCAACCACTGCAAGGCTCAGCAGAATGTTCGAAGGCTGGATCAGTGGCGGCGGCGAACCCTCGTCGCCCTCGTCATCCGGCGTGGGAAATACAATGGCGGAAATGCCTGAAACACCGACCAATCAGAACACTCGCCGTGTGCCAGGCACCGTAGGTAGGAGTGGTAAGACTTTCAGCGTCAGCGGACCCTTAGAGCTGGAAAGTGACAGCAGTACCGTCTCCCGATCGCCTTCGCTTGGCTCCCTTCATCAGCTGTCCCCAGCACACGGAGATCTTGACAGCCCAGAAGAGCTCGCCAACAGATTCGAGAAGCTGATGCAGGATCTTGGCATAAAGGGCACAAGTCGCTCGGCGATGCTGGCACTGCCAGACGATCGAAAGCGTTTCCTGATCAGTCAGAATGAAGCGGCTAGGACCTCAACGCCTTCGAAGCCGCGCGGCTCAATGCCGCACTCGGGCGACAAGCCTGTCTCGCCAGCACTGAGCAACGCCTCCGACACCATGGGTCGCAGCTCGGTCATTCCAGCAGGTTGGTCAAATCGTTTCAGCATATCCAGCATCGCCACATGGGCAACAAATGACACACAAGGCTCTGGAAACGGATCTGCCAAAGAAGTCGATGGCGCAGCAAGTCCTCGAGCGAGCCTGTCTGGCGACGTGTCCAGCCAGGGCAGCAACAGTACGCGACCTACCACCGTGCTATCCGAGACTGGTTCACTCGGATCGATGGATTCTAAGGTGCAGCACGGTGATGAGCACACGAATACCATCAGGGCAAATCACACAGGAAGTAGCGCCGGCATCACTGCAAGCTTGTGGAGCAGCTGGTGGGGCGGAGGTAGTACCTTATCTGCCAGCAACAATCTCAACGAGGGTGCCATTGGCAACGAAAGGAACGCAGCTTTGGGTCATGTCTCGAAGCTGAAGGATGGCAAACTCAGCCGCAAAGATCTCTTCAAACATCTCCTCTCGCTACGCGTCACACTTAGCAGCGCCAAATTATCATGGATCGATAGCTTCCTGCAATGCGATGGTCTAGGAGCACTGGAACAGATCATGCAACCAGAGGCAGATGGCATCGTCAACAGCCTCAACAGCAGCAAGCAAGGAAAGTCGAGCGATCGCAAAGAGATGTCAGATGCAATTCTGCTCGAAGCCGTCAAGTGTCTTCGCACGCTGATGAATATCGAGCTAGGCTTTGAGAAGGTGCTGGAGCAACCCAACTTAGTCACTTACATTGCTTTCGCCCTTCGTTCGCCCTCTTACAAGCTACGTCTGCAAGTTGCAGACGTGCTAGCGGCTTTATGCGTGCTGTCGCTCGAAGACGGCCACCGCATGGTCTGCGGTGCGCTGTCGGAGCTCAAAGTCGTGACCGGCGAGCGTTTCCGCTTCGCCTTCCTCGTTGAAGATCTGAAGCCGAACGCTTCCAGCGAATCGCTCACCGATGCATGGGACACCTCGGCTGATCTGGACGACTCCGATACGAATGAGGCTATCGAGTGGGAATACAAGGCGGCAGCGATGGTGCTCGTCAACGCCATCACCAACAGTCCGGAGGACCTGGAGGAGAGGATATCGCTTCGAGATGAGTTCGCTCGACGTGGCCTCAATGAGGTGCTCGTCTCACTGCGATACATCGACCCACCCGAAAGCCTCGCAACACAAATTCAGGTATATGTGGAAGAGAAGCAGGAGGATCAGGACGAGCTGCACGATCGTGCACTTCACCTGTCCGATCGCCATCGCGAGCACAGCCATGATGCCATGTCGGATCTGGGCGAAGCAGGTGAGATCTTACGTAGGTCGCAGGACGCACACGAGGATCTGTATCCGATCATGATCTCCATCTTGCGCCATACGTCCAGCATCCTCGACCGCGACATTGACCACCAATTCAAGACCGATCTTTTGTTCGTCGTCGAGAAATACGTCGAGCAATCTGTCCACGTCGCCGACTTTGACGAAGGATGGCGCAGCTTTATGCGATCGTATCTTGCCAATATCCAGCATCTCGTCGGCAAGCAAGCCATGATCAAGGCAAACAGGATGAGCGACACAAGCACGGTCCCAAGCAGCTTCATCGAGGAGCTCGAAGGTTTACGTGCTAAAGTCGAGGAGCTCAGTGATGACAAAGCGAAACTGAGGACAAAGTTGAACGAGCAAACAGCAGAGGTGATCACCTTACGGAGCTTGCCCGGTGCAGCTGCACTTCGAAGGGACTCCGGGGATACCGACAGTGCTCCCTCAGGTGCCCCTTCCACGCTGCCAAAGCGCGGCGACAAGGAGAGCTTTGCGGGGGTCATCCAGCGCTTAGTGGCGAAGGAGAAGCAAGTCATTGAGCTCCAAGCAGAGTTGGATCGTCTATCATCAGCTGCCCGTCCCAACGAGCGCACCGCTGGTGATGACGGAGCCAAAAAGGATCGTCTTGAGCGAAATCGGCAATGGACCAATCTGATGGATGAGATCGCACGCCACAAAGAACAACTCGCCGGCGCCGAGGCCAACGTCGAAGCCAAGGAACGAGAGATCAAGTATCTCAAGCGAGCACTCGAGGCCGTCTATGGCCGATTCCAGAACGGCATCGCACAGGCTCAAGAAGAAGCGGATGCTAAGGACAAAACTAAGGACAAAGAGCAGGAGGCTAAGACAGGCTCATCGTCTGCTGCAAATTCTGAGATGGAAGCTGACATGATGGCACGCCGCACCATCGAGGCACTCAGCAAGAAGGATGCTGAGATCTCGGATCTTCGCGCCGATGTAGCAAAGCTGCAGGAGAAGGCACTCAAGTCGATGGAGGTGGCTCAATCGACAGACCAAATTTCGGCATTGCAGAGCCAGCTCGACGGGAAGGACAAGAGCATCGCAAAGCTTCGGAGCGAGATGGCCAAACTGCAAGCATTATTGCTACAGCTGCAATTGCAGCCAGCTGGGTCCGGTGCCGCCGGAGGGTCAAGTGCTGCGCCAGTGCACAGACAAGCGCCACGGCCGCCTGGTGCACCTGCTCTGCCAGTTGGGGCAGGCGCAGTCGTTAGGGCGGCACCGATCCCTCCTCCTAGCGCTCTTACGGCAGATCCAGCCGCCACGAAGCCTGCAGCGACAGTGAGCGGAGAAGAGGAGGCGGCTGCTGGTGAAGCACATGCCGCACTTCCTCCTCCGCCGCCTCCCGCACCGCCCGTACCGCCATCTGGGCCACTCTCTGCTGCAACTGGGGCGCCAGGCCCTCCTCCGCCGCCACCTCCACCACCCCCACCTCCGCCTGGGCCAGGCCTGACGTCAGCTACCGGCTCTGGAAGTACCGATATACCAACACCTCCTCCCCCTCCCCCGCCTCCAGGACTATCCAAAGCTGGGGCAGGAGGACCGCCGCCGCCGCCGCCTCCCCCTCCACCTGGGCCACTAGGTGCTGCCGGCGGAGCTCCTCCTCCTCCCCCACCCCCTCCCGGAGGGATGGTGCCCCCGCCGCCTCCAGGTGCACCCAGGCCGCCTGTAGCATCTGGTATACCCAAGCCGCCATCGCTACCGCTGATCCCAAAGAAGAAGCGTAAGGCTCTCTTCTGGAACAAGATTCCGGCCCATTCTCTCGCGCGCACCGTATGGAGCGATCTACCTGCAACATCTGTCGATGTCACAGGCGAAATCGATCGTCTGGATGAGCTGTTTGCTGTGGGCACCAAGCCCATCGTCCCTGTGCCTGAGGCGAAGCAGAACGGACGCAAAGCAAGCCCCACGACATTGCTCGACCTCACACGCGCCCAGAACGTATCTATCGTTCTCACCCGCATCAAGGTGCCCTTCCCTGAGCTCCGCACAGCCATTCTTCAATGCGACGAGGACAAACTCACCGTCGACCACCTGAAGAGCATCAAGAATTGTCTGCCCACCACGGAAGAGCTCGAACTCGTCCGTGATTACGATGGCGACATTGGCTCGCTCAGCAAAGCCGATCAGTTCTTCAAGGAGATGCTGGGCATCCCGAGGTTGTCGGAGCGACTGGCATGCATGGTATACATGCGCAAGTTTGAGCTCGATCTGGAAGAGCTGAAGCCAGACCTTAGGATCTTGAAGCATGCGGTTGACGAGATCAACGGCAGCGTTAAGTTCAAGGCAGTGCTGCACACTGTGCTGACGATCGGCAATGTATTGAACTCCTCGACTTTCAGAGGTGAAGCAGCAGGGTTCCAGCTAGGAGATCTGTTGAAGCTGAAGGACACCAAGCCGTCGCAACCAAGTCCAGCGACGCCTAGCTTGCTGCACTACTTGGTACGGGTGCTGAACAAGACCGACAAGACGCTCGTTGGCTTCCTTGACGACTGCTCGCACGTCGAAGCAGCGGCGCGCCTGTCTACGCAGTCGATCATGCAGTCGATCACAGCGCTGATCACAGGCCACGACGCAGTCCAGCAAGAAATGGCGACACTTCAACGCATCGGTATCTCTTCTCAAAGCGACCGTTTTGTCGATGTTACTGCAGCCTTCCTTCGCCAGTCGGGCCCGCAGATCAAAGCGCTGCAACTGGCGGGGACGACCGTTCAGACCAGCCTGACCAAGATGGTCAGCTACTTCGGAGAGGATCCTGCACAGACTAAGCCGGAAGACTTTTTTGGCCTGGTCAGCAGCTTTGGTCAAGCGTTGATGCGTGCTGAAGAAGATACGCTGCAAGCGGACAGAAAGGCAGATATGGAACAGCAGAAGCAGAAGAAGGATCTCGGAAGAAAGGTGTTCGGCGGTATTCGTATTCCTCAATTCGGGCCCGAGGTGCGCGGTCCGCTCGCTACTTCCAGCGTGACAGCTGCATCAGAGGGTGAACAAGGCAATTCAGCAAAGGCGGAATCTGCAAGCGTAGCAGAGCTGCTCGAAGCGACCGACCAGCTCACTCCTGTCAACGAAATTGCAACACCCACCGCATCGCGTTTCCGCAACCGCGCCGAGTCCACCTCTCCAATGGACAGCGGAACCCTCAAAGCAGACCAGTCTCCTGCTTCTGCCGCATTTGCCGATGCTGGTCGCAGATCCTATCGTGGACGTGGTCAGCTTGATGAAGCAATCAAAGAGCTTCGCGCCGGTGCGGCCGGTCGCAAACTTGCCAACGTCTTTGCTCGCGCCAACGGAGGCGAGAGCACCAACGCTTCTCCCTCTCCCAGCAAATCTCGTCTCTTCGCACGTCCACAATCTGACGCAAACGAGGAGGAGAACGAAGACTCATTTGCCGAAGAGCAAGTGCTACCTGAAGGAGGTACTATTGGACGCAACGCACGATTCTCTGCCTCGCCATCAACACTTCGTAACCGCGACTCCATCTACGGTACGCTTTCGGGCAATCCGAACGGCACACTGAGCGGAAGGAAGTCGTTGAGAGTGAAGCAGAACGCAACAAGGCGACCACTGTCGAGAGTCTTTATTACTGGTGATCCGGTCAATCGCGACGATTGAGCAAAGACTACGGAAACACAACATGTACACTTACGAACTTTCACGACATCACACACGGAGACAAATGTACGCTGTACGAAAGATGATATGCAGCGGGATTGTCTGATCTTGAGAGAGCAAACGAATGAATGCAAAAACGACAGAGACCAGAAACACAATGCCTCTAGAAGATCAAGCCTTCTTTGTGGACGGTACCATGGTGACAACCTCCTCGGCACTGGTAGGGTGAATAGCGCAAGTCTCCTGGAAATCCTTGACTGTAGCGCCCATCTTGACGGCGACTGCGAAACCTTGCAACATCTCATCAGCTCCCAAACCAACAATATGCAATCCGACCACCTTATCTCCTGGACCGACGACCATCTTGAATGCACTTGGAGCTTTGTGTTCAAGCATACCGTAGTACATGCTGACGAACTTGCTGGTGTGAACCTTGACGTTGTCCTTGCCAAACTTCTCAATCGCCTCGGGTTCCGAGAGACCGACCGTGCCTGAAGTGGGGTGCGAGAAGATGACAGTGGGGATGTTGTCGTAGTCCATGTGATCGTCTCGCAAGTCGGGATGACCGTAGAGACGGTTGGAGAGCTTCCTACCGGCAGCGATGGCGACAGGGGTGAGAAGGGCTTTACCCTGGATATCACCAATGGCGAAGATGTTGTCGATGTTGGTGGTCTGGTACTTGTCAACAACGATGTTGCCTCCCTTGTCGAGCTCTACGCCGACAGACTCGAGACCAAGGTTGTCGGTGTTGGGTCGTCGACCAATAGCCCAGAGCAAGCAGTCGGCCTCGATAGTCTCGCCCTTGTCGGTGTGGATGGTGAGAGGGCCACCCTTGGTGCCTTCGACCTTGGTGATGTTGGTCTGCTTGTGAACGTTGAGACCGGTCTTGGACATGTAATCCTGAAGAGTCTCGGAGATGATGGGGTCGAAGGGACGGAGGAAGGTGTCATGACGAATGAGAAGATGGGTTTCCGAGCCGAGGGTGTTAAAGACACCGGCCAACTCAACGGCGATGTAGCCGGCACCAACGACAACGACACGTTTGGGCTGCTCGCGAAGCTCGAAGAAGCCGTCCGAGTTGATACCTAGCGAAGCGCCAGGGATCTTGTCGTCAGAGGGGATGATGGGTCGACCTCCAGTTGCAATAACGATGCGGTCACCCTTGATCCTGAAGGAGCCAGCATTGAAGCTGCCGTCCTCGCCACGCACAGTGACCTCGACCTCGTTCTTGCCAGTCACCTTTCCGTGACCCGAAAAGTACTCGACGCCGTCCTTGTCGAGGTTGCGGTCATAGATGCCGTTGAGCCTGCGAACGTAGGCATCACGCTTCTCGGCAAAGTACTGCCATGCAAAGCCGGGAACCTTGGGCTTGTTGACGACATCACCGAAGCCGTACTCGGGAGCCTCCTTAAGGTGCTCGGCCATGTCAGCAGCATGCCACATGAGCTTCTTGGGAACGCAACCGACGTTGACACAGGTACCACCAAGACGGCCGTCTTCTTCGATAACACAGACCTTCTTGCCGTAGGCAGCGGCACGGCGGGAAACACCCATGGCACCGGAACCACCACCAATGACAATCATGTCATAGTGTTCGTGTGTAGGCTTAGCAACAGGAGGCATGTTGGCTTTTGTTGATGTGGAGAAAGGGGCAGTAGAGAGGGAGAGATGGGTCGTGGTCTGCTGAAGACGGCTTGCAGCAGCGATGCGGTTCGAGGAAGAAGACAGCTTGAAAGCAGTTGGAGAAGCTCCTGTTGAGGGGATGCTCGTGCTAGCAAAGCGGGAAAGAGAGGTTTGGGGCAAAGCACGCAGCAGCCGCAGCGGCTGGGACCTGTTTGCAACGAGGTTGAGTATCTTGAAAGACTTTTGAGTATGGGGTCTTCGCCTGGTCGTGTCAAAGCGATCAGGCTAGCCAGAGAGCACGGGAGATTCCTCGATAGTGTGTGTGATGTGATGGAGGGAGATCAGCAAGAAGCGGCAAGGATGAGCAGCTGCATGGACGTTCAGGCGAAGGAAGAAAAGGTGAAATGTACTCAAGTGTATGATGAGAGGGTCCTTTGGGTTGGTACTTGACGGCGAGATCGGGTTGCAAGCACGGATCACGCAACTGAAATTCCACAAAGAAGTAGCCGAAGAAGCGCTGTCAGCAAAACAGAGAAAAAAATCCCGGAAATTGGACACACGACAGACAACGGGCTGTGACTGAGCTGACGTCTTCTCACCAGAGACGAGCGGAGATACGACGCTGAGCTGAGCCATCTATCATCATTCCAAGTTTGTACGGCAATAATGATAATCACAGTCGGTTTTGCTCTCGCTTATACACCTGTCTTGCAAATGCCGTAACCCTTCGATCCTTCAATTCAGGGTCTTCTCAATCTTTCGAACATGGTGACGAGAGCGATCTTGCCTGGTCACGTTTCACAGAGTAGCCTGTCACACTTCATGTAGTAATGCGCTGTGCAATACAATTTCTGCTGACGATATGGTTGGGGTATCATTTCGCATTATATGGCCTTCGGAAACAGAATTAAATAAGGTTCATGACCGGTTTTTACTGCTCGCAGGCTTCAGCCACTTGGGCAGCTTGAACTTGCGTTCTTTGCCCGACCCTCTCGTTGTCGACGACGATGCTGTGCGGGTGCTACTTGAAGAAGGCAGCAAGGACGAAGGATGCCTCGATGTCGATGAAGATCTGCTCAGGCCCGCTGCAGCCTTCGCGGCAACAGGCAAAACAGGCGCTGCCGCTGTGGTTGTTGCTACACCCATCAAGGTCGCTGTGGTCTCGTCGTGATGTTTGCTACCACGCCTGCCGAGTGGACTGCCTGCTTCATCCGAAAACACACCAGATCCTCTGACCCCTTTCGATGCCGACGATGGCCCGTCGGCCCCGAAGATATTGAGTGTGGACAGAGTACCACCTGAAGCTCTGCGCTCAGGCAGAGCCGCTCGTGCTAAGCGGAGGCGAGCTTCCTTTCGTGCAACAGCACGGTTCGGGGTGATGTCGATAATGTCGTCCGGGTCACTGCCTTCTGCCTCCTCATCACCCTCGTCGTCCTGCTCGTCGTCTTCTTGATCATCGTTGAGAGCATGCGGGGATGCAGCACCGACTTTAGCGGCGCCAGGCGAACGTGAGTACATGCCGGAGCGATTTGAGGCACTGCGACTCATGGCGTGGGCTGACCTCTTACTCCGGACGCTGCCGTGAGACTGAGACTGCGAGCTCGACTGCGAAGGGCCTCGAGGTGTTCGCGGACTTGCCATGGTGCTACCGTACCCACGAGCCGGACTAGCACCAAGTAGTGGTTGCTTGCTGCCATCGTCTTCCTCTGTTGCGGTTGAGGCTTCAGCATCGTTTCGAGGCACATCGGAGATGGGCGAAGCGAGCGACATGTTCGCTTGCTCCGGATCATCTTCATCCCTCGAGGTCACATGTCTGCTGTTCCGTCTGCTAGTACCTGTGGAATGGCGTCTCTGTTCCTCCGCATCACGCTCCGCTTCGTCTTGTTCCTCCTCTTCTTCCTCACTCTCTCCGTCTGAAGGGTACAAGCTGCTAGCATCCACGCCACGCTGATAGTCAGCATCTTCTGCCAAGCCCCTCGCCCACCTCTTTGCATCTGCGTGATTGCCTCCTGGTGGAATCTTGACCCCGACAACGGCGATGTACAACACCCACTCAAACAGCGTCAAAGCCATCTGTGCACCTACTAGGATCGGCATCGTTGGCTCAACGTGCTTGAATGCATCTGGCCAGTGCCAATCCCTCAGTACGGTCAACAGGCCGTTGTGAACGTCGAGCGTGCCATCGTGCTTCGGTCGTGCTTGGAACAGCAGATTGGCAACAGAGACGTAGAACAGCGTGCTGAGGATGCTGATGGCTGCTACGGTGACGCCTAGCTCGCGAATACGTTTACTGACGCCGATGATGGCGTACGCACATGCGCGTGTGACCGAGAAAGCGATCACGGTGACGACAATCTTACGGCGTTCCCAGGCTGCGTCATCGATAGGAGTTGGGCTCGTGTCAGGAAGCTTGCCAGAAGAGGTGCTTGTAAGGATGGGGTCGTGCAAGGGTGATGGCTTGCCGGTCTTGGGTGGAGAATGTTTGGCTTCCTGTTGGAGGATGAGGATTCCAAGTAGGATTGCGAGCGCAGCATCCAGGAAAGCTACGATGGGGAGCAGAAAGAAGAATCTAGGTCTCGTAGATCGATACCTGGGGCCCATTTCGCCCTCTTGTGCTGATATGGAGCCATCTTGTGGGGCAGTAGATGAGACGAGGATGTAGGATCCTGCTCTTGGTTGAGACGGTCGTTGTTGTGATGATGACATCGTGCTGTGCGGTTTGGAGTGAAGATGGTGATGGTTTCTGGGAATGATCTAGGTCATGTCGTTCATACTGACAGTTCGGTGGTCTCGCTATCGAGGATGCATGGCAAGTGTGTCGTCAACGCGGTCGCAGGTTTTGATGGAGAGTGAGGTGTCGAGATAAGGAAGATGGTGTCTGTGACGGTGTACACACGTTCAGGGGCTTCTCATCGCCAGCAAGGACCCTATTTTCGGCAACAGCGACTTCTCCGAAGACCAACACATCACCTGCACACACACACACACACACACACAACCCTAACTCTCCCACATCCACGCGCGCCACAAAATTCAAATAGCGCGCTCATCTGTGCGCAGGGTCCAATCGATGTCCGCCGTCCATACACACACTCTACTTCGTCGCTGTTGCACAGTCGCTTTGTATCTAATCTCATTTGGCTCTACGTTGTTGAAGGACCTTTGTAGCCAATGCAAAACCAGAATTGCTCTCTGGACTCTTTGCGACTCGCTTCCATCTTTTCCGCCTTGACGAAGTGGAAATGCTTCTGTAGCACCTCTTTTCGGAAAAGGTCTGCTTCATTGGACATGAAGTATTTCATCACCAGCACTGAGCATTTTGGTGCCAATGACTTCAAAGACGGAGCTTTGCGTGTGTCTCCTTCCTTATCTTTTGTCAAGTGAGAGTCGATCTTGAGACTTGAGAAGGCAAAGCTCTGTAAGGATTCGAGTAAGAAGCAGTAGTGTCAGCTCCGAATACTAGGGACTGGATCTCGCACGTGGTTTGTCGGTCAACGTACGGCTGCTGCTCGGCAAAGCTCAAGCGATGCTTCGGTGTCAGTGATTGGATTACCTGTGGTATTAGCTGTTGGCGCGACAGGTTCATGGAGAGGAGATGGTTAGCGGCTGGACAAGATCTCGTCCTTCCCAAACCTGGGTTCGAGAACTTACCCATCATGTCGCTCACCACAACGTCAACGAAGCCGGCATGACCATCTGTTGCCTTGTCATCGCAGCTCGTGACCATTGCCGTATCTTTTACCATCCTTCTGAGCCTTTCTTGTACTGCTATATCCAGAAAGTTACCCTGGATCGACTGCACACCTGGAATACCAACTACGGGTAGCAAGTCCAGCGCAAACACCCTTGTTGCCCTCCCAGACACCTTATTCGCCTCATCAGCAATAGGTTTCATCTTGCTTGTGCGCTCTATGATTGCTTGACTCCACCCCCCCGGAGCAGCGCCGAGGTCGACGATGACTCGGCCTGCTCGCAAAAACTTGTACCGATCGTCCAATTGCAATAGCTTGAACGCTGACCGTGCCACATATCCTCCGCTTGCAACCTCGTCAAGCTCCTCTTCTGACCGAGATCGAGAAACCTTGTTCGGCTGAAGACGCTGCTTGACGTAGACGTCGTTCTTTTGACGCTGCAAATATCTGCTACTTGAGCCTCCGCGCTTCGAGGACGCCCGTCGAACAAGGCTTGGTCCGTTCCACCCACATCCTCTCGATGTTGATACTGACGATATCGCCGGTGGCCATAGCGAGCCAGAGGCTATGCTGCCAAAGAATGTTGCTATCGAGGCTGCTCGCCCCATGCCTGGCTAGAGCAATCTCGCTTTGGTAGATGATCAGAGCGTCGTAGTCGATTGCAGATTTGGTCGGCCAAAAACAACGCCGAAAAGACGCTGAAAAACAAGGTTTCCCTTTTTTTTTCTCAACCGCCGGTCAAATACTCTGATTTCTGCACGTGGAGGCATAGCCTCCTTTCGAACGATTCCAACGATTCGAGCCAAGAAGTCCACGCCGGATTGCTTTCAGCCCACATTCTTCTTGACACCCAACTATCATCAACGAGCGGCACAGTATGGCGGACAATCATTATCTATAGACAACATCAGCTTTATTCTCTTTCCTCATTCTCAGACTCGCTCCATTGTACTCCTCAAGTCACAGCGATCGCCTCGCAGCATGGCAGCTCTCATCGATAAGCGTTCGGGCGGTGGAGGTGAAGTTACAGTCGACACCACCCGCACTTCGCTCAACGGATTCGGTGTATTCGCAATCGTCGTCTTTGCGTGCGTCTCTCTCATCGTCATCCACCCTCTTCGATTTCGTATTCCCCGCGTTATCTCGGCTCCTCTTCGCCGTGTCTCCCGCAAGACATGGCTCGTCCTTGCCGGACCTTCCGATTCGAACCTTGATCAGCAACAACAAGATGCAGTGGAACACCAACTTGGGTCATTTTCGTCCGCGCCAAGCGACGAGGAGGCCATGTACATTACCATCGATCACGTTTCGGCACCGGTCATCGGTGTCATCGTTCTGCTAGCAACGACCACTATCGGCGGCGAACAAGTCAAACAGGGCATCGTGGGTGAAGACGGTATCGAGCCATACGACGTTCTTGCACTCTTCATATCGCTTGCTTACATCGCTATCAGTCTGGATGCGACAGGTCTACTTCGCTTCCTTGCGTTCCTCATTTGCCTCAAGGCAGGTCGCCAGGGTCGTGAAGCGAAAGGCAAGACACTCTACCTGTTGCTCTACTTCTTCTTCTGGTCTGCAGGTGTCTTGGTTGGTAACGATCCCGTCATCTTGTCCGGAACCGCCTTCTTGGTCTACTTCACACGTGTGGCTGGTATCTCCCCACCGGATGCTTGGATCTGGGCTGAATTTGTAGCTGCTAACATCTCTTCTGCGGTCTTGGTCAGTTCGAATCCCACCAACTTGGTCATCGCAACGGGCTTCGATGTCAACTTCATCACGTACACTGCCTACATGGTGCTGCCTGCATTTGGTTCTGCTGTGGGAGGTCTGGTAGCTATGATGGTCTATTTCCGCAACAGGGATGGAAGTAAGAAAGCAGAAGACTTGGGAGAGGACAAGTCGACAATCCGCAAGTTTGTCGAGAGCGTGCCCGTGATCGGCAACCGACTTCGCTCTGAACGAACCGAAAGCAGCATCCGACAACGCTCTAGCGCACCTGCCGCTAACAATAGCAGCACCACTCCTGAGGCTGACCAGCCTTACACCACCGCCGCTAGCAAGGCACCTTCTACCAACGGTGTCGGGCAGTCCTCTGCCGATCCAACTTCGGAAACAGCCTCCACTGCTCCCACCAACTCGTCCAAAGACAAGCACAGGACACGATCGCCTCTGATTTACATTCCAGAAACAATCATCCGTCCTGATGTTGACCCTCGTGCAGCCCTTGTTGACAAATTCGGTGCCATTTTCGGCAGTGTTGTCATGGCAGCTACGCTAGCTACCCTGGTAGGAACATCTGTCATTGGTGGCGTCAAGGTCTTCCAGATCGCCGTACCAGGTGCGGTTCTGTGTTTCGTCAGAGATGGTGTAGCAGATTGGCTGCGATGGCGTAGCTTGAGGCTGGAAAAGAGCAAGGCAGGAGATGGAGAGCAGAAGACAGAGTCGCGAGCGGCGGCGGAGCAAGTGGAAGAGCTCGAGATGAAGACGATGCCTGCCACCAGTTCTCGTCCTGATCTCGCTCCCATCGAATCAACCGGAACGAAAACAGGCGTTACTAGTCCTGCTGTCGAAAGCAGTAGCTCTAGGGCACCGGCCCCGACAGCACCTGTACCAAGCCGCAACCTTCTACGCCGTGGCATCCGACTTCACCATCACCTCACCGAAGTGTTCCCGACTGTCAGCCTCGTCCTCTCCCGTCTCCCCTTCCCCCTTCTTCCTTTCGCATTCTCAATGTTCATCCTTGTCCAAGCCCTCGCCCACGTTGGGTTCATCAACATCCTCGCCTCAGGCTTAGGCCGCGTCTGCTCCGCTGGTTTCGTTCCTACCGCATTCTTCATCTCTTTCCTCGGCATCCTCCTTTGCAACATCGGAGGCACAAACATCGGTGCCACCATCTTACTCACCAAATCTGTCCGTTCGCCATACTTCTCCGCGAAGATTGCCAACGTATCACAGAGGGACCAGGAACTGATCACGAAGGTGGCTCAGTACTCGATTGCTTTTGGCTCAAACGTTGGTGCGCTGGGTGGAACGTTCGCTGCAAGTTTAGCTGGGCTTTTGTGGCTTGGAGGTCTGAGACAGGGAGGGATTAGTGTCAGGGCAAGACAGTTCTTGTTGTGGTGTGCGGTGGTGATCGTGCCAAGCACTGTAATCGGCATAGGCATCATCGTTGCTGAGGTGAGATACTTCCACGTCAGTGCCTAGAGTAAGCTCAGTGAATCGCTCTGTAGAAAGGAAAAGAAGCACACTTTCATAGAGACAGACTTCGCAATAAGGTTTTCAATGATGCTGTGTGCGATGAATTGCATGAAGATAACATTGCTGAGGAGTGAAATGATTAGAGGTAGTGTCGGAGCGAGTACAGCAACACTTTTCCTCTTGTATTACCAATAGCAACATATTGACTTGCCGGACTGAAGTCGACAGACGAGACGCTGCCCAACGGCGTACCTGATGTCGGCCAGTTGCTAAACACCCTCATCGAAGGGAAGTGCACCAGCCTCAACGCATCCTTCTTGAACCTCGAAGCAATCGCCAGCATCTGTCCATCACCGTTCCATCGCATCGTCGTTGTGGCTGTAACAAGGTTCTCCAACGTCTTAACTGGATCGATATTACCGCCTGGCACCTTGCCGAACATTGCTGCCGAAGTTGCATCATCAATAGCGCGTGCAGATGGCACGAAGGTGGAAGCACCACCGGCAGGAAGAGAGGACGGATAGGATTCAGCAGGGCGCTTGTAGACGTTCACAATACCTCCTTCGCTTCCAACGGTCCAGAATTTGCCGTTTGACGAGACTTCGAGGCCTTTAGCAGCGAACGAACCGGGGTCGTTCCAGATCGATGTGCATCCGACCTCCATGCCTGTGTTACGAATGTCCCAGAGATGGACGCTGCCTTCAGTGGACATGGTGAGCAACTCGATGTCCTTTCCTGTGCCAGTGACACCGATGCCGGTACCTCGGTCGCCGAGGACCGATGCTGCGTCCCAAGTGAAGCCAGCCAAAGCCGAGTTCATGCGTACACCTCCAATGCGTGTGCCTCCTGCAGCACCAGATCGGCCCCAGTCGAGCAGGTGAACGACACCTCTCCTACCTCCAATTGCCAAAAGCCTGTTGCCCTCCTCAGCTGTGTTGGGCTGGAATTTGGCATCCGACAGCTTGAGCTCGGCCCCATCATCCTCAGCTGACGACTGCGAGTGAAGCGATCCAGACCCACGCCATGGGATGGAACGGACTACACGACCTGCTTGCAGATCGTAAGCGTACAAGAAAGGACGCAGACCGGAAATGAGCGCTGATGAGCCAGAAGGGTGGAAGGATGCGTGCTGAATTGGAAGGTCGGGAACATGGATAGTCTGGACCAGCGGATTGGTCTTGCCGTCGATCTGGAAAAGACGCACACGCCTATCTCGGGATGCAGTCATGAGGACGCTGGCACGTGGACTTGGGTGGAAACGAACCATCTCGATACCTGGCAATGACTCTTCTGCGGCGATCGCATCGGCATTCTGTGCATCGTTGGCGTTGCGGAGTCTGTCGAGCTCGATCTCGCCTGCCTTGAGCTTGCCGCGTGCCTTGACGGATGGCATCGCTGAATCCTGATTTCTGCTGCCGTAGCCTTCCACCAGACCGGTATCGCTTCGCAAAAGATCGTGGATACCCTTGTTGGCATCTTCGTTGATGATGACAGCTTCACTGCTGCCATCACCGAACTCGTCTGCTGGTTGGTCGGAAAGCGAGGTAAGGCGGAACGAAGCCCATCCCGGTCGGGGATGTAACTTTTCGAATTGGACACGAAGTCGAAGCTCGTATTCAAGGCCGCTGATCTTGGTCTCACCCACTTCTTCGCGCAGACGTCGCAAGCGTGCGACACCGACACGAGAGCCGTTGGCTGCAAGGTTGTTGTTTCGTGTGAGGTCGATAGTAAGAGCAGCGTCGTCTGGGTCGGACCAAACGCAGCGTTTTGTGCGCTTGGGCTTTTTGACTTGTGATGTGCTGGAGCTGGCGGCTGCATTGCGGCCGATCAGGATGTCATCTTCATCGCTGTTATCAAAGTCGGCTTCGCTTGCATCGCGTTCTGATTGATCGTCTTGGAGCTGTCCATCGTCTTCACCTCCTGCTGTGTCTACCATGAAGAGATCCCCATCTGCCACAACATCGGATGCTTGAGATGCATCATCATCAACATCTTCGTCATCACTGTTGTTCTCGATAGCGTCTTCACCTGTAGCACGTTTTGTGGACCTGGAGGGTTGAGAAAGGAGTGATGAGGAACCACCAAAGATAAGCTTCTCTAGGTCGAGCTCATTGTCAGCAGGCGGCGGTGGTGGTCGCTTCTTGCGACTACCGGGCAAGGCATTGTTGTTGTCCCCTAGCACAACTTGATCTTGATCCAAGTCGACATCGTTGGTTGTGCGTTGTGAGGTGTTGACGTCGTTTCTAGACCTCTTTCGTGATTTGGCCATGTCTGCAGAGCGGAGATGGGCACGGTAAGCTGATACAGGGCTTGGCGACTTGGCGGTGACTTCGTACCTGTCTTCCTTGGATATGGCTGTGACTGCAGTATGTGAGTGCCGACAGGATGAGATGGTGAGTGAAGAGCTCAATCAATGGTCAGGAGAGTGAAGTGGTGTAACTCTGAAGCTCCACTTTTTTGCCGCTTGCTCAACGCAGAACGGCATAAAAATCTCAAAAAGTTGCCAAAACTTTCGAGTTCTTCTCAAGGGCCCTATCAACTTTTTGGATCAGGTCAGGATGACAAATCCCGTAACATGCTCAAGTTTATTTTTTGTGCGGGTGTTAGCAAGCTAATTCTTTCGTGACTTCTTGATTAGAAATAGGAAACTCGAGGTTCAACCCTAGCTCTGCAGATATCAGCAGGTCGGCCATGACCGGTTGCCAATGCCGAATTTTTTATTCACTCTGTGGTGCTGGTCTTGCGGCTGATAAATTATTTTCGTTTATCTTTTTGTCAGTCTACCGTACCTTGCTTTGAGCGGGGTCGAAGAGTAAAAAGCGAAAGAGCGAGATGAGCAGCGAAAACTCCACACCGAACAACACTTTTCATCGAGCTCGCTTGCTTTCAGAAAGAAGCGGCAGCACAGTCATGAGTGAGCGAAAGCAACCATCGGCTCTAGCCAATCGGCAACGGTGAGTTGGGTATACAGTACAGTAGACAAATCTCAGACCCTCCTTACCTGCCTCGTGAGGTCAGAATATTATTGTTGTGGACTCAAGAAAAAGTTAGCCAAGTGTGAGAGTGTCTCGTGAGCTCGCTTCTCAGTTCTTTGCTCGACAATCCAATCAGCCGGACCCTCCCGTGAACAAACCCTTCATTATTGCCTCCTTCTCATCCTTTCGTCCTTCGCCACAACCATCAGCTCCTTTCAGCAAGCTACTACGAGTCGCCTCGAGCACGCTCCTCATATTCGACTCGCGATCCAGAATCCTTGTAGCATCGACACTGACGTCGTCCAACTCATCATCTCTCGCCACTGCGACCCATCGAAGCATCGCCATCAACAAGGCTCCAAGGGTCGGCCGATTCGTTCTTTAACTTGCCGTCATCATGTCTTCCGCACAACAATCACACACAGACGCGGCTGCGGCGTCCTCTTCCGCGAGTAACACCGACCAGGAACAGCAGCAATCTGCACCATCTTGGAGCGATGGCTCCTCATGTCCCGTACCACACGCAAAGTCACAACCATTACCTCCTGGTCATCCGCCTGTGCCTGATGCACCAGCATCCACTCTTTTTCCTCCTACCGACTCGCGATGCATCTTCTATCGATCGCCAGAAGATTTGGCGCAGACGCCACCACTTTCTCGTTCGGCTTCATCGACCATGCTCTCATCTACAACGACGCTGCCATCCCTTCACGAGCTTGCAGTGACACACAGCGCATCCGCATACGAGTTTGACCGCGCTCAGAAGCTTGATCAACAACGCAAAGAGGCCAATATCAACCCTCTCCCAATGGACCGCGAAGGTCAACTTGGGCTGGATCCCTCTTGCACACTCGTTCTTGCCAGCCGAAACAGTCAGCTTGCCCTGGTTCAAAGTTCCCACGTTAGCGCCATGCTCGAAGCACGCTACGGTCGATCATCGCCGCTTTTCCGATCTCAGCTCGAACACGCTGCCAGCGCACTTGAGCCAAGCAACAACAGCAGCAGCAGTAGTAGCAACAGCAATGCTTCCTCACCAGGGCTGTCCTCTTCGGCGACGACACGGCTGCAAAAGGTGGCAGATGAGCATTCGCAGGATGACATTGCGTTCCTTCGCAACCTCCTCGAACGCTTCCACGTACAGCCGCAGACACCGCTTCGCCCGCATGCTTTCCCAATTACATCCATGTCTACTGCTGGTGATCAGAACCTTCGTTCGCCACTCTACGTGATTGGTGGAGAGGGCAAGGCCATTTGGACCAAGGAGCTCGAAGTTGCGCTCGAGCAAGGTGCAGTCGATGCCATCGTTCACTGTCTCAAGGACGTTCCCACTGCCTTGCCCCAAGGTCTCGAGCTGGCAGCCGTTCTCGAGCGAGAAGATCCACGAGATGCACTCGTGGTCAAGGCCGGTCTTCCTTACAAGGTGCTCGACGAGTTGCCAGTTGGCTCCGTGATCGGCACCTCGTCTGTACGTCGTGTAGCTCAATTGCGTCGAAGATACCCTCATCTCGTATTCAGTGACGTTCGTGGCAACATCAACACTCGTCTCGCTAAGCTGGATGCTCCCAACGGCCCTTACACTGCATTGATTCTTGCCGCTGCCGGATTAGTTCGACTCAACTTCCATTCTCGCATCACCGCCTTCCTCAGCTCACCCGTGCTACTCCACTCTGTCGGTCAGGGCTCGCTTGCAATCGAGGTCCGCACACCTCCCGAAGGAGCCGATCCCACCACGAACCGGGACGCTCGTATCCGCGAGCTCGTCCGCTCGATCGGTGATTGGCGAGCCACTTTCCGTGCTGAAGCGGAGCGCGCGCTGCTCAGAGAACTCGAAGGTGGTTGCTCGATTCCTGTTGGGGTTGAAACACGCTTCGATGATCACGACCGAGTCGAGGGTCAGCGCAGCGAGGCGATCGCTCTCGTTGACGACTTTGTAACCAACGGAGATGCCAGTGCCAAGGCTGAGCTGCCAAATGGTGGCGTTCCCCTCGTCAAGGATGGACATACCATTCCAGCCTGTCAGCTCTCTGCGTCCGAAGAGACCAAAATGCCATCCACGCCTCAGCGCCCACCGCTTGAGTCGCTTGCCACTGGTGTTCAGGAGCTGGAAGCTGCCAAAGCGCAGAGCAAGACCACAGACGCCAGCAACGCTGCCACCATTGCAGACAAGATTGTTTCGACGTCTTACAGCATCGTTGATCGTTCCACACCTGCACCAGAAGGTCGAATGCTTCACCTCGACGCTATCGTCGTTTCGCTCGACGGCAGCCAAGAATCTCGCTACTCTGCTTCCAAGCACTGCAAGACCGTTGAAGACGCACGCGAGCTCGGTGTCCACGTCGCCAACGAACTTGCCCATAAGAAAGGCGCTCGCGCTATCCTCGAGGAGGTGGAGCGCCATCGCAAGATGGCTGAAGAGGCTGATAGACGCAGAAGGGAAGAGGCAAGGAAGCGCAAGGCATTGGGTTTGCCAGGAGGCGAAACCAACTCTATCACAGTAACAAACGGCGTGGCCAGTGCTGCAGAATCTGGAGATCTCAATGCACTCAAGAAGTCAAGAGACGGCTGGATGCGTGGACAGGCCGAAATCAGTCTCAGTGCTGAGCTAGAGAAGTTGCGCGACACACATGCTACCGGTACTGGAGGTGCAGCGGATGCAGCGTGTGATCCACTGGAGATGGACCGTCGTGGCGTACCGCGTGATGACGGTCAGCCCAAAGCTTGGGAGGTTTAATCAAATAACTACTTCACCAGGACCCATTCATCAATTCAATGATACCACCTATCACCCATCACCCATCACCCTTCACCCATTCACACTCACTACTCTTGCTTGCAGCTGAGTGTATGATTCTTGCTGTTCGACAAAGAAGAGCAAGCCAATTGAGTTGCAAAGTCTGTCGTTCCTGTGACTTTGATGAACACGAATCGTGCCTGTTAGACCGGCTCATTGTGGAGGCAAATCACGTTTAAAAGGGTTGGAAGGTCTCTTTGCCGGATTGCGGAAGTTGGACATTTGGCGGCGCTGCACAGCTGAAGAAAAATTTGAGAATTTTTTTGGCTCAGACCAATATTTCGCTTTCCTGACGCTCAGCTCTCCAGCTCAACTTTGGAAAACCCTAATCTCAAGCTAGACATCCAGTTACACTTCGTCCACCAACACCAACCCTACATCTTCAAGTCTCACAATAACTTTCCGTCTCCTTGTAGTCACAGGACACCCTCTCTCTGGCGCAGTTCTCAGCTAGTCACAGCTCATCTTGCCACAGGGGTTAGTGTGGTACCGTTCACGCCTCCTCACGCCCTCTCACGACCCCTCCAGCTCTGACATAACTTGGGCAGAGCTTCAGCCTTTCTCGATAATGTCGAGCTCAATATCGTCGGCGAGCTCTTCCAGCTCCCGCTCATCCTTCGATGGCCCTTCGACACCGCCCGACACCGTGCACTCATTGCCCAACTCGCTCAAAGCCGCCCGACAGGAAGCTGGCATCGATGCCGAACAGCCCCTTTGGAAGAAGCGTCACACCTTCTTCCCTCTCGAGCGACAGGAGCGCTATTCTGCACCCACCGATAAGGGCTTCGTCGCTCCAGAGCTCACCGAGCTTGTCGCACCCAACATTGAGTCTTTCAATGCGCTCTGGGCTGAAGACCCGTCGCTTGACCCACCACAAGGCTCAACCATCGCTGGATTCCACAACGAAGGAACAGGGTTGCTCGAGAAGTCTCTTCGCCGTCTTCCACCACGCATCGTCTTTGACGGTCAAGGCGATGCCAACAATGGTCTTGGCAATCGCATCACCCTCCGCATGGACAGCGTCAACCTTTCCAAGCCTCTAGTCAACGATCGTGCCAAGGGTGTCCGTGAACGTAGAGTGTTCCCCTCCGAGGCGAGAGAGCGTCTCTTCACATACACCGGAAAGCTTACCGCACGTCTCTGTTGGAGCGTCAACGGCGATCCTGAGCAAAGCGAGATCGTCGCACTCGGCAACTGTCCCGTCTTGGTCAGGTCGAACCGTTGCAATTTGAGAGGCATGTCGTCGCGCGAGCTTGTTGCGCATCACGAAGAAGCTAACGAGTTTGGCGGCTACTTTCTCGTCAACGGTAACGAGAGGCTCATCCGATACCTCATCGTAGCCAAGGCTAACAGCCCTCAAGCCATCGAGCGACCCAGTTTCGAGAAGCGTGGACCAAGCTACTCAAACAAGGCTATCGTCATCCGATGTTTGCACAAGGAGGACTTGATCAGTGTCACCAACGCTGTCCACTACCTGCACAACGGCGGTCTCACATTGAGATTCAGCTGGAGGAAGCAAGAGTACATGGTTCCTGTCGTCATGGTACTCAAGGCGCTCGTCGATGCCACCGACAAGGAAATTTTCGCTTCTATCGTCCAAGGCGACTTTGAGAACACCTTCCTCACAGACCGTGTCGAGCTCTTGCTCCGCAACTTCAAGCAATACAGCCTCTGGTCTGGCCACCAGTGTCTCGAGTACCTCGGCTCCAAGTTCCGGGTCGTGCTCGGCTGTCCCGAGGACTGGACCGATGCGCAGGTCGGAAGCGAGCTCATTCACCGCATCTTCCTCGTTCACCTCGACAGCCCGCGCGAAAAGTACAAGATGCTCATGTTCATGATTCAGAAGCTCTACTCGCTCGTTGCTGGCGAGTCGTGTGCCGACAACGCCGATTCGCCTCAGCACCACGAGATCCTCATGCCTGGCTTCCTCGTCGGTCAGATCATCAAGGAGCGCATTGACGAAGCTGTTGGCAACGTTCGCTCTCAAATTGCCCGCGATGTCCGAATGAAGGTCAAGGGTGTTGACTTCTACGACGCCAGATACATCAAAAAGACGATCTCTAAGGTCAATATAGACATCGGTGTCAAAATTGCATCGTTCCTAGCCACAGGTAATCTGTCCTCGCCCTCGGGTCTCGATCTGCAGCAAACATCTGGTTTCACCATCATGGCCGAAAAGCTCAACTTTGCACGTTATCTTGCGCATTTCCGTTCGGTTCACCGTGGTGCTTTCTTCGCCGAGCTCAAGACTACTTCGGTGCGAAAGCTGCTGCCCGAAGCTTGGGGTTTCCTTTGCCCTGTTCATACACCAGACGGTTCGCCATGTGGTCTCTTGAACCACTTTTCGCACACTTGCAGGATGACCACGCGTCAGCCTGACGTCTCGCATATTCACGCATTGCTGTCTGGTCTCGGCATGACCGAGGCTGCTTTCGCTGTAGGTGCCGTCGGTGCGGCAAGCCAGAAGAACTCCCACGTTCGCGACAACATCGTTGTCGTCCAGCTCGACGGAGCTATTCTTGGTTACACCACACCGGCACTTGCCAAGCACATGGCGACGGCGCTTCGTATCTGGAAGACCGAGGGCTTGCATCATGTTCCTCTCGACCTCGAGATTGGCTTCGTCCCTACTTCTCGTGCTGGTCAGTACCCGGGTCTGTACCTCTTCTCCAACCGTGCACGAATGATGCGCCCCGTTCGATTGCTCCACAACAACAAGATCGACATGGTCGGACCCTTCGAGCAGGTCTACCTCGACATTGCTTGTGACCCTGCCGAGATTGTACCCGGTGTTTCGACTCACGTCGAGCTCGCTCCCACCTCGATCTTGTCGGTGCTTGCCAACTTGACGCCCTTCTCGGACTACAATCAATCGCCTCGTAACTGTTATCAGGCTCAGATGATGAAGCAGACGATGGGAACCGCTTCCACCGCAGTGAGCAGAAGGACAGACAACAAGCTGTACCGTATTCAGACACCCCAGACCCCTGTTGTCAGGCCAGAGCTGTACAACAAGTACGGCTTCGACGATTACCCTAACGGCACCAACGCCATAGTTGCCGTGATTTCCTACACCGGCTACGACATGGAAGACGCCATGATCTTGAACAAGAGTGCCCATGAGCGCGGCTTCGGTTACGGTACAGTCTACAAGTCCGAGACGATCGACTTGCGCGATCTCAAGGGCAAGTCCAGCTCTAGCGTCCCCACTCTCCACTTTGGTTTCGCGCCCAACTACAAGGCTACCGAAGCGCAGCGCAACATTCTTGATCAGGACGGTCTTCCTTACGTCGGACAGAAGGTGTTGGCCGGTGAGCCCATCTGTGCCTACTGGGACGAAGTCAGCGGCAAGACGCAGTTCAAGAAGTTCAAGGGTGACGAGTACGCCTACGTTGACACTGTACGATTGCTCGGCTCGGATGCTGGTATGGGCGGAGGCGACAGCGAGTGCCAGAAGGTTCAGATCATGTTGCGAATCACGCGTTCGCCTGTGATTGGTGACAAGTTCTCCTCGCGTCACGGTCAGAAGGGTGTTTGCTCTCAAAAGTGGCCTGCCGTTGATATGCCTTTCTCCGAGAGTGGTATGCAGCCTGATGTTATCATCAACCCACACGCTTTCCCCTCGCGAATGACGATCGGCATGTTAATCGAATCGATCGCTGGAAAGGCGGGTGCCATGCACGGTATCGCCCAAGACTCGACACCGTTCACCTTCAGCGAGGACTACACACCTACCGAATTCTTTGGCGAGCAGCTCAAGGCTGCCGGCTACAACCACGTTGGTAACGAGCCTATGTACTCGGGTATCACTGGTCAGGAGTTGCGTGCAGACATCTATCTCGGTGTCGTTTACTACCAACGTTTGAGGCACATGGTCAACGACAAATTCCAAGTGCGAACCACCGGTCCCGTCCACGCGCTCACACGACAGCCAATCAAGGGTAGGAAGCGTGCTGGTGGTATTCGTTTCGGTGAGATGGAACGCGACGCCTTGTTGGCCCACGGAACGTCCTACATGCTGCAGGACCGTCTCATGAACTGTTCGGACTACTCGACTTCGTACGTCTGCCGAACCTGCGGTTCGTTGCTCTCCGTCGGTTTCGACAACAGCCAATCTCAGGCTAACGGTGGTGGAGCGATCTCGACCATCGACATCACCACTCAGGGCACGACACCCGTTTTGGGCCCCAACGGAGAGTTCTGCCGTGTTTGCAGGGCTGAAGACGAAGTACGTCGCGAACAAGGTCTCGAGCCTCTGAGAGGAAAGAGAGTACCTGTTGGTGGTGTTGAGGGCCATATTGGTATCCCGCAGTCGAATGTCATCAACAATGTCACTGGTGGTGATTTGGATGTCGTTGCTGTGCCCTACGTTCTTAAGTACTTGGTGGCAGAGTTGGCAGCGATGGGTATCAAGATGAGCTTCGGTGTTTCGCCTTAGTCATCTTTGCATCTTTTAGTTTCATACAAGCATTCCTTCCTTGTTTTGGTATCATTGCAACGATTTATTGGCTATCATGAAGTGGTTTTGCTTGTTGAATGCGTGGCGTCACACCTCGAGAAGTCGTTGAGGTTGCACTTGGCAAAGAAGAGTTCGACTGATGATCGTAGAGCCAACAGCGGGTTTCGCTGCAAGGACGAGAGGTGTTAGGCCACGAGCAATTGACAATCAATAGTTGTGCGAGTTTGTGGAGGCATCGGGGTCTGAAAAATAAAGCTCGTTTTTTCTGCATGTCTATGCAGCCACAAACCTGTCTCGATCGGCGAGACTCATCGGCAACATCAGACTTCTTCTCACACCGTGTTTTGGCTTCTACTTGCTCTTTCGTCTAAGCCGCTTGACCGACTCGATCGATTCCCGAACCCGATCTATCACGCAGGTCATCGAGTTTGAGGAATAGCAGGTGCGACGAAGGCACGCCGTTCGCGAGGTGTCGGGAGAGCTGTCATACTCGCAGGGTATCTTGGCCTCGCGGTTGGAGTGAAAATCCTGATCAACGTCTTGTAACGGACTCCGAGTGAACCAGATTTCTGGTTAAGCGTTCGCGAATGGCATCGTGCTCCTTCCTGTGTGTTGCAACACTGCCAGCGCGTGCACATAGCTTCATAGTGCTAGAAAAGGAGTCTGATCCCTTCCCTAGACGACAAGATAATATGAAGGAAGATGAGAGCGACACGGCCGAAATTGCAAACGGTCTGTAAGAAGCCTTCGATATCGATCACTTTGGACCGAACGAGTCAAAGGACGAGGCAAGGCAGGCCCGGTTGGATGGGGCGGAACGGTGGATAGGGTCAGCCAGCCGGAACGGGTTGACAGAATGTCATGTACCACTGGACAGGGTGGGCCAAGAGATCCGTCTACCAATCGTGAATGTGATCTGTCCTCCGCAAGGAGCCGCTCTCGATTTCTTCAACAAAGGACTGACTGGATAGGGACCACGAAAGAAACTCAGGCAAAGCTTTGACTAGAGGAGCAAGAGAAAGAGAGGTGGAAAGCGGTAGGCCGTTGCGTAATCCCAGACTTGTCTTTGCCTATACAGGTCGGTAAGTGCTCGAGGTTAGGTTTCGGCTACAGAATTACAGTACAGTACTGTACTGTACAGATACAGTACTGTACACCCCGTCACCGCTATGCTCGGTTGGAACGTCTAATTACAAAATGCAAGCACAGCTTGCACAATTTGTATTCACTTAGAGCTTTCCTCAGGTTTGCTGCTCACCAGCTGGGAATACAAAACGATAGAGTGACATTGACATCTGCTGTGCATCGTTTGTAAGAACATTGAACATCGTTAAGCCATATTACGGGCAGGCGTAGACAATGTATGCCTTTTGACCATGAGTGGTTAGCAAAGCCTGCTGTTCTAGCCTCGTCTGCAATGAAGTATGGCAGTATTGGGGACCACTTCTTGCGCTCTTCCTTACCGGGTGCTCGACTTTGTATAGAAAACCATTTGCAGCGCAAGGACCTCGTTTAGGGACGGGCGCATGAGGTCTTGCAACCATCTACTGTATACAGTATGTTCGTGCAAGCGATGGTTGCTGGACCAGCTCGCTGTGGAACACGGGACAGAATGTACCACCGTTGCGTCAAAGGTTCAACCTATGATTCATCCCACTCGGTCACCCCCGTTGCTTTTCTGTCACCCGATCCTGTTCCTTTTGACGAACTCACGGTCAGTGGCTTCGAACAGCCCCTTACCATCGTCCATCGTCCACCGTCCACCGTCCTTCCGTTGCTCTGGCTGTGGCCGTTGATTCCGCCACCACTGCTCTTTCTCTCTTGCTGTCCTGCCACAAGATGCCATCAGAGGCAGTCTGTTATGGTGTCGATGTTTCCAAACGCCATTAGTTTGGCGTTTCACTGCTGCTGTGCACCTGATTCATTGGCGTTAGATTTGGACAAGTTGGCTTCTGATGACGCCGACTCAGGTCTCGGCCTCAGAAAACACAAACAAAAAGAAAAGAAGAAAGAAAAAGAAAATCGCATTTTTTTGCTGTACAGCAGCTGCGCGATCGCCGTATCCATTCTGAGTTTTTACTGTATTTCGCTGCTCTGCTGCCTCAGTTTTTCCGACTGCGAAATGTGACCGTGACTGCGACTGCGCATGACTTTGAACGGTAGCTGAGCCATTATTCTACTGGGACTGCCATCAAACCGTTTCAACGACGCCATCACCTCCTGTCACCTTCTCTACTACGACAACTACAACAACAACAACAACAACAACAACGCTTTGTTGTTCTTCTCATGCTACAGCAGTCCTCTCTGCACATCTCAATATCCGTCCACTCTTTCAGGAATCCTTTCCATAAACCTCACCTTTTCCCGGCTTGATTCAGCTTCATCCACCCGTTCCTACACTTCGCATCGTCTTCTCGCAAGCATTCGCTAATATATAGATTTTCCGCCTACACCGTCTTGTCAACTCGTGTCGTTGCGATCCAGCTCAGCTTCATCCTCGACGTTTGTATATCACGCAAGTTGAGTCATCGGTGCCTCCGACGTCTTTCTATATTGACGGAGTTTATCCGATCTCAGCCTTAGGTCCCCATCACGCACCAACCTCTTTTACTCTCGGTGATCATCCATTCAGTGCGACACGATCCTTCCTGATTCCACCATTCACCTGCTTTGCCTCATCTGAATCGCTTCGATCAGCAAGTAATTCGGCGCATTCGCTCGGCTAGAAGCTCGACCTATTGTATAGCCGCGTCGTCGCCACTCTTTCGTCTCATCAGCTTAATCCGTCACTAGTCCGAAACAGACTGTCACCGCTGGAAAAGCTCAGAGCTTCTCTGCCCTACCCTGCAGTCGCAACCCTCGTCGGACGGTTTTAAGTGAGACCTGCCTCAAATGGACGGTTCCGCTTCTTCGTCTTCGCCCAGCGCCTCTCATGGCGGTAGCGCAACCACCGCTGGCTCCGACGCTGGTCGCAGTGTCCTCATCTGCTTACTACGTCTCGACTTGCGCATTCACGACAATCCACTCTTCTACTATGCCCACCAAACACCTAAACCAATCGTCAGCACTGCAGAAAAGACCGTAGATCTCAGCAAACTCGAGGACGAGGCACTGCTTGGCTCCACTGCCGACTATCTCCTCCCCGTATTCGTCTTTGACGAGCGTGAGATGGAGCTCAGCGGCTTGCCTGGCTACCAACGCAAAGGTCCCGAAGCTCGCACCACTCAGTACGGCTTCTGGAAGACAGGTGGTTTCCGAACTCGTTTCATCTCCGAGTCGGTCTACGATGTGCGTTTACGACTTCGTAATGTCGGTTCAGACTTACTCATTCGCTTCGGTAAACCAGAGGATGTGATCTACAACCTCGTACAGGCTTTCCAGGCCGAGGGTACGCATGTTGAAGGTGTTTGGATGCAGAAGGAGATGACTTACCCCGAAATTGACGTCGAGAATGCCATCGTCGAGAAGCTTCACGGCAGCGGCGTCCCCATCCAGTTTGTTCATGGCAAAACTCTGATTCATCCATCCGATCTGCCCTTCGAGAGCTGCGAGACACCTGACGTCTTCACGCCTTTCCGTAAGAAGGTCGAAGCACTCGGTCCGAAGATGGTTCGTCCGGTGAAGCCATCTCCCTCCAAATTCAAGACTTTCCCACCCGTTGTACCCAAGACATCTGACTACGCTCTAGACGTTTCATACGAGGTCGATGTCGACGGCCTCGCACCTCGCGCACCAGAAACAAAGGACAAGCAAGAGGGTGAGGTTTCGTTCCACGACATTCTTCGCTTCCTGCTGACCCCTCTCAACGACTCGCAGCTACCACCAACGCTTGAGGCCAGCGCCTTGCTACAGCAAAGACATCCCGCCTCGGCATTCCCATTGCGTGGTGGAGAGTCGTCGGCTTTGGATCGTCTGGACTGGTACTTTGTAAGAGGCAAGTCAGCCGACTCGTCTCGTTGGGGCAAGGCAGATCCACCGCCCGTGGCTCGCTACAAGCAGACCCGAAACAATCTCATCGGTCATGCATACAGTACCAAGATGTCGCCTTTCCTTGCCTACGGCAGTATCTCGCCAAGACAGATTTGGGAGGCACTCGATGACCACGAGAAGAAGTTTGGAGAAGATCAAAACACCTACTGGGTCCGCTTCGAGCTCTTGTGGCGAGACTACTTCTTCTTCGTTGCCGAGAAGTTTGGTCATCTCCTCTATGATCTCGGCGGTTTCGAGCGTGCGACCGACCCTCGTCAGGCGGCCAAGAAGATGGAGGAGGGCTGGTGGCGCAAGTGGGACCCAATCAAGGATGGCGCCGAGCATGAGATGACCCGTCTCCTTGAAGGTCGCACGGGTATCCCATTCATCGATGCCAACATCCTCGAGCTCAGGGAGTCTGGCTTCATGTCCAATCGTGGTCGTCAGAACGTCGCTAGTTTCTTGTCCAAAGACTTGGGCTATGATTGGCGCATCGGTGCCGAATTCTTCCAGTCGCACCTCATTGACTACGACCCGACCTCCAACTACGGCAATTGGCAATACGTCGCCGGCGTCGGAAACGATCCACGTGCCTCGCGACAGTTCAACACCATCAAACAAGCCAAGGATTACGACTCACACGGTGACTACGTCAAGATGTGGATCCCAGCCCTTCGCAACTTGCACGCTGATTACGTACACACTCCATGGCTGCTGTCTGCTGAAGAGCGAAGGCGGTACGGTCTCAAAACAACCAGGATGGACGTTACGATCGATGGATACCCCGCCGAACCGCTGTTCGAAGACGAGGGTTGGCACCGTCATTACGAGCGTAAGCAGGGTGTTGGCTCCAAGATGCATGGCAACCCACAAGAAAAGGTCAAGGACGGCAAGGTGCCCCGACGTCATCGACCTAGCTATCGCGTTCAACCTGCCACGTATGGCGCCTTGTCGGATGGTAACCACTTTGACCAACTCTCGGCTTCTGCTGGCACATTAGGCAATCATCACCAATCCGAAGGTGGCAGTGCCTCTCGCAACGTCATTCCTCCATTGCGGGGTGCATCTGGGTCTATCGGCCAGTCATATAGTGCTCGTCCTAATCAGTACATCCCCAACGTCGGCGCGCTCAACGTCTCGGGCGGCTCGGAACGCAGCGGCTCGCCATTCGGCACTTCGCCAGCAGGACACAATGCTGGTGGCATGAACAAGCTCGCCCGTCCACCGACAGGCGGCAACGTCGGTACAACCAATCTGCCAGCGCCAATAGGCCGTGCACCGGGCAACGCCTTTGACTTTGGTCCAGGAAGGACAGGGAGTGCCTCTTCGATCGACATGCCAAACGGCAGAGTGCGTCGCGCAGGTGGCAACGGCGGCAACGGTGGCTTTTCCGGCTCATATAATGACCCAAGCTCCAGCTCGGGAGTATATTCAGCGATGGCCAATGGGTACTCGGATCCTCTCTCACAAGGAGGTGCTAGTCATGGAGGAGGAATTGGAAATGGACATGGAAACGGGAATGTCAACGGCGCCAACTCCAACGGCACAAATACACTTTCAAAAGCCGACCTGGAGACAAGCTGGCGTCGAGGATCAAAATGAACAATTTCGATCTCTCCCTTTCCCTCCCTTGGCTGTATCTAGTATACTCTGTAGATTGCCAAGGACACGTGTTCCAGTCATCGTTTTATCCTTTGTTGTCAGTCTCTTGCAATTGCAGCATTTGGTCCCTTTTGACCTACTATATTCTCTTCTGAAATGTAATGACCCAGGACAAGCTCAGAAACCGATGAGTTGAGGCATGTTTTGCCATGGTGGACACATGTGTTGGGGAACTTGGATCATGTTTCATGTAGTGAATAAGGTTCCGCAGGTGATCACGATTGACCTTTACGATGGCCTTGGACTGGACAAGAGAATCAGCGCATTGTCTCCGTGCCTGAACACCCACAAATCCTGTCCGTCTGCTAACGGAACCATTTCTTGCGCGATGATCAGTCTGGCCCGGCTTGCATCCACCGAGATGAAAGATTGAATTGGGGCAGCCATTGACTAGCAGACTCTGCTTTGTGAACGAGAGCTGCACGCTCCGCTCTTCATCGGAACTCGCTCGAGCATCGGATAGCGCTGGTTTCTTTCTTACTTCGTCTGTTGCAAACTACTTGCGACTAGCGTTCTCCGTGCGACGGTGTCATTGGCTCCCACACGGAGACAGCGTGCAATTGAGCTTGAAATCCGAAAAGTCGACTGTACGTCTGTCCCCAAAGCTGACAAGACAGTCTTCGAGCTTGTCATTGCGACATTGAGCCTAATCTAAAGAAGCGCGGTCGCATCTACCTCTCCGACATGTCGCAAGTACAGTCTGAGATCTGCAACAACTTGAATCCTAACTCATTGAGCCAGAAGTGAAAAGTCTAAATATCCGTGCTCAGTCGGCGCTTTTGGACAGATTTAGCGAGACGCATCGGCACACGTCAGATCTGAGGAACTGTGATGTTCCTAACGTCAAACGAGGCTGTGACAATAAGGACAGCTTATGATCCGAGCAAATCAGAGTTCGGACACCAAGGCATTGGCTGAACCCTTCCTGCTCTACTCTCCTTTAAGCTGTGCTTATGGCGCACGAAATGAAGTCATCGGATGGAACTTTGCTCGAATTGCAACCAGATACAGTACAGACTACAGTGAACATTGCGACGCTGAATTGCGTGCATTGTATATGCCAGAACAGAAGGCAGAGGAAAATGATCAGCGGACGATCAGTCGCTTTCTGCGTTGGGCGGGCGAAGAAGGCGCAAAAGTTGCGCAGACTGCCGCGCGAGGGATCGCAAGGACGAGACACCTATTAAACAAGCAGCAACCTCTTCCTCTTCCCCTTCTTTTCGTTCTTGTTCGACCAGCTCTACCATACCATCTTCACCATTGTCTTCCACTCTGGTCGAAAAGAATTCCGAAGCATTGCTTGCTTCGGTCCCTCAAACATCGAGAAGCTGCAGTTGGCTTCTCTCTTCCTCTCGCCTTTCTTCAAATTGGGTACATTTTGTCAAGATTTGTATCCTGATTGGTACATTACGATAGCCAACTCAATATCTTGATTCAAAGGAAGAAGGCCACAAGTGCAACACAGATCGGAAGCGTTCGCAAGTCGCAATCAACCGCAAGGATAACGAAAAGTATGCCTCCAAAAAGGAAGAGCAAACCACAGGAGAAGGGTGAGCAAAAGCAGGAGTTGGCAGAACTCATGGCGGTCGGACCGGATGAAGAGGCTCTATCTGGCATGTCGACAGAGGAGAAATTCCTGAAAGTTGATGGCCCTGATTACCAGGACATCGCAAGGGTTTGGCCTTTTGGAAACCTAGCAGAGGACAGCTTGGACATATTCTCTGGTGCTATGAAACTCAACGTCAAAGGCAGAAAGGATAAGTATTCCAGCTCACCAAGCCTAATCATCCCTGAATGCTTCAGACGGATGGGATTCTACAAACACCAGCGTCGTCAAGTAGAGACAGCTTTCCTGACTGCGTTCATCTGCGTACTGGCTATCGAGCTCATCTCCTCGGGAGGCTTCCTGATCCCGAATTCTTTCAACTACGTGAAACCGTCAAGCATTGTTCGAGCTCTCAGCGTCCTCAACAAACACCCAATCGTCAAGAACTTGATGGACATAGAGGCGAATGGAGAGGCTATGGAGCTGATCATTGCTCGTATGAGAACAAACGAAGAGTCGTACGGGGGACGTGAAAGCTTTTCCGAGCAAAGCGGACGCGATGGAGAAGATCAAAATAGCTCTGATGAAGCAGCAAGCCGATCGAAGGAGGACAAGTTACGGGCCTCCTTGGCTCATCGTCAATTTGTTGAGACCATCGTGAATTTAATCTTCCAGGAGACATTCACTCTGGCAAGACAAACCTGGCTCGCCTCTCACAAGATAGCAGAGCTTAGTTCAAAGGGTCAATGGGATGTCCTACGCAAGAAGGCAAATGTTGATCAAAAGCTCCTTTGTGGACAGACGCGTAGCGAGGAAGGTGCATCTTCCTTACATCAGGAGTCTTGGCTTCCGTCTCATGAAACCGTCTTCAACCCCGATATAGAGACACAGGGACGCATCGACTTGGTCTGCAGAGGTGCTGCCAAATACCTGGTCAAGTACTTCCAACACGACGTTCTCCGATCTCAAGCAGGACAGACTGAGCAATCTCCACCCGAAGCCACCCAGACCATTCAGACTGGCAACCTGAATGGCAACCTGAGTCATCGTAACGATTCATCTCAACTCGAGGCAGTCACCCCAAGCACGCCTTCACAGGACCTTGGGGCCGACGGGTTCAAGATTGTCGGGACCAAGATGGTCGGGTCAATCAACCCAAGCACACCCTCACAGGACCTTGGCGCTGACGGGTTCGAGATTGTCGGGTCTACAAAGAGGTCCGACCTGCCACATCCCCAATGTACCGTTCAGTAGGTGCTGGAGGATTCGAGATGTGCATACATTTCTACGTAATGCGAAATCGAATATGGCTCTGTTGATCAGAGTCAGAGTTAGCGCTCGTTCCGTGCAGATGTGTCGTCCGACGGTCCCTTGTCTTGAAGCTTCTGATGCACGAAGGTGTCGATGCGTGCCTCTGATGTCATCCACAGATGTATCAAGACTCTCTTGTATAGCCAGCGTGAGACTCGTGTACTAGACGGCAAGTGTGTCTCTTGAGCAAGTAAGCGGCATCTGAGACCGTCTACGATTCTGTTCTAAATGGAGCAAGTTCAACCTTCTAGCCTCGATCCAGGAGTTCGACCTGAAACCAACGAGCTGCAAAATCCATAGAGACAGCCTCGGTGTTTCCCAATCTTGACAACGAGGGCTGGTGCTGAGTTGAGAGGGGCAAACTTTGATCTGCTGGTCCGCTCCATAGCGTGCTCACATGCAGCTCACAACATCAACATACTCCTTTCAATGCTTACCGGGAAGATTGGCCAACTGCTGTGCATTTCGAGCAGTAGCTGTAACGACGAACAGACGAGCCAATAGTCTAACAGGCGGTTCGAGAGGTGGCGGCTGCATCGTTGTCAGAAAAGCGCTTATATGAACTCAGTGAGGCGGGTGGGGTGACGATCGCATCGTTTTTTCAAGCTCAGAGGTTCGCCCGCGTCCGTGACCGTGCTGAGAGCTTCGACGGGGTCCCAGGACTGTCAACAAGGATAATTCGAGGACGCTGTCGATACGGAAGGACAGAAGAAATGCCTCTTCATCGTCTGCAATGAACTCTCGAAGATGGACACCTCGCCCGGGAGAGGCTCGGAGCTTCAAAGGTGGGTCATCTCACTTAGGAGAGCGGTTGGTGGGTTGAGCCTTGCCGACGTCGCTGTACCGGAATGAGATATGGCAGCGTGCCAGATGTGTCGCAATGGCTTCATTTTCGACACTATTGGCGCCACCAAAATGAGGGAGATCGAAAGATATGCAAGTCTACTGGACCCACTCAAACACACGCAATCCAAACCCAGTCGCAAACGCATCCACGTTTTGTAGCGTGGAAGAAACTCTGCTCATGTCGAAGGCTTATAAAGCCGACTTCGTCTCTCAAACCGACCCATGCTCCCTGCTCTGTTCGACGTTTTCAGATCAATAATGCAGCGAACTAGCCTCGTATACGCAGCGATTGTCGCTTTGGCGATGCTGCAAGTATGTCTGGCCAAGGAAACGTCATTTTGGTCACATATCGAGGCGATCGAGAAGCGAGCCGAGCTTGAGGAAGCGTCCTCTTCGGTATCATCCCCTTTGCTGGAACGACGTAACTCCCGACATGTTCTAGCTTCTTCGTCGATGAAGTGCACACATCCTGTTCCACGCGTCTCCTGGTACACTCTCACCGCTCGAGAGCAGTCTGCTTGGATTGCCTCATTCCAAGCACTCCACAGACCAAACAAGTCTATTTTCATTCGCGGTGGATCTTTCATGGACGACCTTGTTATGGTCCACATCGGCTTGCAACAAGAGATGCACTACAACGCCTGCTTCCTCGCTTGCCACACTGCCTTCCTTCGCGCTTTCTACACTCTCATGCGAGTGTCTGGATACAAAGGGCGCGAAGCGTATTGGGATATTTTCGACGACTACAAGAAAGGACTGCAGAATGCTGACATTTGGAGGAGTTTTGGCGGAGATGATGGCAAAGGAGGACCCATTCCCAATGGACCTTTCCGATACCTCAAGTGTGGCATGTTGCCCGACACCAAGAAAACAGGCTACAGTCTATACAAGCCTCATTACGTTACTCGCCACTTCAACTCGGATTGGAACAGAAAACCCATGATACGTGGTGACATGTACACATCTCACTTCAACCCTCAACTCTTCGACACCATTCTCAACGAGCCAAACTATACATTCCTTCGCAAGAAGCTCGAGGCAACCGTCCATGCTTGGATTCACCAATCAATTCACGGAGAAATGGCACTCTTCTCAGCACCTTGCGAGCCAGCTTTCTGGTTATTACACGCTGAAATCGATAGGTACTGGAGAAGTTGGCAACACAAGCATAACGCATGGTACGCTTATGGCGGACATAGAAGGATCAGGAGAAAGGATGGAACTACACAGATCTTGGCCGCAAGTCTAGACGATACCATCGACTTTTATGGAATGTTCGAGAAGGTCAAGATTAGAGATGTGATGCACCCGAGGAGAGGTATCATGTGCTATAGCTATGATAGGCTTGTTGATGGTTCGCCTGACAATGATCCTTGAGGCTACGGTCTCATCTCGCTCTAGTTCTGGCTTTAATGTGCTGCTCGCGAGAAAGAAACTGGCTCAGTCGGCTCGATCCATTATTCCAGACGGGAACAAGAAAGATAGCACTGTCTTGATTGCATGTCACCGCCAATTCGACTCTGTGTGTGTTCGAAGTGCTATCCAGCGTACTATCTCTTCTCGCAAACTAGCTTCAAGCTTGCGCCCATGCATCAATGAGAGATTCCGTGACGAGAAGGAAACAATCTTAGTTCCTTCATGAACAGAGCTTGAGTTGCTTCACCCACACGCAGACTGACTGCACTTGGAGCTCAAATGATGCTGAGCCTGCAGTCAAAACTTACACCACGACGTGAATTTAGGTGACAGCGAGGATACAAATACATAGTTGAGATGAGATCAAGCAGCAGGAGGCACTGGCGCTGTAGCTGCCGAGCTCGATGCTGAAGACGCGAGAGCGTTGTTATTCAACGTAGCGATTCGGTTCCTGGCTTCCTTGAGAGCCTTCTCCGCCTTGATCAACTGGTCTCTCCCTTTTTCAAGATCTCTAATGGCTGCGATCCTGGCCATGTCCAAGCGATCTGCTTCTGCTTGTTGTGCCTCTTGCGAGAGTGCATCGAAGAGGTAGCCTGTTGGCGTGTGAAGAGGATGCGGTGGGATGAGCGGCTGTGATGTCAGTGGAGCTTTTCCCTTGTCGGCCTCGCTTCGGAGGTATTGATAAGATCGGTAGGCTGCTGGATCAGCGAAAGCAAGTGCTGAGGTAGAGGGGAGTGGTGTAGGAGGATGCATGGACAGGATATCGTAGAATGGCTCCATGGGTTCTGGGAAGACAATCTCGTCGTACTGCCAAGAATGAACGACCGGGGGAAGCGCTGGCTTGGGTGCGGCGGAGGCGGCGGTCGATGCATCTGTGGCTGCTGCGCTCATCGATATGTCAGTCGAGCCGTTTGTTGCCGTTCCATCAGTTGCTAAGTTGGTTGGTGCAGAATCGACATCCATCCTATCAGTTGCTTGTTCTTGCTTGGTCTCGTCTTTCGCAGAAGCCGATTCACCTGTTGCTTGTTCAGTCTTTGCGTCTGCTGTCGAAGCTTCATCGGAGGTAGAGGTGTCAGCAGGCGGCATGGAAGCGGGGACAGCCGGTGCTGCTGATTCAGCCGCCTCGACTGCTGCAACCTGCTGAAGCCAAGGATGTAACTTGAGATGATGGAAGAGCGTGATTGGCTTCTCGTTAGCTTCGGGTACAAAAAAGATTTTGATCTGGATCTCGAATTCTCCCCATCCGGTCTCAGTACATTGAAACGGTGGCTTGTCGATGTTTCTTGTTGGCTGTGCATAGGTGTCATGGAGCTTGAACTGGACACGTTTGATGAAATGTGTGAGATCATCCTTGCCTCCGACCATCTTGTGATAGTCATGTTCCTGGTCGCGACCTCGCGTGGAGATGGTTGCGGCAGCTGCTGATCCTGGCGTACTTGTTCCTAGAGCGCCTGTAGCAGCAGCAGCAGCAGCAGCAGGGTTGGCGGCGTTGACAGCTGCGAATTCGGAGCCTTGTTCGACGGCAGCATTGTTTGGAAGACCGGAGATCGTGGATAGAGAGGGTAGCGGATGCGATGCTGCACTACGAACTGCGACTGTCCATTTGTGCGTGTGATCTGGTGGTGCTGCGAGCTTTTCAGCGGGTGTGAGCGGTGTGGAAGTCGAGCCGTAGAGAATAGGTCGGTGGATGGCAAGGCCGCGAACGCGTTTGTTCGACATCGCGGCCAATCAGCAAAGACGTCCCTCCTGGTCGGGAATGTCAGTTTGCTCAACTTCGCAGAGAGAGTGGCCTATGTTGAGCCGCGTCGGTATGATGGCGTAGGCGAAGGCTAAAATCGATGCTATGGCTGCTATCGGATGATCACACGCCAAATGTGAGAAAGGGTCTTTGGCCAACCAAGTCCCGACATCCGGTCATAGGGAAAGGGAGACGCGACTTGTCGGGCGAGAAGTCAAGAAGTGGAGAAATATATTGGCTCTCTCTGTCTGTTCGGGTCTTCCGACCTCGGATCATCAATTTTTGTGATTGATGAGGAAGAACGAGAAGGGTGTGACATCTTGAAATCAGAATAACGTCAGCCACGAGCTGCGAAAAAAAGTCACATCCAAAATGTAGCTCAGCCAATACAGTTCTCTCAACTCATTCTGAAACGCAACACTTCCGATCTTCACCATCCCCACCTTACACACAACTACACGCTGCTCCTCTGATCCACAGCCTGTCTTGATCACGAGCGCATGTTGCATCAGCCTCAAGTAAAAAGCAAGCCATAACCAACACTCGCTCACGTATCTTGGACATCAAACAGCCTCGCATGCTGACTTAACTTCGCTTCCTACTCCTACCTGATCCAAGATCTCCCACCAAGTCATAGCCTTTGCGCTCCAGAACACAACGTCAAAGAGTAGTCTTACATCAAAGTGCTTGCATCTATCTCGTATGGCAAAGGTCTCTGTGCAACATCTCGTTCCTTCCCTTGGCCCTCCCCGGTGTTGATGTACGAGGGCCTGTCTTGCTTCGATCCGGAAGCAGACTACCTCAATGCGGCCACCACCACCAATACCAGCCCTTGTACGGGCAGCACCTTTGCAGAGCGATAGTCTGCTAGGTCTGCTCGCCTTGGCCAACAGAGTTTGCCGCCTTGCTGCCGACATTGACAAGATTGACCGAACACCATCACGGGTGCGTGTCGCGCGCTGGTCAAGGCCTCGCTCACCTTACACCTCGCAGGCTTCAACGTGTGTTTCGCCACCCTCCTATGACTTTCTCTGTCCACGAGTGTCGATTGATTCACCGTACTCGTCCTTGACTCGCAAACGCCCTACCGTACTCTGTCGGCAGAGTCGATCATCTTCACCGTACACCACCGCTCGTCCTCATGCGTCCCAGTCCTACAGCTTTTCGCAGCGACGACAGGCATCCACGGCCACCGCTCCAGCGAAGCAAGTCGACCCGCACGTCGATCAGCATGTTCACCATCAGCCCTACACACCTGGCCAACTTCCCTCCGCCTCTGATCTGCCGTGGTATCGCTCGCAGAATGTTGTCGCCCAAAGCAACACCGACATGACAGGGTCAAGCCCGTTTCCTGCCCACTGGGTCGCGCCGTGGAAGGATCGAGCGGTCAAGAACAGCCGCGATCGGAAAGTGAATCTCCTCTTTGACAGTGCCATCGCAGAAGAACGAGCATTGTTTGCTGCAGGATGGAGGGATCGCAGCGACACCAACGGCATCACACGTCGCAGACTAGCAGGTCATCGTTTGTGGCATCTCTATCGACAGCATGCGCACAAGCCAACTCTCTCTTTGGCAACGCGGGTTCAAATTGCAAAGTCATTAGCTATCAACGTACACCTAGTCACCACGAACAAGACAGATACACCAGCGTTCAAAGTACTACGCTTCCTTGTAGGTCGACGCATCAGCGCCATCCTTCACGACTGCCAAATCATGCAGCAAAAGGCTGAGGCTCATCCCAAATCTCGGCCATCTCCAACTCTCGCGCACTCTGACCTCGGTATTGCTTTGCTGCATCCAATCGTCTTGGCGCTCCAGGCCAAGCCCATCTCGGCTCTCAAAGCTATGGACGAGGTCTTGTTACGCTGTAGGCCCGATATCTACCGATACAAGGCCGACCATGAATACGCCGGCGATCATCTCTTTCCCATCAACATCACGCTGAACACCATCATGGACTCTTTAAATTTCGAGATTCAGGGACGCTTCAAGTACGATCCATTGATTCAGAGCATCAATTCGCTTCCTGAACTCTTTGAAGACGACACTGGCCTGCTGAACGATTTCTCAAAGAACCGCGTCCAGCTCTTGGAATCCAGTCATCCTATCAAAGAGAGCCTCGAATGGTTCATGACTTCTCCGCATGCTTTCTTGCTTTCGCATACATCGGCGAAAGTCTTCACAAATTCTCGAATCCTCTTCCTCTATTGTGTCTCTCAGGTCAAAGATCCTCACGATCTCCTCGAGGAACTCTCACAAAATCACGAAGCCGAAGAGCCAGCTTTTGTGGAGGCTTGCGATCTTCTCCTTCGTTCAATTATGGTCAACAAAGGCTCTGAAGCAGCTCTTGAGCTCTACGACGACCTATGGTGCCGAGGCGTGCCGATGTCAGACAGCTTGATTTCGCGCATCATTCAGGACGGCAGAGGTCAGAGTGTCGCCGCGCGAATGGAGACTTTGCTTCATCGCGTCACAAGGGGGCCCGGCGGCCCAAAATCGGCCAAGTTGCTTCGTGCCATTGCAAGACAATGGGCCACGCGAAACCGGACGGATCTACTTGACAAAACGCTTGCATATTTGAAGAGGTGCGACGTCAAGGGCCATGCTTATTTCGTTCGGTTCGTTGAGATGGAACTCGCTGCTGCCCAAGGCGACATTCAGACCTTGTACGAGAGGCTTGCAGTTGAGTTCGACTTGGAAGCACGCAATCGCGAAGATTGCGAACGTGGCAAGAGAGTCCTCAACGGCAGAGCTTACGGTCTTCTCATCAAAGCATGCAACCGTGCGGACGACATCGAATTGGGCGAAGTCTATCTGACACAGGCGCTCGAAAGAGGCATCACGCCGCGAAGCTCGGACTTCAACTATCTCATTGACATGCATATTCGCAGGTCTAACATCGATGCAGCTCTTGCCATCTTTGAACAGATGAAAGAATTCGGCGTTGAGCCGGACAAGTACACGTACACCATCCTCATCCATGGATTCGCACTCCGTCGCGATCCAGAATCGGCTGCGCATGCCCTTCGCGCAATGGTAGCGGCAGGCATCTCGCCAGATCGCATCACCTACGCTGCTCTGCTGAACTGCTATGTCGAGTCGGCACTTTATGACGCGGCTATCAGATTATTCGCTTGGATGAGGGATCATCAGGATGTCCGACTCCGCCCGACGATCGAAGTTTGCAACATCATATTGAAGGCGTACGTGCTCAGTTCCGTTCCGGTGCAGAAAGTGATGCAGTTCGTAGGCAGGGTCCGCAAGATGGGAATTATACCGAATGCCAACACCTACGCTCTGATGCTACAGAGTGCCTGCGATGCAGGTCTGATGGGACTCGCCGAGGATGTCTTCTCTGAGGCGGAACAAGCGCTGCCAAGTCTCATTCGCTCTGGTCCTGGTCAGGGTGCAAACGTGTACCACTTTACCATCATGATTCATGGATATCTGCGTCTGTCCGAGCACAGCGAGGCGAAGGAATACTTTGACGAGATGCAAAGTCGAAAGCTAGCGCCAAGCTCGGTGACTTGGAACATCATGGTTCGCAGCTACGCACATAGCGAGAACGAAGCCAACTACGATCTTGCCTGCACGCTCGTGTCGCAGCTTGTTGCCGATGAGAGCAAGAAAGCATTCAGGCCATCCTCTTGGAACGTTGCCGCATCCCGCTCCGACAAGGACGAGGCGTCGAGCAGGGTTGGCGCCAAGCACAGTCCACCGTTCGAGACTCTTTACACGACACTGATGGTTGCGCAGGCGCGACGCGGCGAGCCGGAGAAGGTGGAAAAGACGTTGAAGCAAATGTCTCGTCGTAACCCTGCCCTTTCTGTCTACACTATGACGCCTCTGCTCGATGCATACCGAAGAGCCGGTGATGTGGAAAGAGCATTAGAGCTGTTCGAACAGATCTACGAGGTGGCCCTCGAGGCTGTCAGCAGCAGAAGCCATCGAGTCTACGCATACGGTCAGCCCAAGCGGGACGAAGAGGGTGCCGAGGTCGATCCTGTAATTCCCTCTGCGGCAAAGCGCAGGCAGGACGCCAACAGTCGAAACTTGCTTTGCTTGCCAGTTTCGATCATGATTGATCTGCTGTCCACCGCTGGGAAACACGAAGAGATCGCCAAGATCTGGGCTAGAGCCAAGCACGACGGATTCGGATTCGACTCGGACAACTGGAATCATTTGGCTGCATCCATGGCAAGGGCAGGTCACCTCGAGGAAGCGCTGTCTGTCGTTGAGCACGTGCTCTACCATGATCCGCCAAATGCTTGGATGCGTTCACGTATTGATGTGGAGGGTCGCAAGTTGAGTCGGGCCACTGTACAGCCTGATGGTGAGGAAGGCGAATCTATTGCTGCTTCAACAGACGCGGAAGAGGTCGACGAGGCGAACGGCGCAGCACAAGATGCCAAGGAAGATTTTGACCCCTTGCCGTCCGAGAACGAGCTCGATCCAGCTATTGCACACCGATCAGACGCTGCCAGTGCTCCTTCCAACCCACCAGGCCGCCGTGACCAAGCACGACCAGATGATGATCCCTATACCGAGCTACCGTTTGACCGTCGGGGGCCCTTGCTTTCCTTCGAAGCCGAAGAAGGCGACATTGATGAAGGCATTTCGTCACGCACCAATGTCGCAAGCGAGGAAGAGGAATTCGTCGAGCCAAGCGCATACTATCTCGACTCAGATCCTACCTTGCCCTCGCTTACCCGCGATCTGTCTACTAATTTAGCTGAGCGCTTCTCACCGTGGTATGCTCATTTCGGAACGATGGAAGCCATCAGTCAAGGCCTAGCAGAGATCAGGGAGGCTAGGAAGGTTATTCAGCTACTAGACCGGTACAAGACCGCGGCTTCGTTGTTGGATCTGCATGAAAGAAAGGTGGAGATCATCAGGGAAAGGCAGAAGGAGGAAGCTGTAAGGAGTGCGAGGGATCTTATTGATGGTCGATCGTAGTTTACATTGCATGAATATAGATTCTGTGTGGAAGGAGTAATGCAAACTTGTTTATGGATGATAGAGTGATGTTTAGAGATGAGCTGGAGTTTGACATCCGATGAAAGAAGAATAGATTGTGAGGGGATTGGTTTGGTCTCCTGTTCCGAACTCTGTTTGGATGAAGTCGTCGAATACGAAAGGGATCCAGTCGGTTCCGTCTACGATGCAGGTTGCGGTGTAACTTGAAATGTAACTTCCGTCTGAGGTTGTGCCGGTACCACCTACGCAGCCTGTTCTGAACTTGATGTGTTTCAAAGGATTGCTTTCGTCGTCGTTTTTGTGTTTGAAGGGTAGTGGGGGGGAGGATTTGAGGGTTGCGATGTGTTTGGAACGTAGGTCGTCTCGGAAGGTTTTGCAGTGGGAGATGAAGGAGGAACAGAGAGCGGAGGGTGGTGGACCGGGGGGACCGAGAGCGAAGGTGCATGATGAAACGGAAGCTCCTAGACGGATGTTGGATTCTGGATCGGTGCCGGGTAGCTCTCCAATCCAATCTCCTCGAAATAGTGGTGATGCTGGGAGAGGTTGTGGTTGGGATGTGAGTGAAGAGGTTAGGAGTTGGGTTAAAGCGAGGATTGAGGTTGGGATCAACATCTTTCGTCTTGAGCTGAAGGAGTGTGAGGTGCGGGTTGTCGAGTTTAGAGATGGACGTTGTAGAGTGCTTAGCCTTGATGTGATAGAGAGTAAAGATGTTTTCGATGCTAAGCAAAGGTGTGAAGACGGAAGATGTACAAAGGGAATCCGCTCTTTGTGAGTAGAGATGTCAGTTCCCTCGCAAGCTTCGATTCAGATTGAGTGTGGGCTTGAGGTCGTGATTGTGTTGGTGGAAAGAAGACAGAAGCATCAATGCTAAACTACAGAAGCATGGCAAACGTTTCACAAAGGAGCTTTCTCACCGAAAGATAACTGATCATTACCCGCAACTCACCCTCCGACCCCTCGCATCTCCGCTGCTTCTCACCAAAACCCAAGCATCGCACCCTCTTCCTACTAAGAGCCTGTGTCCTCCTTCCATATTTAACAAATCTACCCGCTGTATGAAGATGTGGTACTCCGCAGCCAAGCCGCATGACGCAAGTGTGATCTTGAGGCGAAAAAGTTCATGTCTCAGCCCTTTTTCAAGGGTCCACAACCCCGAGTCCAACCAACTCCGCTCCTCACCGAGAAAGCATCGCGTGGCAGACCAAATCGGAGATCCATCGCCGAGCCCTATCCGTGCTTCCGGCACCAACACCCACAAACTCTCGACTGGAGCCGCACCGAAAGATAGAGAGACACGATGTCAAAGCACACCAATCGGAACGATCAGCGATGCAAACGTGTGGAAAGAGAGAAAAAGAAGCTGAGAAAGCTGCGAAAACCGACACCTCGGCTCCACTAAGCTGCATGTTGGTAAAGTCGAAATCTACAAGTTTGATTTTTTCACATCCATGGAGTTGGCACACGACTTAACTTTGGCTCTCATCTATGTGAGCGATTTGAACGCTGTTCGGATAGGACTGTCATGTGTGGTGAAGTCTATAAATTGCCCTTGACCATGCTATGAAAGTGAAAACTATGATTAACAATGACTTTTGTGTTAGTATTTCCTGCCTTGAACCATCAATCCCAATGCTTGGAGTCCAAACCCGTCTAAAATGTCCTTGGTCATCACGTCACATCGCAAGAGGCTATCGACGAACAGCATACCAGGCAATGCAAGGACTGTGAACATCCACAACCTTCTCCCAATCCCAATGAGCGTACGTTGCTTCTTCCATGTTGCAGGCATTGCATCCAGGGCTGCTTTTTCGAGCAAGATACCGACACCTTGGCTGAGGAAGAAAAGGATCATGCCTGGATCGATCATTCCCGTCAGAATCGTAGGTAGTGTGACCTTGGCTGTGGGGGAGATACGAAGTCTAGCAAACATCCAGGAGTGTTGTACGCCCGACCAAAAGAAGACGTAGAGAAGTTGCATGGGCTCAAATCTGGAGAAAGGCATCAGAGAAGCCATGTTGAGATAATCCCGCTGCGATGTAGCGTGCCAGCTTCGTGCCCATAGTCTTGCCAGCCCCGGTGAGGTGACGGGCCGCTCAAATGACGAAAGGAAGGATGTGGCTGGCTTTGGTTTCCAGAAGAGCAGCATGATTCCCTCGGCTACAGCAGGCAAGAGGCAAATACCACCTCCTATACTCAACACCATCCCGAGACGGGTGAGCAGTGGCAGGTCAAAGGCTGATGTCGGCACGCCTAGCAGAGTGAAGCGCTTGCTAGAGAAATGGGACGGGAGGATTGACTGCCACAGCTGGCGAGAATAAGGCGAGTCCGCGGGAATGTAAAGCCCCCAGACGTTGAACATCTCGGACGTCGGAGCTGCGAGAGCGTAGAGCCACTGGAACGAAAGACGCACGAACAGAGCTTGTAGCAAGGCGTAAATGAAGGGCATCTCTGGTTGTCCGAATCGACGAACCGGCGCATGGGCGGGGATGTCGTTGGGCTGACATTTGTTGACTTTGAGATAGCGTGACCATTCGTTGAGCCCTCGCTTCGACCATTCCAAGGCTCTGCCTTGCTTTGGATAAATTGGACTTGTACCTGCACGCCTGAGACCAAGAACATCGATGCCATATATCAGACCATCCCAAGAGAAAAGCTTGGGGTATTCTATCTCCTTCCACTCGTATCGCGAATAATCGCTCGGTTCCATCTTTGACACTGGAATGCTGGTCTTGGGGAGGAAAGGTCGAATCTGTCGTGGTCCTCCTTTCGAGTACACCAAACAGACTTCAACCGCTTTACACATGATGGTCCAAGTGATGGTCGGCAAGGCCAGGTCGCGTAGTGGATTGCCAAGCGTGTATGTACGGTTGAAGGTAATTTGTGTCGAGATCGCAGCTATGGCTGGGAAAGATGCCAATCGTATGAGTTGCCACGCTGGTGAGCGCCGTGGCAAGGTGAGACACAGCAAGAAGATCCACAACACGCAAAGGAATGTGCTGGGCAACGCTGGGAGAAAATTGGGCTCCCAACTAGCCACCAGTGGCTTGTCAATGGCACGGGTGGTGCGGAACACCATCGTCGATAAGGCGTCTGACGAGCCCTTGACAGGAGCTGTCTGGACTGGACAGAGTATTGATGGTAAGAGGTGAGGTTCAGAAGAGGCAACAAGGGTTACATTGTGTCTGTCAATGGGCACCTCCAAATATATAAAGATGATCGGTGGCGTAGTCACATTGGTGACATCAAGAAGAAGAGTTGGAAGGGAGTGAGACCAAATACACGCGCAGGTGAAAACTCGGGACTCAGCTCAGCTATCATCAGCTGGCTAAATTCCGGCTGTCGACAGTCAACAGCGCACGCGAACACCGCCTTGCCAATGTACAAAAGAAGCTGAAGAGGAATGTGTGACGTCTGATTAAGCGAGCGAGCGTGCGAATGAATCAAGCACGGGTCGCCCTGAGATTTGTGGTTGTGTGATTGTATGACTGTGTGGAAGGCATCACCTTTGTGTGATGTACATACAGTAAGTTAGCTACTGTAACTGAGCTGAGGATGTGTTTGTGTGCATCTCAGGCATAGTCAAGCTCCGGCACGGGACCGTATTGTGTAAGGCCCTGCATATCACGCTTTTATGCGTAAGACCTCCACCACAAAGACACAAAGCACACACATGCCTGTTGCCCTTTTTTGTTCGGGACCTTTTTGCGGCTGCCGGGCCTCACCGTGTCGGGAAATTTGCGTTCTTCTAGGAGAATGGTCGATAACTGTTCTCTTCTTTACGCATCTCAATACAGAGATGTGAAAGCAAGAGCCGCACACATAGGAATGCTTTACTGTATCGGCCAAGTCTATGGGAAGCTCAAGTCCGGCGCAAGGTGCCGAATGTCGGCGTAATGACGATCTTTCGTTGAAGGTTTTAGCGTGGATTAGTCCACGCTCGAGCCTCGGTCTATCTTGGAGACGTTTGGTGGAAAAAATTCGCGAATGTTGATCAACCCACTCTTTAGGCTGAGGTTGCAACATCAAAACGTTGTTACAGAGTATCGATCATTGCTGAGAAGCTTTCACTTCGGCGGGTGAAATCCCTACGATCGATACAGAGTTGAAGTTCGATAGATCGATGTTGGGGCAGTGACTCTCGGGAAACGAGACGACTTTCGAAACCAACTCAAATACAAGCATTGTGAGGTTGACTCTGATGTAGTGGTGACGAAGATCGATGCAGATGCGCAGATGCTAAAAGTACAATGTAAAGTGGTCGTAGGACAGCCGAGTGCTTCCAATCGATGCTTTTGAGACGGAATATGAGAAAAAATTTAGATGACCTTGGGCGCCAAACTTGCGATCTTACCCCATCCTGCTGCACGGAGCTCATTAGCAACGACACCGTTGACACGAGTCCCCAATGGCTCCTTCTTGTTGTTGAGCAGAACGCAGGCGTTGTCGTCGAATCGGATGACACGACCATCTGGCCTTGTCATCTCCTTCTTGGTGCGCACAATCACAGCGTGTCGAACGTCTCCTCTTCGAACTTTTTGTGTGCTTGCCTGACCGGGAACGTTGGAAATAGGACGAGCCTTCTGCACGACGACCACAATCTCATCGCCTGTAGGAAGAAAGAGGCGACGGGGAGACCAAGGATATGTTATGCTGTCAGAACATGTATAAAATCGAAGGCGAAAGACATCGCACATCAGGGCTTGCACATGCTACTTACCGACTCGACCGAGACCTTGTGTGGTCTTGTTCCTCAGCACATTGACACACTCTGCGATGAGACCGCCCGAGTTGTCAATGATGGCCATACGTGCTTTAAGACCCAACATGACGATTAATTATGGGTGGTGATTCGTTCGTTACAGGAAGACCAGATCGTCGTTTGCGGATTCAAACAGCTTGTACAGTCGCCTAGACGTTTCGACCTTAAGTATCGAGTAGAGGATCGCTTCGGTTTGTGAAGATATTGGGGGGAAGCTTGTCGATGCGTGGGGAGCTGGTGCGTCGTCGTCACTATCGTCAGAGTCCTGGTTCATATCAAGTATAAACCGGATAGGCTCTGGAAGAAAATCTGAAATGTTGTCAGAAGCGTCTCCCGAGGTCCGAAAAACTTGAGCACGGTATCGGAACCGGCAGGGATCGCGAAAACGCAAATCTGATCGGGCGTTGGCACCAACAGATCGCGATTAGAGTCGATTCGGAAAACAGAAATTGGAGGTCTCTACGCGCTCGCAGCCGGAGCCCGGAGTGAAGCGCTTGCGTGTCCATCTCGGTTCTTCGAAGATGCAACTCCGCCCAATGAACAACGATTTCTGTCCTCTTTGCCGACGCTAAAAAATTTCGATCCTAAGATCGACTTACCGAATCAAGGCTGGGAAGATGACAGTTCCGAAGCACAGTCTTCTGATAGAAATGCATACTGTACTCTGCAGCAGTTGCATGCTGCCGACGCGTAGACTGGGCTCTGCTGATGAGTTCTCCGCCGAGCTGGGAAGAGGAAGGGGAAAAAAACACGAACACACACACGAAAACTGTGTCGTATACAGCAAAGATGGTAAGGTGACAAAAGGCGAAAGAAAGAAAGCCAACCACGGTACACTTCACTTTTAATCAGCTGCAACACCAGAAGAGAGGAACGGGAGAGGATCGAAAGGAGTAAGGCCTGGGTCGCAATTCTAGAGAAACATCTTTTTTGCGGAAAAACAGATATTGCGATTGCTAGGCGAGCTCGGCTAGGCAAAGAATGCGAGCGGTGTGTGAAATGGCGTCGAGTTGGTTCAACATGAGAAGTCAACGGGGAGAAAGGGGTTGGCTTAGCGCCCGCTGCACCCCACGATGATCTGAACTCCGCTGTCACTCACGCCTTGGCGGGTCAACGGCAAGGTCACACAGCCTGTCATCGAGTGTTGGGACAAGATATGAGACTCCGCCGTCAGTCGTGGAAAAGGCTTGGTCGGGTCTTTCCGATCGTCCCGAAGTTAAGATTCTTTGGCAGTTTTGCTTTATTGATGGATCGATTGATTGACCACGTAGGAGTTGATAGACAACATGACGTAGAGGCTGCGAGTGTTGAGCGTCGGAACCGAAAAAGAGAAACTCGCAGAACTGCAGGATCAACGAGGCTTCGGAGAGACTGGTGCACTAGCGAAGGGTTTAATACAATAGAAACAGTTTGCATCGTCTTTGCGGATGAGCGAATTGGGTAGCAGTTGACCAGCGCAGGCATTATACTGTACTATGATGGCACCGTAATTTGCATCGTGCAAGGGCCTCATTGTGTATCGCACTAGACATCCGTCGGTTCACCTTCGCGAGATCAAGTGAATGGTCGGATGATGGATGCCGCACAAAAATATGCGATCAATACCTACAAGGTGCAGTATTGCTCAGTACAGTAACGGAGTCACATCGTATCAGTGGGTTATACCGGTGGTCGGCTCCGATCCGAGCTAGTTGAACTGCAGATAGTGATGCAGCTAGAGTCGCACACGAAGCGAGCGTTGCTTTCATTTGGTGCAAAGAAGTTGACAGAGCGAAGGATTTGGTCTTTCCTGTGCGAGCTTCAAGGTCGATAGTCGAACAAGACAGAAGGAGAGAGTGTTCGTGAGTTGCGAGAGTATACATTAATTCGATAAATGCAAACACTCAGAAAAGAAAAGGGTTCTGGAGCCGCAAGATCTCCGCCGCCTCTCCTGCGGTTGGCGACTGTGGCTTTCCTTTTTCAACTTCATTCAACAATTTCCCAGTCAGCGTCTCACCAGTCAAAAGGTGAATTTGAAAAAGAGAAATGAGTGCAGAGACGCCGCATTTTTTTTTTCTTGTTTCGCGATTTCTTTTTCGAACTCATGCAGAGTGAGGCACCGACCGTGCCCCGTTAACAATAAGCGAAGTTGGCTTCTGTTCTCTGAGAGCCATATTGGTGTGGTACAATACGGTACTGCAGCTGGCAGACCACAAACCGTGAAAAGAAAGAAAAGAAAAAGAAACAGAACAAGAGAATCCCTCTCTTTTGCCATTTGTCGGCCATTCCTCTGTTGTTGCTACACTAGACTGCTTTTCAATTGTATCCGAAGGTGTCGGCGTTATTTAGTCCCTGTTGGGCCGATGTGTTTCAATCCCACTGACACACACGCAGGCAAGTCGACCAGCGTTCATGCGATCCGAAGACTTCTTTTAATATTACACTTTTTCATGTCTCCATTGTGTCAATAGCACCACAAGCAGGCTGACAATCTGTCAAAATTCTGCCGAACCTAAAAAAAAAAACAAAAAAAGGGATGCTCTTTCCCGCAGCATTTCTTGAAAAAAAATCTACGCCTTGGCTCTTCATCTGGACTGCCTATTTGCTTCAAAACTTTCTTACTTGCGTGTCCGTGCTACCAGTCTTGCCTCGATGATCTCGTCATACTTTTGAGATGCAGCAGGTTATGCTGTAAGAAGGGAATAAGTGGGTTTACCGTGCGTGGGGTGAGCAATTGTGGGCCTCCATTCGGCAAAGAACAGAAATGGCTCGGATCGAGGCGCCAATGACAAAATAGTGTGTAGTCGTTGTCGAACTCCTTCTGTCTCAGCGTCACTGAACTCTGGACCGGAGCCTTTTCTTTTTCTTTTTTTCCTTTTTCAATTTTTTTAGTTCAAATCCTTTTTAGGCGTTGTGACGGCGCAGCTGCAAAAGTTAGGCTTCTTCTCTTGCACAAGCTAGAGCAAACGATCTATTTTGGCTCGCTTCAGGCCGCCAACAAGCTTTTTTACAGTAACTCTCGCCGGTCTTTGCGACACTGCTAGCCGCACAGCCTTGGTGTGTCTTTGCTCTTCTACACCTCGCCGCCGCCGCCTGCTTTGTTGCCTGTTGGTCGTTGCCGCCGCGCCTCTTCACGAAGCGAAGGTAACACAGTCTTATGAACTGCAAACAGAGCCTACATTCTACATTCTCAATTCTACTGTACATTGTGCTGTTGCTTCTGCTGCTGCTGATGCATCTCTAGCTTCCCATTTCCCTAGTGCAGCATCACAATAGGCGACGAAAGAACTTCTCCGCCTTGCAGTCTCTCTCTCTCTCTCTCTCTCTCTCTCTCTCTCTCTCTCTCTCCTAACGGGTCCACCTCCGTACCGCTGTCGACTCTCCTCGACACTCTTTCCTTCTTTTGACGCAGTCCTGCACACACGCACTCACGCTCATGTCGCACCAACCCCAGGACCGCTTCATTTGCTGCACTGCTGCCATCCTCGACCTTACCCTCACACCAGCCAATCTTCTCTGATCTCTTCATCCATCTTGCAAGTGTCTCTGGCCTAGCCAGATCTCTCCCACAGATCCAGGATCCGACAATAGTCGCTCAGATTCGCTGGCTTTCACGGCAAACCCACATCATTCTGCTGGTAGCAACACTACTCTCGCTAAGATAGCCTCGACGCCCTGCCGTACCATTTTGCAGTGCCGTACTCGCCTTCATTCCAACGACCTCATTTCGCAGTTTCCCGCATCCTTCTGCTTACAGCGCACAACATACGCCCGCCAGCACCAGCACTTGATTCCAATCAAAGGTCTCTCTTCAGCATTTGCAATGCAAATCAGCTCATAGCGGTCCACCTTTTGCTATCGCACAAGCGCGCTCCATCACTGCGCTCATCACACGCACACAGCTATATCCACTTCACACCATCGCTCATCTCACCATCAGTACATGAGCACTTTGCACATCTTTTGTGACAGCAAGAACAGGTTTTGTTTCATGCATCACTTGCTCGCCTTTTCACCATATCGACTTCGACGGCATCATATCTAGTTTGCACTGCATCCTTCTGACCACCTATCGAGCGCTGATCAACCGCCACCATGACTTTGAAAAGATCGTATGAAGATGCGGTCCAGGGCCGCTCGCCGCTTGATACCACTTGCGACAAGAACTCTGCCTCTGCATCATCGCCGACACAGCACAACAGCACCACCACCACCACCACCACCACCACCACCACCACCACCACCACCACCACCGATGTTGTCCAAGGCAAACAGCGCCGACTCAGCTTCTTGAACGATGATGGGGAATGCGCCTCTGCCTCGACATCGTCACGCCCACGTGCTCTCCCCAGCACATCGCGAGCTCGTTTCGTGCCTGGTTTGCAGACTCTCGTCGGTGGATTGCAAATGTCGCAAGAGTCTTCACTACCCTCGACAAGCCGCTCCTCTCGTCGCCCTTCCCCTTCTCCTGCGACACGCCACTCGTTCGATGCGCCAGATGCTATGCAGCCGCTCATGATGAGCCGCAGCGCTGAAGCAGAGAGAAGAGCGAGCCTGTCTGCTGCAGCACGACGACGTTCTCAGGAAGCTCTCGACGTGATTGCTCGCCGTAGCTCACTTTTGGCCGCCGAAGAGGCTCAACCAGTACCAGGCGTCTCGCCAGGTTGGCACGTTGAGGCACATGGTGCACAAGCTATGGAATTGCACGAGGGAATCCGCACCCAAGATGAAGATGGCTGGACACCGCTTGAGGCTTTCCCCGCTGCAACTACACAAGGCAAACTTGCCGTCAAGCGCGCCAAGTTGCGACGACAGCAGCTGCAGCAACGTCACCAGCACCGTCTGAGCGAGCAGCATGTAGACTCTCAAGCTTCATCATCATCTCCACTGTCGGTACCGACCATCTCAGTCGACGAGGCCCCGCAAAAGCGTTCGTCCTCTGCTGTTGTCGGGCGTTCTGAATCAATCTCGATCTCTGCCTCGTTCGACATCGAGATGATGGAGGACCTCCTGATCTCTCCTTCTGCATCTTCGAAGATTGAGTCCCCCTCGGTCCATGCCCTCGCTCCCCATCATACCACGGCGCCATCCTCGGCGTCGACGTCGACGTCGACGTCGACTTCTTCCTTGCCATCATCTTCAGCATCATCTTCAAAGTCGTCACCGATTCCCGTCTCGACACGTTCCGAGGAAGAAATTGCAGCATCCAACATGAAGCTCGCCCCTGCTGTCGAGCTTAACCCAAGTCGGGATTACTCTCTCTCTGACTTTGAGGTCATCGATACTTTGGGAACTGGAACGTTTGGACGCGTCTTGCTGGTGCGTCTCAGAGATCGAGAAGTTACAGACCGGTCCGCCTACTTTGCTCTCAAGGTGCTAGCCAAGGCCGACGTCATCAGGCTCAAGCAAGTCTCGCACATCAATAGCGAGCGCAGCATCTTGACCAAGGTGGATCACCCTTTCCTTGTCAACATGGTGGCTTCATTCCAGGATAGTAAGAACTGCTACATGCTTATGGAGTACGTCGTTGGCGGCGAAATCTTTTCGTACCTCCGCCGCGCAGGTCAATTCTCCGCCGATGTCGCTCGCTTCTACATCTCCACCATCGTCCTCGCCATCGAGTATCTGCACAAGAACAAGGTGATCTATCGAGACTTGAAGCCCGAGAACTTGTTGATCGACTCAAATGGCTACACCAAGATCACCGACTTTGGCTTTGCCAAGGAGGTTGAGGATCGCACCTGGACGCTTTGTGGCACACCCGAGTATCTCGCCCCCGAGATCATTCAATGCAGTGGTCACGGAAGTGCTGTGGATTGGTGGTCGCTCGGCATCCTGCTATATGAGATGCTCGCTGGCTATCCGCCCTTCTACGATCCCAATCCCATCCTCATTTACGAGAAGATTCTGGCCGGTAAGCTGGTCTTCCCGGAACAGATCGATTCCGTTTCTCGAGACCTCATCTCCAGCCTTTTGACATCGGACCGAAGCAGACGCCTTGGCAATCTCCGTGGTGGAGCCAACGACGTCAAAAACCACCCATGGTTCCACGGCGTTGACTGGAAGGCGTTGCAGGAGGGCAGGATCCCTCCTCCTATCGTTCCTTACCTTGGCCAACCCGGTGATACTTCCAACTTCAGCAAGTACGAGCCCGCAAGACCAAGCGCCATGCCTGGACTGTTTGGCACCGACGTGGCCTGCCAAGACCCGTACGCTGAACTCTTCCCAGACTTTTAGACGGGCCGCTGTGCTCGTCACACTTTTTGCGGACTTGGTCTCCCATCAAAACAATTGACCCATATCCTCCCTCCCTCTCTCTCTCCCTCTGTCGCTCTCTTGGTTCCTCCTGAATGGGCTGCACGCATCCTCGCATTTGCCTTTCTCGTCGCATTTAGCATCTTGTGTAACTTTTAATGTTCTTGCGCTCTAGAGACCGTACCATGCACGTATTCGGTCCAGTGCTATTCTTTATTATTATGCCTACCTTTAATTTACATGTTCGCTCTCCATCTCACTCCAGCTCTTCCATTCATCTGTGAACAGATGTCGTTGAGATTGCGGCTTGTACTGACGAAGCGGCAGAAGACGAAACTTGGCTGTCTCCTACAATTGTGACTTCGAAGCGCTCGCGACTCCTTTTTTCTCTTTCCTTTTTTGTACCACTTTTTTCGACGTCAGAAGCTTTGCTCCACACAACAGGCCGAGAATTGCTGCTGCAGACAAATTTTGAAGTGAAGATCAATGCACCTTTTTCTCTTTGTTCTCGTTGAATTGTCTCTTCTTCTCATCCGTAGTCACTCGCAACTACACTACCTCCTTCCATCAATCACACATCGACGAGGCGCATCGGCTCCACAAAGCTGACAGCTGCCTCAGTAACAGGTTGCGGCAATGCGTAATCTCTCAATACTATCACATCGAGCCATTGCGCTGCCTTCGGCTTCTCCACAAACAGCGCTTAGGATTGAAGCGACAGCAACCGATCTCGAAGATGGCTCAATCTACGCCATTGCCACCTCACGCACCTCTCCAAATGCATCAGACGTGACTTTGACCTTCCTAAAATCGGAAAAGCACGGCTCTGGCTTTACACGATTCAACTCTCTGCTCGTACCTGGTCGTTTGCCTGACTTGCCAGGATCCTCAACTGCCGTGGCTTCAATATCAGCTCGCAAGGCGAGAGATGTCATTGACCTTCACTACCTTTCTGACGGCGGTCAAGAAGCTCAGAACAAGCCAGCACTCTGCACAATCTCGGCTGGTGGCGACCTGCTCCTGCTCCCAGTCTCGAGTGGACATGAAGCTATCGATGATGCGCCACCAACCGAGCCTTCGGTGGTAGGTACCATCGAACAAGGCATTGCAGCTGCAGCATGGAGCCCAGATGATGAGCTTCTCGTTATTGTCACATCAGAAACACCGGAGAACAGCTCCTCGACGGGGAGAAGAGAGGGCGAGAAGGTTCTGCTCATGACCAGAGACTTTGAGGTACTCTCCGAGGTCAGCCTTCGCACAGACAGCTTTGGTGAAGATGAGGCTGTCGATGTTGGCTGGGGAAGCAAAGCTACGCAATTCCATGGATCTGAGGGTAAGGCAGCCGCAGCCGCAGCAGCCGCGGCGGCCGCTGCTGCAAAGGAGAGCAAGACCGACACTCGAGGACCTAGACTTCCAGACGACGATGGAAGACCACGCATAAGCTGGCGAGGCGATGGAGCCTTCTTTGCCATCAATTCGCTTGAGCCCTTCCAGAACGAGACAATGGCAGAACCCTCTTGGCATCGAATCATTCGCATCTACTCCAGGACAGGTGCTCTGTCGGCCACATCCGATGCTTCGGTCAGAGGAATCTCTCAGACTCTGGCTTTCCGACCCATTGGCAATCTCATTGCAAGCACACAAAGGTTCGGTCCATCCAACATTGAGGGTCAAATGTGGAGTCAAGGACGCAAGGGTAGACACGATGTGGTGTTCTTCGAGCGGAATGGATTGCGTCACGGCGAGTTCAGTCTGCGAGAGGAATCTGCTTCTCAACCGGAAGGCACTCAGATCGGATGGGCCGAGTCGCAGAACGAAGGTCCATGGACACGAACCCATTATGTTCGAGAACTCGCCTGGAATGCTGATGGTACGGCCTTCGCAGTATGGCTCACTCGAGTTGGGTTTGCTGGAGAAGGCCAAGTTCCGCACGACGTAGTCCAGATTTACACTACAGGGAACTACCACTGGTACCTCAAGCAAGAGTTGGTCGCTTGCACCTCCAATAGCAATGTCGAGCAAGTCAAGTGGCATTCAGAGGATCCTTTCCAGTTGCTTGTCGCCCACACGGATCGCGTCGAGCAGCGATCGTTTGCGCTCGAAACCGTCACCTCGTCTGGCCGACCTCCTCTCGATGTTGCGTGCGTCGCTGTTGCTGACGGTGCCGCCACCTTGCTCACTCCATTCCGAATGCAGAATGTACCGCCACCAATGTCGTCTCTCAGCCTCTTGACTCCTCCTGCCGGCTCCTCGATGCGTGCAAGCTCTGCCCAAGCTGTCACAGTGCCTTGTCACGTTGCATGGTCTCAATTGCCGGGAAACACTGCCGATGATGCTGTTGGTATCATGGCGAACGTCTTCCAGAATGGGCACGTTCAAATTTGGCGCTTTGATTGGGGCGTTCTCGGCGGAAAGCTGCAAGTCGGAGGCAAGCCTGTCGCACAGCCAAAGCTGATTGCCACAGCACAGCTTCCAGAAGAGGCAGGGTATGCCCATCAGATCGCTGTCGCGGGATGGTCTCGATCTTCGCTTCAAGATGACGAAAAGTGCAAAATTTCCGTCGCCGTGCTCAGTTCCGAACATCATGGCGCTATTGTCAGCCGGCTCGATCTCGCTCAGTCGAAAGAGGTCGATGCATTCCAGCTCACCTCCCAGGTTCACGTCCAGGTGCCTGGTGATGGCAAGAAACGTATCGCTTCCGATCCGTTTGTGCCATCTTCGGCAGTAGCACCAAGCTTCTATCTTGAGGACCAAGATGGTAGCGTCCAAGTCATTGCCAATTCTGAGCTCGAACTCGTGACAAAGTTGGAGCGCTTCTGCTCGGACTTGCGTGTTCTTGCTGGCGGACAAGCTGGTCAAAAGAGCAAGATCATCGGACTCGCTTCAAACGGCCGTCTGCTAGCAGAGAGTCAGGTTATCGCAAAGGATGCCACCTCATTCACATTGGTTGGCAGTTTCCTGGTCTGGACTAACACTTCGCACGAGGCACGTTTCTTGCCGCTGACCTCTTTGCAGTGGACTGCTTCTAATAGCGACGGACGAGAGGACGCAGTCCGGTCCGAAGCGCTTGACTTGGGTCGACGAGTCGAACGCGGTAGTCGCATCGTTACCGCCGTGCCATCTGCCATGTCTCTGATTCTGCAAATGCCTCGAGGAAATCTTGAGACTATCTACCCTCGACCTCTTGTACTTGAGGTCGTTCGACGTAACATCGATGCCAAGCGTTACGGTGCCGCTTTCCGTATCTGTCGTACTCATCGCATGGACGTCAATATTCTCTACGACCACGATCCTGAAGCGTTCATGGTCAATGTTGCTACCTTTGTGCAGCAGGTCGCCGATGTCGATTACCTCAACCTCTTCCTCTCTGGTCTTCGGGATGAGGATGTCACCACCACGCTTTACAAGCCACTCACCGCGCAGATTGTTCCTCAAGGTACAAAGTCCGAATCCAGCGTCAGCAAGACAGGCAAAGTCAACAAGGTCTGCGATGCTATTCGTGGCGAGCTCGAGAAGCTCGACTCTCGCAAGTACATTCAGTCGATCTTGACCACACATGTGCGCAAGGTTCCTGCAGATTACGAAGCCGGTCTCTCATTGCTGTTGAGGCTGAAAGAAGAGGATCCAGAAACGACAGAAGAGGCTGTCAAGTACATCATCTTCCTTGCCGACGCAGACAAGCTGTTTGACGTAGCGCTTGGCATGTACGATTTCACGCTGACCCTCATGGTCGCCCAGCATGCTAAGCGGAAAGATCCACGCGAGTATCTTCCGTTCTTGCGTGAGCTTCGTGCGTTGTCACCACCGGAGTACCAGAAGTTCCGCATCGATGATCACCTGGGTCGTCATGCTAAGGCGCTCTCGTGGCTGGTTCAGTCCGGCGCAGACCACCATCGCGAGGCTCTGCAGTACGTGGACAAGCACAAACTCTACCACGAAGCGCTCGAGCTGTACGGCAACGAAGGCGGTAGCCGGCTCAGGGATGCCTATGATGTTTTCGGCGATTACCTCATCACCCGACGCAAGTTCGACGATGCTGGAGCAGCGTTCCAGCTTGCGGGCAAGACTCGAAAAGCACTCGATGCCTACCGTTCAAGCACGAACTGGGCGGAAGCACTTCGTCTCGCCTTTGTCGAAAAGCTTCCCCCGACCGAAATCGTCTCTATGGCAAAAGGCATCGTCGACGAACTCGAAACTTCGCGTCGCTACGTCGAAGCAGCCCGTATCACCCTCGACTACATCCGCGATGTTGAACAGGCAGTTACCCTCTACTGTCGTGGGAATGATTTCGCAGAAGCTCGTAGGATTCTGACCACGTATAATCGATTCGATCTGATTGAAGTGACGCTTCATCCACTTCTTCTCGAATCTGCTTCGACCTTGCTCGAAGATGTTTCTGAAATGGACGATCAGCTCAGTAAGCAACTCGATCGTATACGCGAGCTTCGCGAGAAACGTGCCACCCTCCAAGCCGAAGGTAACTTCTACGGTGGAGATGGGCTTGAGAACGATCCTGCATTGGACAACCTCGACATTATGTCGGATACATCGACTCAAATGACTCAATTCACACGCTATACTCGTGCAGCATCCATCGCTTCAGCTCAATCCTCCCTCGCCACCTTCTCCACCGCCTCCGGTTCCCGTAAGAAGCAGGCGAAACTCAAGAAGAAAGCTGAACGTCAAAAAGCAGCCGGTAAAAAAGGTTCCATCTTCGAAGAAGATTACCTCTACACCTCGGTTCAAAAGCTGCTCAAAGATCGGTTGGGGGTACTTCAATCTGATGCGGCAAAGCTGCTTCCACACTTGCTTTGCTCTGCATCAACGACGGTGAGGGGTAAAGCGAAGGAGGTTAGTGAAGCAGTGGATGGGTTTGAACAGAAAGCGAATGGTGCGGTGGAAAAGTTGTGGGCGTATAGTCAGCAAGATGACGATGAGAGGTTTGAGGAGTTGGTGAAATTTGAACAGGAGATTTTGTCGGGTGCGGTGGGAGAGAATCCGACATTGACAGCGATGAGGTTTAGAGCGATTGCGAATAGGAGGGTGCCGAGAGGGAAGTTGGAGGTTGCGGATGGCAAGTGGAGGATTGTACTGTTGGATAGGAATGGCTGAACATTAATCATACCAATCACACTTATCACATACTAAGCAATGAGATGGAACTGTTGCTTAGTGTTCCAGTGAATGCCTGAACAGGGGTTTCGATGTTGATCAGAGTTTCAGATGCTAGCAACGACAGGATGTACCACTGCATTTTCATCCAACCATTGCATATACTTTGTCAGGAAATCATCCGGTAGATCCTTTGCATTTCCAATCGTCTCTGCATCTCCCACCACCACCAACTGTCTCTTTGCTCTTGTCATTGCGACATTCAATCTCTTCTTCTGAGCCAAAAAACCTACTTGTTGCTCTGCATTACTCCTCACCAGACTCAAAATCACAATATCCTTCTCCCTCCCCTGCATACTATCAATCGTACCCAATTCTATCTCTTCCCCGTTCACCTTCTCCCCATTGTGAGAGGCAAAGGTTCGAGTGCGGATACTAGAGTGCAACAAAGCTACCTGTGCAGAATACGGAGTTAAAATCGTCACTTGTCCCGCTACAATCCCTCTCCTGAACAACTCTTCGAGGTGTTTTACTACAAGTTCGACTTCGTGTACGTTGGATTTCGAGTCGGCTAGTAGAGGACCCTCTTCGGGGTTTGGTGTAGCTTCGTAATACTCGCAACCGGAGGTATCGTAGAAAATGACGGGGGCAAGGATTTCGGATTCGTCCTCGTTTTGTGCAGGATCGCTGAGAGGGTGGAGGTTGGAAAGATCGAGAAGATGGATGTCGGAACAGGAAGGATGGGCGGAGAGTTTGGATTCGTAGAGGGAAAGGTTGGGGAAGGACATGATGGAGTTGTTCATACGGTATTGGATGGAGAGAAGGGATTTGATCGAGGGTCCGTAGAGACCGAGAAGACGGGAGAAGAGGGTGGTTTCGAGCGTACGAGGAGGTCGTAGACGTCGTGGAGGTAGATCTTTGAGTGAGACCGAGCTGAACTTCTCGGTAAGTTCTTCATCGTTAGATGCTTCTCCCCCGTCATCGTCATCACCGTGATCATCTTTATCAGCAGCGACAGTGGGTGTCACCTCGGAAGAATCTTTCCTCTTTGCCTCCTTTCCACCCTCTTCACCCTTCTCACCCTTCTTCGTCCTCGAAGACTTAACCGTAGGTGGCAACTGCAAATGATCACCAGCCAGAACCAATCTGCCTCCCTCTCTCGCCTTCAATATCGGAATCCAACATCCCATCTCCACCGCTTGACAAGCCTCATCAATGATCACCCAATCATACTCCCTCCTCGCCAACTGCTTCCCTCCCGCCGTATGACAAGTCGCCAACACAACCTGTGCTCGATCCAGCACCGAACTCGTCACGTGTCGATCCCTCCTTCTGTACTCTTTCCGCAATTCTCTCACTTCTTCCCATCTCTTCTTCCTATCCGAACCGCGGACTTTAGGCTTACCACGGGTAGACTTATTCCCGGCTGGTGCAGAAGTTGGTTTAAGTTCAGCCATAATACCCTCAATCTCCTTGCTGATGTCTTTGACCAACTGTGCTTCGGAAGAAGTGGTACATTGTGCGTCGAGGGTATAGGATTGCAGGTTGGCGACTACTCGGGCTGGATGACCGATACGGGTGACACCGATGGATTTCTTCTTGAGAACTTCGCGATGTTCGGGTGCTCCAACAAGTCGTTCGAGGATGTTGTCGACTGCGAGGTTGGATGCACCACAGACGAGGATTCGAACGGGAGAACCTTCTTCAGCCGCACCGAAGTTGGAGGCTACGATCTGCATGATGAGCTCTACAATGGCGGTGGTCTTGCCGGTACCCGGTGGACCGTGAATGAGCGAAAAGTGGTCTGCGGAGAGACAGTGTCGGATGGCTTCAAGTTGGGTCGGGTTGAGGTTTGGGTTGAACGGCGGGAGAGGAAGTTGAGTGCTCTGCCACGTCGGAGGAGTGAGACCAAAGAGTGAACGTGTCAGGATGGTTGGGTTGCCTGATGAGGATGGTGTTGGAGCATCTTCCTCTGCCGAAGTGTCACCATCAGCATTTGCTGAAGATGAGAAGGGCACGCCGAGCGTCTTTGCAAGTTTGTCGAGAATGTTTTCCATTCGATCAAACGTGCTTTCATTCGCCACCTTCACCAGTCTTATCCTCTCGGGTAGATCTAAATCGCTACCAGAGACCTTGTTGCTATCGCCACTTCTCACGTCTCGCTTGTTCCCTCCACCAGCCGGCGTCTGTGCTGCACCTTTGGTTGCAGGCGACTTTTTCCCATCGCTGATTGCCAATGTAATTCTAGTATCATTCACTTTGTACACCACCCCTTGCAGCAGTCCGTTCTCGTTTGTAGCTTGCGGATCAGCGCCATTCTCCAGCACCGCCGCTAGATCGCCTGTTCGGAAAGTATGCGGTAGAAAGTTCGGACTGGAATGATGCGTAGATGGTCTTTCGAGCTCAACAAGCAGTTTGGCACCTACACCGATACGAATGGATGCAACGCCTAGACCGAGCAGGGCAATACCATGCTTTTCGAGAATCTTCGGTGCGGTTTTTGCGAGGAGAAGTTTCGACTGCGCTTGTTCTTCTTTGCGTTCCTCTGCGAGGAGGAGAGATTGTCGCTGAAACCATCGAAGGAGAAGAGCTTGATTTGGCGGTTCTGGTATGAGCAATTGCGTCGACATTTTGTATGCAAGACCAGCTTGCACCATCTGCCTGGATGATGGTAGGAGGAGAAGGGGAGGTCAATGGCGAAGCCTCCGCCAAAATGTCAAGTTGGAAGCTCGATTAGAAGGTACAAGGTTTAGTTGGTGAATCACCGAAAAAAAACTTGCAGACTCAAATGTGCAGCAACAAAGTGGAGGTCCATGCACGAAAAGAAAATCAACAGGCACACCATCTTCCAATCTGCTAAGCTCTCTCGAAGTCACGGCATCACCGTTGGCCGGCTGTGGTATCGGCCAAGATGTGTAACGCTGTAGTCGATAGCAGACGTTGTAATCGAGCGGTGCATGTACCGTCCTATCTCATTGGCGCACAGAGAAATGATGTCGAAGCCAAAAACAGCATAGTGTCACTGACTGAGTGATTCACCAACACGCCCCTTTTGTCAAGACACAGCCTTGGATCCAGCCCGGCATACAGTACACGCAACAAACAAATTGAGCTTTCGCTGCGGAAAAAATGATGATGTGTTTGGCAATGAATCAAGCTTACAGTTGACTACATGGCTTAGTCCTTCTTCTTCTCTTCTTTGCCATCCTCCTTCTTCGCATCTTCGCCTGCCTCCTTCGCCGAAGTACCGTTGGTGATAGTGTTTGAAGCCTCTTCCTCGCCCTTCTCATTCTCCCTTCGGTTGTTGATCAGCCCATGCAGCGCAATCACTGCCCTGATCAGACTCGACAGGTACACCACCAGCAATCGATCGTTGTTATCCACAGCAAACGACTTGGCTGCCTCGCTGTTCTTGTCCAAATCCGGCAAAAGGTTGAAGATGTCTTGCAAGTCGTAGATGATCTGATGGTTGACCGGCAACTTGCCTTCCACCACTGCTTGCAAGTAATCCCTGATCTCGAGCAGTCGCGATTGCAATCCGCGCAAACTCGACAACTGGCTCGATACACGTGTTGAAAGTGTTCCAACAGCTGTTGTGTCTCGAATGTCACGCAAGAGGTGCTCGACACCGATTTCTTCCGCCTCCTCTGCCTCAATTGTGCTGGGCACATGCATGAATGTCTTCTGTGTCGCAGTGCCGTCATCCTTGATCTCCTCCACGGCGAAGTAGGCGTCTGTGGGAATGCCGACATCCCTCTGTCTCGGGTTGACAATGACCATGACAGGTCGTGGAATAAATCGCTTCATCAACTCGTTGATCTCCAGATCAGAAGACCGCAGTCGAGGTCCGGTGTGATACCATCCTACCATCTTTTCGCGTGCGTTGACCTTCTTAAACATCTCCATCATGCCTGTGATGTAATCATGGTCCAAGAACCATGTCTTGGCATCTCGTTCATCCTCTTCAAATGGTACTGCGAAGGAATTGGCGACATTGATGGTCTTGCCATTGTCTTGGCCGAGGAGAATACCAACGACTCGTTTTCGTGATCCTGAGGCTGATCGTGATGCATGGTCGGTTACCGAGAGGAGGACGAGGGGGTGAATGATGACATTTGTAGTGGAGAGACTGATTGTCTGTTGTTGCCGGCAAATGCACGAATCCGGAGTGAAGCATACAGACGAGGTCAGTAGGATATCATACAAATCGGTTCTAAAGCCATTACAAGCAACTTACCTCTTGTGTTGTGGCAGGCATCCTTGCAGCTTCTGAGGTTGACTTGTATGATTGGGTGACCTTTTCTCGATGGGAGGAAGGACTATCCGTGTGTACGAGTCAATCGAAAGGTATCTCAGAGTGATCCGGAAGCGATTGTGTTGTGGATCGACCGAGATGATGAGGTGAGGGTGCAAAATGTTGTGAAGGAAACAAGTGTTGAACTCTTAGAACCGTGGCCTGAACTCCACTTTGGAAAGGACGACGCGCATGCCCGATCACAAACGCGGGCCACAGACCTCACGCTGTTGACCGACTTCCGAAGATTTTAAACAAATGTCGGAATTCGGACAGGCTGCATACTCCACTTTTTCGCAGGAAAGCCTTATTTTCAGGTATGGTATGGGACTGTACGGGCATGGCCTGTTAGCTGCTTAACAACAACACAAACATCTGTTGGCCCCAGCTGCGGCAATATCTTCTGTCTACTCATAGTATCAGGCTTGAAGATAGAGATGAGCCTGTTGCGGACAGGCTGGTGCGCTGGTTCGGCCCGTGCCGTAGCTACACAGCACACACCGCGGCATGTCGTCTCACGAGCTCTTGGAGCATCATGGCTGGACGCGACTTCATGTCCTCAAAGGACACTTCATAGCACCAGCAGACTATTGCAGAGCGATGGAAACGGTCAAGATCCACACTTTCTCACCAAACAATTAGCAGATGAAATGAAACTACCACTCTTCCCAGCCTCTGGTGATCAGCTGCATCTGCTACGAGACCCGTCGCACTTCTACGAGACGCTAAAGGAAAAGATCGGTCAAGCCAAGGAGCGTATCTTTCTTGCATCCCTCTACATCGGAAAGGAAGAGACTGAACTCGTCGAACATCTCGAATCTGCCCTCCGGCGGAACCATTCTCTTCACCTCACAATCCTGGTCGATGCACTCCGAGGTACACGAGAAGCCGCTCCAACACCGTCATGTGCCAGTCTAGTGTCCAAACTGCATGCTCAATTCCCCGACCGTGTCAAGATTCGTCTCTACCATACACCAAACCTCAAGGGCTGGCTGAAGAAGATAGTAGGCAAACGCTTTAACGAAGGCTGGGGCTTGCAGCACATGAAGATCTACGGGGTTGACAACAATGTTGTTCTTAGCGGCGCTAATCTCAGTCGGGACTACTTTACAAATCGAAGAGATCGATACTTGCTCGTTGAGAATCACAAGGAAGTGGCGGACTACCTGCATTCACTTGTGCATGCTGTTGGACAGTTCAGCTTCAAGCTCGAGGCGACAATAAGAGAAGGTGCAAACGCGGAGAAGGCGACACCGGATTGGAAGTTGATATGGGATGGTGGCAAGGATTGTCAGGCTAGTCTGGCGAGTCAAGACACATGGTCACCATATGCAGAAACTGGCTGGACCAGTGCAGCGACTAATTCGCTAGAAGACTTTACTCGGCGGTGGCATGAACGTTCAACCGCATCGGCGTCGAGCTCAACCGCAGGTGAGAAAAGCCCAGACACGCTTCTGCTACCTTTGCTGCAGATGGGCCCACTCAATATCAGACAGGAAACACACGCCATCCCGAAAATCCTCAGTCTAGATCTCGAGTCTCCTAACATCCTAGCTAAGCCATCACTTCTCGGCCTCACATCGGGCTACTTTTCCCTCTACAAGCCTTACAAAGCTCTACTGCTTCGAGCGAAAGCAGCACGGACAGCTATTGTCAAGATCATCTGTGCGGCACCTGAAGCTAATGGCTTCTTCCAGTCCAAAGGTGTATCGGGCTGGATTCCAGAGGCATATACTTGGTACGAATTCCAGTTCTGGAAGGCTTTGCAACGGTCAAAGCGCCTCTTGGGCCAGAACGGCAAAACTTCTGATGACGGAGGCGTGGAGATCAGGGAATGGAGTAAGGATGGCTGGACTTATCACGCTAAAGGTATCTGGTATACGCCGCCTTCGACGAAGTCCTCACAAGAAACAGGGCCAACCATGGTGCATGTTGGATCCAGTAATTACGGTTCCAGGTCGGCAGATTTGGATCTAGAATGCACATTCTTGATCTCGACACAGTCGAAGCAGCTCTCGCAGCGCTTCAAGGAGGAGTTTGAGACACTTCAGACCGATGCGAATGATGTCGTGGATGAGAGGCTGTTCCAGAGACCGGATCGACAGGTTCGTCGACGAGTCAAGATTGCTGCTTGGATTTTGAAAGGGATGCTATGATGAGCGTCTTCTTTGCCATCCTTTCTCCATTATTCAGCAAGATTTCTCTCTTTTGCTAGATCTGTCGTGGCTTTCATTAGACAATTCTATACCCAGCATTCCAGATGCAAATCACATTCGAGTGAAGTGTGTGCTCTCTTTGTCTTGTGTGCGGAAGCCTTCGAGCAGAGAGGTTGATGAGAAATATCTCGGAAATCGGAACACGTGCGCTGCAGGGTCGCAAGAAGAAATTGTGAACAGTGCAGCGAGTCATTTCTTTGTTTGTGGCTGCACAGACTTTCCCCTTTGCCACTATCTTTACCTTTCTTACAACTAGGTTCGACAAGATCAAGATGGCGTCTACTGGCAACTTTGAGGTCCGAAGCGCGAGCGTTTCGCGCGTTACCAACGAGACCAAGATTGAGGTTTCGCTCTCACTCGACACTCATCCTACGTTCGCACCCCAGGTTATTAACGTCAAGACTGGTATTGGTTTCCTTGATCACGTAGGTACCGCCCTCACCCTAGTCTCTATTTTCAGCCATTCGAGATATACTGACAATCTTAATTGCTGGATCGTTGTCGTGAATAGATGCTCCATGCGTTGGCCAAGCATGGTGGCATGTCGCTCACTCTCACCTGCGACGGTGATCTTTGGATTGATGACCACCACACCGCCGAAGATTGCGCACTCGCTCTCGGTGCCGCGTTCAAGAAAGCTCTTGGACCTGTCAAGGGAATCAAACGATACGGTACGGGTCATGCACCTCTCGACGAAGCTCTGAGTAGAGCAGTGATCGATATCAGCTCTCGACCTTACTGCGTTGCCGAGTTGGGTTTGAAGAGGGAAAAGATCGGAGATCTTAGTTGCGAGATGATCCCACATGTCTTCCACAGTTTCGCGATGGAGGCAGGTGTGACTCTGCATGTGGATTGCTTGAGGGGTGATAATGATCATCATAGGTCGGAGTCGGCTTTCAAGGCTTTGGCATTGGCTATCAAGGAGGCTATTAGCAGGACTGGTACTGATGACGTGCCAAGTACGAAGGGTGAGTGCCATTCCAAACTTGTGAAACTGCAAAGGAACTACGGATTCTTGTTGGGTTCATCTGCAGTCATGCTAACAAACAACTCTTGCATCTTTCTTTGTCTGCTATCTCCTTCCTTTCTCGTTCGATAGGTGTTCTCTGAGCCATCTACCTCAATCTTATCACACGCTGTCGAAAGCAATTTTCAACGATAGACCGAAACGTTCTCTTGTCCAGCTGTGACCTTGTGTGCAACTCTTCATGCATCCAAGAGTGTGATAGCTTTCGGTTTGGCATGCTCTGAAATCATGTATACTCAGTTCGGACCTTCTTATCGAGATCGCCTCTCTATCTCTGTTGGCTCATCGGGCGATCTCAAATTAGCAACAAAAAGACCCGACGGCGGACCTTCGGACCGATTAGTCCGACCCTGAAGTGAAACTTGGACATTTTGGTGGCTTGCTTCTCAGGACGCGGGAGACGGGCATGCTTCGGCCAGTCTAAAAAAGCCAAACGACCGCAGAGCCGCGAGTTCGTGTTGTCATGGCTTTTGAGTCGATTTTGCACACTAGAAAACGGAGTCCGGCGGCGTATGGGAGCTAAGAGCAGCAGAATGATGATGATGACGATGGAAGTGATGTGGAGTGCTATTTGATGAAGGAGAGGAGGAGTTCATCGAGGCTTGCAGGACCTTTCCTCCGTCGGACGCAGTCGAAGCGAGACGAGGCCCAGCAGCAGGAGTAGCGATCAAAGAGGGATGAAGGAATGGCGAAAATCTTGCCGAAAAAAAGACATGCCGAATCTTCGACCGGTTTAGCGGCGACACGAGGAGGTTTCTACACATGTCGATATGTACTACACCATGTATCGGCAACCAGAAAGAGAACTGGCAGCTTTGGTTAGCACAACCTAAGAGACATGGATTGCATGCTGCTCCTGCTGCTGCCCCGCTTTATTTTGCGGGGAATACTGTTCTACCCCGACAGCTGTCAGCAAGTACTTGTTGGGGCATACGGTGCCATGTCAAGATCATAACGAGCACAGCGTTGAGATATGCAAGGATATGCAGCAAGAGACAGCGAGCCAGAAAAAAAAAAGAGAATGTGGCTTGCTCCCATCGGCTCCACAAACCTTCCTCTCGCAGCCGCTGCCTCAGCACGTCGACGGCTGTACGGAACACTTTAGCGTACAACTTACATGTACTAGCTCATCGGGTAACTTCCCTTTCGAGCTCGTCAAACACATCAGAACTTGTTTGCCAAGCTACAAGGTTGTGTAAAGAGAAGAGGCGAGTATGTCAGATCGCATCGGAAATGGCGGAGTGTCAAAAATCGGGCACGTCTCTCTTGGAAGCCAAGCGAGATCGTCAAGGAAAGAGAGCACTAGGCGAGAAGGGTCTGAGCTGATTGATCCTGCATTGCAAAGTCAGGAGGCATGGGAGAGTCTACCGTGATGCATTTTAGAGACTAACACTTTGGGTTGTTCGAAGGTGAGATCAACATCGCAATGCTACAGTAGGGGAGGGGGAAAGGTTGTCTCATATCTTGCGCTAGAAGAAATAGATAATTTGTAAAGTATGTGCGGCATCACAATCTCGAACAGGGTCATCTCGGAGAGGCCAGGAAGAGGAGGCAGTTTTGGAAGCATAAGAGCAGAGGTCGAGGCTGAAACATGGCTGAAACCAGTTCCGCTGCAGGTAGACCAAAATAAGTTCTCCGCTCTCAGCCGTGTTATCATGCTGTATTTCACATGACAAAACTTGTCTTCGAGAGCCGATAACCGGGTCATCACAAAACAAAAGAGTAAAAATTGACCGAGTTGGAAGCTGTCCTGCTTTTTCTCCTTTCCTCATGCTGGTTCAAGTGAGACCATGAATCTCGAACATGGGAACACTACATGGGACAATACAGTATGCACAATCGGCACCGATGAACGGCGGCAAAGGTCTGCATGTGTTCGAAGCGTGTGCGCTTGGGTTGGCTCGCTCACTAAAAACCCCGATCGGCGCAATGTGAACCGAAAAGTCGGAACGTCAAAAGGTCTGGTCTCCCTCCTGTTCTTCTCCTTGCTGCATGATGGAGCTGTTTGAGAATCGAACAAGAAAAGTCGGAATGTCGGAACTTATCCCCTCCCGTAACTCAGCTTACGGATCTTCAATTTCGCTAGTTTCCAAACGCATTGTTGGATTCTAGCCCTGAACTAGATCTTTTGTGCATCGTGTTCCCGAGCATGTCGGTGGGCGATGGCGCACATGCTCCGAGGTGACCGACCGGCAACATCATGTCGCCAACCGTAAACAGCAAGAGTTTGATTTTTTATCCTCAACCGATGAATAACTTTGCGACAACAGTCGATCCAAGAAAGATGCTTACCAAGCATGCAGCGGAGAGACAAGTGCATGTGTAGCCACGAGGCCTGACGCAGACAGGCGTCCAAATTTAAATCGCAAGCTCTCTAAAAGGAGGAGGAGACGTAGTGTCGCATTGCAATCTCGCTTGTTAACCAGTCGGCTGTCAGACAACCAAAAACAAGGGCTTGGCTAGGGTGTATTTCCGGTTGAGTCCATCATTGAGTGATCCCTTCTCCAACGGCTTGGACGTGTTGCTTTTCCGTCGCAAGTCTAGCCTTCCGTTTTTCCCGATAGCGAAGATGACTTCGGATGCTCTCGCCTGCTGTCGAAATTGCAGCCGAGTACGTTGCAACCGAGACAGCCGGCTTCGTATTCGAGGACAACATTAAAGGCCAAGCAACCTTGGCAGCAATCGATCTTTGGCGAATGGTTAGCGTCTCGAATTTCTCGGTCATCTTTGAGTGTTGAGCGGGCGTTGATGGTCTCCGTGTGCCGGTCAAGAGAAGCGATCCAGCGAAACCGAAGGTCAGCGGTCAAGAATAGACTAGAGATCTGGGTGCTGAACTCATTTACTGTAGGCAGATCGTCTTGAACGGACACTAAAAAACTAACTGAGTCTAGCCTTTGCGTTTAGTGCAGGAAAACCTGTAGCAAAAGGTAGAGGATGCTAAAAATTCGGTAAGATACGCTAGACAGATGTTGCAGCAGCTCGAAGGACACATGGCGAAGAGCTCGATCAGGATGATGTGGTTGCTTCTGGAGCTGCAGCGTTGAACGGTAAGGAGACCAGATCTTAGCGCCAGTGACAAAACTTAGAGCTGGTGAGACTGAGAGTTGATTCGAGCCTTTCCTATCTTTTTACGCCCTTCATGCCTTAGCACAGCCCTAGCCAAACCGTTGCGCGTCGTTCAGGCTGATCTACAGACGACCAAAAAACCATCTTGAACGGGAAAAGATCTGCCTCAATTTTTTTTGACCGGGTTCATGCGGCAGTAGTGCCAAGCGCTTAACCGTCGTTCACGTTTCTTTTCCCCCCTTGACGTCTGACGATTGCTTCTTGATTGCATTTTTATCCTGGCAGATACTTGGCATTCGGTGTTGACCGAGGCTAAACATCATCACCAAGTCTCTTGGCGTTGTCGTCCTTTAACATCAACTTATCTCCGTGGAACTGTGACAAATACATTGTGACAAGGACTGATATTTCCAAGATGATTTGCAGTGGTTGCATCAAGAGGCTGGTGAGTAAAACGTTGCCAGAAGGTCGGCTATTGTCTTCCTACAGCAGATTTCTTGTTGTCAGGTGCTCTCATTCAGAGTCAACCGCAGGTAAAGACAACGGCATCCTCATCTCCTTATGTGAGAGATACCCAGAACCTCGTCTTCAATTGGCAGCTCGCAGCTCTTGTTGCGGTCGCAGTCTTTCTTTGCAAGCGGGCATCGGGAAGCATAGACGATTTTTTGACCGCGGCATGTCGGCAACGGTGGCCGCGGCTAGATACTGTACTTTTTCTTTTTCGTTCGGGGCAGTTTTTCTGTTGTTCTGCTGAGCGTGGTTTCGGCAACGTGTGTGCTGTTGCTGGCGTACGATATCGGTGCGACAGGCCGACCAAGGTGCCTACGGCCAGGTATCTAAAAAAGGCAAGAAGGAGACAAGGCTGGGTCCGGGTCTGTATGGAATTTTATTGAGAAATTGATCATGATTTTATCTTGCAAATTTGAACATGTTCGGATATTTTTGCTCCAGCACCATCAGCGGGATTCGGCCACCAGGATCGTCACCCGGAAAGGTGGTCACAACCGTCACTTGTCATGCTTCTAAACCGAAGACAGAAGCAGACAGACAGACGAGGATCCGCAGAGAACCTGCTTCTGTTTTCGTCTCGGCCAGTCATCGAACCACACGAGTTTGAGTTATGCTGGCAGTTGACGCATCAATGCAAGGCAAGGCGAGGGATCGAGCACACCACTCGGTCATGACAGCGAGAAAGAACAAGCGAAAGTGTATGGCAAGCGGCGGCGAGACCTCCGCAAAACCATGAGGTGGACATGCATGCAGAATCAATGCAGGGTGATGCTTTTTCCTGCCGCTGCGGTTGTAGATGGCTTGCTTCTGAAACACATGCTTGATGAGTAACTTAGCTTCTGCATTTGAGCTTCGGTATCGACTCGAGCAAGGAATTGGACCTTTTGTAGGGAGTAGTTCAGAACTCGGGACAGAACGGGGCACGACTGGCGAACGTGTTCCAGTCGCAAGTTCGGTGCTGCTACCTTGCCGGTTTGATACCCGGACGTAGGTGGATGATATCCTACACAAAAGCATCGTTCCCATGAGAGCTTGGCAAGACAAACGGGCAATCGTGATGCTCGAGCAGAGAAAGGATAGGAAAGCCATGAGCGGAGGTTTAACGATTGCGAGGGTATGGCGAACAAGGTGTCTCACAATTGCATCTGCGTTGCGCGACTTCTTCTAACAGGATCTAGGGTGTGGGTGGTTACAGCAACTACGACAACAACGAGAGAAGTGGTTGAGAAAAGGGTCGTTGCGATCCTTGCTGCCAAAAGAATTCAGACTCAGTTGCATCTCAGGAACATGACAGGTTGCAATGATGCGAGCCAAGCGCTTTGAAATTAGTCTAATCTCAACCGATGTCGTCTGACCCTCGTTGACTAGACTGACTTCCCTTGACGTCCCAGCTCCAATAGCAGCGACATGTGTCGACGACTGATGGCAGTGTTACAGCTCTACACATCATGCTTTCGTTCGGTGGGCTTGAAAATCTTGGCCCGATGCGTTGACGGTTTGGTGTAGCTTTGAGACAGCGCGCAAAGGCTGAGGTTAATTTCATCATTTATTGGAATTTGATTTCAGTCTCGGTCTCAGCTTCGTGACGACGCTCCTCGCTCCGCAAAGCCGCTCACCATCACTGTGTGCAAGTTTGCATCCGAAACACTGCCAAAAAGAAAAGAGAGAAAAGAGGAAAAAAGAAAACAAATTGAATTCGTGAGTGCGGTTTCCAACCTGGACAGGAGGTAGCAATCTAGGCTATGCTACGAGCTTAGCAGTGTTTCGTCGTTACCAGGCGTAGCTACAGGCATGAAATGCGATCTACGGTCTGGAGACCTAGCGATGGAGTACAGTAATGTGACCTAGCGAGCGTGGGCCTCGTCTCATCGAAGGGTCGAGGACACTATTCATGCCGCTGCATCGTGGCGTCTGCGCAAGCTTAGAATCGACGCCTTGACGGGGGATCGGAGGAGTGGCTGGAGACCACCACTGATGGTACATAACCGTCAGTGCTGATCATCGTCGTCCAAGAAAAAGTCTTTTTGAAATAGTCGGACTACCATCAATAGAAGAAAAAGAAAAGGCGGACCTCGGTGAGCATTTTTGAGGTTCAGCCAAGCCACACAAAACTTGCGCCCCGGCTGGATGAGCGATTTTCAACCATCACCATCATTGCGAGAGAGAGTCTTAGTTGCAACCCAGCCAGAAAGTCAGCCTGAGATCCTTTGCCCGAATCTCAAATTCATTACCGCTTATCCTCGTCACCACCGTCACTGGACACAGCTTGACGAGCTTACCGCTCTTAGACTCTTCTCGTGCTTGTTCGCTCATTTCGCTCGTTCCTCCTCCTCCTCCTCCTGCTGCTGCTGCTCCTCGTCCATGAATTGCATTACGCCTACGCTTTTCAGTACAATATACAGTTGCATCACCCAGCACAGCCAAACGAACCATTGACTTCATTGGAATCAACCCAATCTTCATCCGTTGCGGCCTTCATCGGGCTCAGATGAAGTCGATTGTTTGTCTCATATCTTGGCCTCTCGCGCCTTTCGCCGTCGTCAGTTTGAACTAATGTATTGAACGATTGATTGTTTGACTTGATGGCGCAAAGCGAGCAGATGAGGTAGCCTAGCGACCCGAAACAAAGCAAGTGCATTCTAAGCATGAATTGTGGTTATCAGCTCCTCGCTTGTTTCCGCATAGCTCTCTACGGAGCAATACCTGCTTGACGTTGACCGTTAGCGCCCCCAGCAGGTATGGACGGAAGACAAGGGAGAGCGATACAGCAAGCGGAAGGGGAGTCCAGAGAGAGAGACCCTTGCATTTTTTGAACCCTGTGTGGGCGATGAGCCACACTGCTCAAGTGCCCTAAATAATGACAGCTTCATCGTTCGACACAATAATCGTGACTTATTCACTTGTGCAAGCCTGCTCTTTTCTTTTCTTTTTCTTTTTCTTTTTCATTTTTCTTTCCTTTCGCATTGCAGTTGTGCATACATCTGGGTGTCTCGCTCATGCTACTTTCTGAGACCAGGGCTGGAATCGCTCGCTCTTCGGCGCCCGTCAGACGTGGCTGTGAGAGTGGCTCGGCGGAAGGCTGATGACGGGCTTAGGCTTGCAATCCTCTGAGCCTTCGAAGATTGATCTCACTGTGCCGCTCACTGCTGTCCGCCGCTGTCGCTTCAGCTGACGTGCACTGTTGTATTGGTAGCGAGTATTGCTCTTTGTGTGATGCTTGCTTGCTTGATTGCTTGCTTGGTCGTGCTTGTGTCTCTGACCCTGCAGCTCTTGATTTTCTCGCAGTTTGCTTGCGAGCCAACACTGTTACACAGACAAATGATCATCCAGATTGTCCAGACCCCGACCGAATCAACCCATGATTGCTCGGTCTAGTAGTGTAACGCCTCTCATTCCCGACGCCGCCCTCTCCCTCTACTGTACCTGCAAGATGTTGCCCCTGCTGTTTCTGTCACCTGCGCCTGTCAGCACCCATGAGAAAATGGTCTAGGAAAAAAAGCTGTCTTGTCTCACCCTGCCGGCCTCCTCGCCTCGTCTCGACTCGTCGTGCGATGCTTTCCGATACCGATGCCTCCGAACTCGGAGCGCGGTTTGAGAGTGGCCATTGCAGTTTCTCCTCTGCTTCCGCTGAGGCTGGCCGGCTACTAAGTTAGCCTTAATGTTCGCCACAAAGCGCCTTGTTCTCATGGTCGCCTTGTGTTTCGCATTGATCCCTTTGCTCCCCTTCCTTTATTTCGTCGAATGCAAGACGCAGGTGGGGTCAATGCTCTGCATGAAAGTGTACATACAACTCTCTGTACTTTAGTGGTTTCAGACAAAACTCTGGCTCCTCTTGTTCGGCCTTGGCTGGCCGTCGGCGCTCTCAAAATTTGCCGCTCCCTCCCCTTTCTCCTGTGTGCGTATACATGAGACCTTGGTATTGGGATGGATCTCATAAGGCGCTCTAGCGTCGCCTGCCTGTATCGAGGCGTGTCGGTATGAACGAGTGCTGGCTTCTAACTAGCCCAGTTTGCTGGCTCAGACAATGACACCTGATGCAACAGGCGCATCGCCCGGATCGCTTGCTCATCTTGCACTAGTGTCTTGAACAGTATCTTCACCCTTTGACTAGCTGCAGTCGAGGGGATGAACCCGCTTGTGTCTGAGTTTGGCACCCTTCCGTTTGACTGTACACCGACGTCCGTAAGCGATAGGCGAGTCTCGACCAGTCAGTCCTTGTGCTTCTGTCCCTCGTCCTGCATTGTATCGGTCCTCGTTGGCCATGTCGTTTGCGCTTAGCCTGGCCTTCGTCCAACATTGATATTATCCTCGACCTTCAAGTGGTCGTCAGATCAATCCTTCCCTCCTTCCTTTCTTTCCCCACCATCGCCATCATCAACGTTTGCCCCCCTCCCTCAGACGCTTCGACAACCATCGCCTACCTCGAATCACTTCAACATACTACAACAGCTTCGCGTCCCCATCACTGGCATCAGTACCTTGACTCACTTCAGCTAATTGGCGATACGGTCAGCATAGCCACCACGAGAAAGGCAAACCACGCATATCGCAGCTGAGATCCGAACAGCATTTCTCAGCAATCGTTCTGGCACCAGCTTGTTTGCCTCCAGACTCTGACTGGCGCAGCTAGCGGCATCTCCGACGACTTTACTGTATCGTCACACCACAGCTCAGCCAGACATACGCAAGGGAACGAACATCACTTTATCGAGCTGTTTGGGCTCCTATGTCGAATTCATCGGCGACGCCACGCTCAGCAACCCACACTGTTGCGTCGCTCTTGCCCTCGTGGCCGCAACTTCCTCGACCATCATACGCACTAGCTCCTATCCCAGCAACCAGCTCCCGAACCAACTCATCTCGTTCCGCTTCCGCAGGTGCTCCCTCGCCGCGTACGTTGGCTTTCGAAAGGTCAGCTCCCTATCCTACTTCTCGGCCAGCTCGAAACGAGATGCTCGAAGTCCAACCACCCTACAGCGCTTCCACCATGCACGAGAATGAGCTCTACCGTACTCGACAGGCGCTCCAGTCGCATCTAGCTCTGCGTCAGCAGCCATCTTCTTCCTCTTCTCGTCACGCTTCGTCGCAACTACGCTCCGGCTCGAGCAGCTCGCACACTCAGTCGGCCAGCACTTCTTCCAACACGCAATCGTCGAGTAAGGAAGCCCAGCACAAGGTTTATCTGCTCAACTGCAAGCACTGTGGTAACTTTCTCAGCGATCGTGGTATGAAGGCTGTGCTCTTGCTCAAGCCAAACATCACGCTGTACAGTACAGATATCGTGCCGTCGACCTGCGGGCCTTTCTTTGCAGGATCTTCCTTCCATGGCGGAGTCGACTCGAACGAGCCGCCAGTGGAGCGAACGTGCGAGTGTCTGACCCAAAGCCTTGGATGCTACGGTTGCGGCGCTCAGGTGGGCTACAACATTATCTCGCCCTGTGCTCGTTGCACTAGCAGCGTGATGAAACACTCGAGAAGCTCAAACGGACACCGTACCGTGTTGCACTGCTCCGAGATTTCAGTTCGCGAGCGTCGATACATTCCAGGCGAGCCTGGTGTTCGTGCCCATGTGGTTCCTCCTACACCTCAGATGCACTACAGCCCACGACAGGCGTATGCGGATGCTCTGCACGATGAGCACATGGGTCAAGCTTCGCAGGCTGAGCTTTTCCGTCACAGTAATGCTTCACGTCGAGATGTATACCGTCTTCCCAATGGGCTTGAGGAAGATGACCTCGAGGCCGAAAAGGCAGAGATTAACGCTACACTCAACTATCAACAACAGCAACAATATCTTTACCGCGATCCTCGATTGTCGGCTCATCCACCAGCTCACTACGATGTTCATGCAGTTTCAAGCAGCAATCGAAGCGCTCCTCCTGCTCCTGCTTCCTCTTCTTCGTCCTCATCAAGGAAGGGACGCGTACTGAAGAGAGGCGATACCTTGTACTGGAGCGATCTGATCGCAGGTGGCGAGCGTGCACAGCCTTTCGATCCAGATCCGATTCTCGAGAGGCCACTTGTTGGCAGGTGAAGCTTCAATCTCTTTTTTTGGCTTTGACGTAATAAGCGGAGCAATCGAACTGGGCTTTATCCTCCTCAACTTTATCGAAAGATCGACCCTATGTTGACCTTTCATCATCATCAGCGACCTCTCCTCTCGATCCTTTTTTCTCCGTTCTCTTTCCGACTCCGCCTATGCCTCTGTTCCTCTAATCGTTCCGTCCAATGTCACTTACCCGTCGCTAGTCTCCTCTTTTGCATGTTTCTTGCCTAATCCTTTCCACCCCAGCTTTGGGATTCACATCGATGAAGCGAAAGCATGGCTCATCGTTCTCCACCTATCTATCGTACTCTCACGTTCACGTCTGCATCTACCCTTGCATTACACGTCCTTGCTAATCAATTCGAAACTCATAGTGCATATAGATCATCCTTCATGACCAGGTTTGCGTGGAAGGTTGTGGGTTTATGGGCTCAGTATCCAAAGCCGGAGAGTGTGTGCGTTGAAAGACATCTTTTTTTGGTCTTGTCGAGATTGCTTAGACCCTGCATCACCCTGCATTCAGCGGTTACAGAAAAAGGAGAAGAAAAAAAAGGGAAAATTGAGTGAATTTCAAAAAGTGGCTCAGAAAGGGGCTCCTCAACCACGAAGAAAGAAAGAGGTTGAGCAGCACAGATCACGCATCACGCGTCGCAATTCACAATTCAAGGCAGCAGAACGCACAAATTCCAAGCCTCTTGTGAGAAAAGAACGGAAAGCCACTCTGTGGAGGCGTAGCGTGGCTGCAGCCGAATCCGCGCTTTCCAACACTGGGAGTCTCACACACACACAGACAGAGAGTAACTAACTTGTGTTGGTTTGATTCCGTGACTGAAGCGTGTTGGTCAAGTCATGTCAACTGCATTCAGCAGTGATCTTATAGAATACGGTAAGAGAAGCGGACGCTTCCGACGACATCATCGTTTCTTCTTCACTATCACTCAAGTCATCATCTAGCGACCATCCGACGACACTCAACTAAACCAATCTCGCTTTCGGATGCCAGCGCCAAGTTCAGTCACGCTCAGTAGTTGGACTGGACTGTCCTGTAGCGTTCGCATTCGTAGAGTTCATTTGAAACAACTGGAAACCCGCATAGTACACTGGCACGCTTCAATTCCCAACTATCATCAACAACGACTCACGACTCACGCACCATGCAGCATCACATCTATGAGCTTGGCCTGCTTGGCGGTCGATGCTCCGACATACGCATCAGAGCTTTCGGTCGCATATACCATCTACATCGACTCGTTCTCATCCAGTCGGGCTTCTTTCGAGCCATGCTCTGTGGAGGTTATGCCGAGGATCTGGCAGCTGCTTCAGCCGCAGCGACACTGAGCAAGAAGCATAGCCATAGAGACTCGAACGCTTCTGCATCAACCTCCTCCTCGTCGGCAAATGCAACAACAGCAACGCATAAAGACACCGACAACGATGTGGTAGAACTCCACTTTGACGACCCGAACATCAGCAGAGCTGCATTCGAGTACTGCATCGCTCGACTTTACGGCGACGGTCCCAAACTCGTTCTTCCTGTCTGGTCTACACCCTCATCAACCCATCCCTTTTCACCTGCTCTCACTATGCGCCTATCTCAGTCTTCCGATTTACAGATTGCCAATCTGCTCATCGACAAGAGCTCTCATCCAGCCACCCCTCGATTCCTGCTTTCTCTTCTGGCCACATCCATCTATCTTAACATTCCAAGCGTAACTTCACAAGCATTGACGCTGGTGCTGTGCTCGGTAACACCATACACCGTGGTTCAGTATCTCCGCTTTGCAATTGGCTGCGGCATTGAAGGGACAGACCTGCATAGATGCGCTTCTGACGAAATGCTCCACGATCTGGACGAATGGGACTGGGAACTTGAAGGACCTACCAGGACACTTGAAGAGATCGCACGCTCAGATCCTTCGAGAACTGCTCTCGCGCAGTCGCAAGGTCTCGCCAGGTCTAGCAGCCACGACGCAGCCGTCTCCGACGATTTCGCCGAAGACTTTTCCAGCAAGCTCAACGTCACCACGTCATCGAGTTCACCTGACAGAAACAATGTTCGAAGCAGACAAAGTCACGCCCATATCCTGGAAGCACTCGCTGCGGAGTCTCGTTCTCAGACGCCTGGCCGTGATGAAAAGCGCTCGGGGAAGAAGACCGCAGGATTCCGCGAGCCTGGCTCCACCGGACTCGAAATTCAAACTTCAGACAACATTACACCTGAGTATCAGTACGGTCTCACCGCAGACAAGATCGGAGAAGCTTGTGTATGCTGGTTTGCACGCTGGGGTTTCGACATCCTCGAGCTCGAATGCTCCATGGAACGAGAACGCATCATCGAGATCGAAACCTGGATCAGGATGTGTAGAGAAGATCGTGACTTTGCAAGGTTGGCGCTGCTGCGCGATCGTCTTCATACTGGCGATGTGGATCTATTGCATACGTCGATGCTGCCAAGAGGACGTATGCCGGATCCTGAAGAGCGGATGCCTTCCCCACGATTGCGAGTCTGGTCGTATCCTTCGATGCCAAGCTCGTGGGTACGTGCGATCATCTCTTCGGACGGCTTCTTTGTGCCCTCGGAACAGCACAGATACGAATTCGCAAAGAAGGTTGTCGAGTTCCGTCGTCGACAAAAGGCACTTATCACCGTTCTCGATCGCATGATTGATGAATGGATGCGCGAAGATGAGGGCAAGCATGCAACTTCGGAACCGAGCAAGAAGGCCGCAAGTGGGACGAAAGCCTCCAGCCACTCTGCAGCTTCATCAGACGCCGGAGATGGATTCGGCTTCAAGGCTTTTCGAAGAACTTCGTCGTCCGTGGCTGGTGATGACGATCTCGAAGCTGCTGCCACACCTTTGCAGGAAGCCTGGAACGACGGTGTCGAATCCAACGCATTTTCTCCATCGCTCGATGAGGATGAGGCCGAGTACGAAGAGCTCTTCTCAACAGGCATCTACTACTCGCACATGCCTTTTGCAGCGCTCAACAAGATTGGAGCCGATGTGTCGCCGACGACAGGCCGACCTTACACTCCGTTGCACGTCCTGCAAGCAGCTCTGTGGGTGAGCAACGAGCTGAAAATGCACATCATGTCAAGCACCGACGACAGCCGTCGCAGAGCTACGCTTGCTGCGCTTCAAGAGGCGGAAACTGCTGGCCGAGATGCATCGTCAGTCGAAGCACTCGATCCGAGGGCGCAAGACTTGGATGGAGCTGGCGAGCTCGGCATTTCGAGCTCCATCACTCAATTCAGAGATGCTTTTGAATCCACTCTACGCGCAGCCAACTCGCAACGACGCTTCTCACGCAGTCGATCCAACACACCAGGCTACATGGCGGATGATGCTGATGCCGCCAACATGAGCTTCGGTTCGACTTCAGGCTTGGGCGGGCTTGCAGCTAGTCCACTCATGCTGGGTGCTTCGGGAGGTGGCAAAGCAGGATTGCTCAGCAAGAGGTATTATATGGTGCCTTCGGATGATACTGTTCGATTTGGTGACGGGCTCATGTCGGTTGTTGGGTCAACAACTGCTGCTGCCGCCGCAGCATCCAACGCGTCTCGAGCAGCGCCATCCGATGATGGTCGAGGTCATGCTTCTTCTGCATTTTCGGACGACAATCATGGACCTTCCGGAACTGCAGCGATCCAACTTCCACACACATTACCTATCAACACAGTGACGCATCACGACACTTCGAATGTGTCAACTCAGCAACGAGATCTTTCGCATTACTATGGAATGGCCAACGATGTCGCCACAGGTCGCGACCTAGGAGAGTTTGCGTATCGGCACCTTTCCTCCACCTCAGAGACATCGGCAAGGGAATCCTCGCGACACTTTGATGAGGGTGGTGATGTACGCAGATCTACTGCTGCGGGCGAGTCTGGTGCCGCCCACTCGCACGATCCGAATGACGATGGAGATGGAGCAGATGCCGAATCGATTGACTCCAATGGCATGTCGCCTGAACGATGGAGTGGCTATGAACCCATGCGAGTCGGTGTTGAATTCTTTGGGATCGATAAGTTGCAAGAGAAGCAACGACTGTATTCGCCTACCTTCTTCTACGCAGGCAGTGTTTGGAATTTGTACATTCAAGTGGTCAAGAAGGTGAAAGGTATTCAGCTCGGTATCTACTTGCACAGACAGAGCTTGTTGGAGACGCTTCCTCCACCGTCGGCGCCTTCACCGGCGGAAGGGGGCGAGCAAGTGACACCAGGATTGATGGCCGAAGGTGTTTGGCCTGCTGGTCTGGGAGAGGCACCTGCAGCTTCGCGGATGTCGTCGCAGCGAGATCGACATGGATCGACTACACCTCGCGGCTCGGAGGCGGCGAGTGCGGCGGCGGCAGCAGCAGCAGCGAACAACTCTTCGCGCAATGGTCGCATGACAGCACAGCAGCAGCAATCGTCGGCTGCGCGCAATTCGATGTTTGCTGCTAATGCTTCAAGCGATGCTGCGGAGGATGGTCCAGGAAGTGAAGGCAACGGAAGCTTCTTCGATGCCAGCTTTACTTCACCAGTACGTGCTGGTGGACATGGCTTGAACACCACTACAGGAAGTGGAAGCACACTTACCATGCCAAATGGCAGAACGATCACTCGAATGGGAGGTGGTCACTCCAGCTCTGCTGCTCGCAGTAACACGCACGATCCCTTCACACACGACACAGCCGACCCATCCAACGTAACCGCGAGTAGCTCAGCTTCCATCAACACTGCTGCTACCACCACCGCCGCCACCGCCACCAATCCCGCTGCCTTACACTCGGACCCAACCTCACTTTCGTCCCCCTTCTTCTCCATCGATGCCATCACCCCCACCACTCACCAAATCCGTTCCTCTATCCCTTCCTCCTCTTCCACCAACCCCAACTTCCAACCACCTCCCATCATCCCCCTCTACCCCTCCGGACCCTCTGTCTACTCCACCTGCCCCCTCCCCTCCATCCCCTATCGCGATTCTCGCAAAGAACTCCGAGCCTACTTTTCCATCCATTGCCCCTCCCCGCTCGGTACGGCATTGACCAAATTCAGCTCAGGTCCAGACAAGTTTACGATCAGTCAGAGTTGGGGTTGGAAATCCAGCTCTTTACTAGGCACGGTTCATTTGGAAAATGGCGACTTGGAGAGTGGCAAACAGGGGTTGTGGTATAGGTTTAGATGTGTTTGTACTATTGGGCTCGTTTAGCTTGTTTCTCGAGCATAGTGCCGCTGGCTCAAGAGATGGTTGAACCACGAGTTGGAAGGACGTTACTGGATGTGATTCAGGTTTCGGGCGGGAATGGGGAGGTGTTGATATCGCACCTTGCTGCAGTTTCACCGCCTTTAGCGATTGCTACTCTGTTGGAAACACCACAAATCAGACCACACTTTACTGCGCCTACAGAAGTTTCTTGAAACAAAACTTTAAAAGCATAGCATATATATCACTTCGCATAGCATAAACAAACGAATTCAACCTAAACTTCGAAAACATTCGGCACTTTACTCTCCTCCCAAACGTCTTGTTTTCCTTCACTCTCCATCGCTTTCTTCCTCAATTTGAAATAATCACTACCATCCTTGCCACCATACTGCCACTCTGGTGCTTCTCCCTCCGACTTATGGAACCATTTTGGTACATATTCACCCTGTAACTTCTTCCTCCTCGCTCTTTGAGCCTCTTCTAGTTTATGTTTGAGTTCTTCAGCTTTGTCTACCTCACCCTCTTCGAACGCTCTTTGGTCTGGACGGAGTCTCGAGTCTGTAGGGGGTATGAAATCTTTACAATCCTCGGAAAGTTCGTTGAGAGACATAGCGAAGTATGTAAAGCCGTAATAGTCCTCTGCATAGGGGGGCATTTCGTTTGCTTCCCAGAGGAGTTGGTAGTTTTCTTTATCCTTCTGTCTCGAGATCGAGTCGGACCATTTTCCTTTCAGCGTGGTGACGGTGGAATCGTTAGCATCGTATATCTTGCCGTCGATGTTGTTGCGGGATGAAGCACCTCCCCACATTGTACCTTCTTTGAACTCGATTACCGCTCGTTGACCGGTTGATTCATTAGTAACAACGAGCTCTCCAACGTGTTCGAGATACTTATTACCAGCGAGGAGGTTCCTCATGAACGAAGAAGGTTTTTGAATACTGAATATATCACCATCTCCGAACTCCAACCGAATCGATCCCTCAGGAATCAACTCTAAACTCTTCCCCCAAAACTTGTTCTTCACCGCACTCCACCCCTGAGCCTTCCACCCCTTCCCCTCCGCATAAAATGCAACCACCGGAGGCTGATGCACAACCTTCTCCGCCAAAAACCGCCACTGTTTATCCTCCCTAACACACTCATACGTCTCTCCCAGCAGAGGATTAAACGGTTTACGAGAAGCACGAAGTTTAGTAGAAGCATAACCAGAAACAGCAAAAGCAGAGACGAGACAGATGCGTTCCACCCAGTCTTGCGATTTACCTGCTCTTTCGAGAAGATCTGCGGCGTATTCGTATTCTTCAGCGGCAGCTTGGAGGAGCGAGAGTGGACAGTTGAAGGAAACAGGGAAACTGATGGTGGAGAGATCTTTACCAACGTTTTTCTTGAGCATGGAGAAGAGGGAGACTTCATCACCAGAGACCTTGGCAGGCAACTTCTTGCGGTATTGAACAACCTTACCACCACCGCCGCCGGAGGATTTGCCAGCACCGCCGTCTTCGGAGAGAGTGCGTGTTTCGTCAGTGTCAGGCTGTGAATCTTCAGCTTCGGAATCGGTTCCTTCAGCATCACTACTCTCTGACCTAGAAGTGTTGCCTTCTTCTTGATGATGTTCATCGTCCATGAGGAACTCTTCTCCTCCCGCATCAGCATCGTAAAAAATAGCAGAGTCGGTTCCGGTAGTCGCAAGAGAGCTAATTGACATTCTGCTACTCCTACTCCTCCCGCCGTCTCCACCACCACCAGCGATGCCAGGGATGGAAGACATCGATCGCATCGTACCTGCGTTTTCATCCACCCTGGGGATCTTGGCCTCGATGGCTGCCCTGAGCTGTTCGAACTCCGCAGCGAGGTTTTCGGCGGTAAGATGGAAAGCAGCTACCTCTTCACCGTCGCTGGACTTGGCACCAAACGCGCCCATGATGGCATCGGTAGCAGATTTGGAGCCTGCCTTACCCTTCAAGCCTGCACTTCTAGCAGTCAGATCTTTGACTAGTGCTGATGTCTGATCAAGATGGGTGAAGACCTGAGCCAAGTCAACGGGCTGCAGCTCGTTTCCGTTGCTCACGTACAACCTCTTGAGGCTTCCTGCCGGTCTCTCTGGAATGAAGGATCGTAGGTGTGTACGCCAAGCTTCGAAATCTTGGGGTGAGAGCGCTTTGAGGTGGAAGACGCTGCTTCCCGAATCGACGTGGATGGTTCCGTGTCTCATGGAAGAAGTGACGGAGGCATGGGGAATTTCGATTGCATCTCGAGTAGGTTTGTCCGGGCTGATGGAGTAAGTGAGGATACCTTCGTTGGTAAGGACAAGGAAACGTTTGGCGTAACCTTGCATCTTCTTACGTTTCTTTTTGAGGATCCATCCGGAGTAGACGACATCGAGCTCGTCGATCTTACGGTTGTCGACGGGGAAACCGCGTTGGGGACGAGAAGAGGATTTGTTCGAGTTGTTGCCTCCCATTCTGGCAGCGGTTCGAGCTACGATTAGCTTGAGGACTGAGAGGGGTTTATGTGTCTAGTTTTGCTGTATGTTAGGCAAGGTGAAGCGATGATGGTGGAGAGTAGTCAAGTGGAAAGCTTTGGAAGAAGTTGGATTTGAAAAGGGTGGAGTGATGTGGGTTGAACAGCGATGCGTGCGACCAGATGTGATATTTGCGACGAAATAAAGAACCAAGGATGCAGGAGACACTGCAAGGCTCGAAGATCAAGCACTGGTGACAAGGAGGACCGAGTGCAAGCAGTGATGGTCGAGAAGAAGGAAAAGAAGAAGAAGAGGAGGCCAAAAAAGGCTTCAAGCCAGTGGTGCTTGTTGAGCGGATATGCAGGAGCAGCAGCAGCAAGCAGCAGCAAAGCAGGGAATGGGATGCAGTCAGCTCCTCTGCCCTAAGCGCTGCGTTATTTCACGCACTGAAAATCCCCCAAAAGGAGAGATCTGCGTAAAAATATTGTGGAGACACCACCCAAGCCCAAGCGAGCAATGCATGCCAACCTTTCTCTGTGTGTGTGTGTATCCGCGGCTCCCCTGAAACCGCTTTCGCTACGCCGGACACACCCTTTCACTCTCTATGACGCCAAACAGGTGTTCGCTTCTACCGAGTTGAGAAGTTTCCCCACATCCCCTTCAACCCTTCCTGGTACTCGACATCATCATGACAATACCGACTTCGCTAACGGTTGTGTTCCTGACGTCAAAAGTCTCTTTCCATTGTGACGTTTCTCTGTTGTACGACCTTATTGAATAGGATGGGGAAACAGCGCGCTCGGGCCCATTACTCTGCTGCACGAATTGCCTCCACTCTTGTTGCGTCAGTCACACGCGAGCGCGGCGGTTGGTTCCCTTTTCACGAGCTTGATTTTTCGGCTTTGAAGCGGAGAAAAGCTTCGTCGTGAGTGTGGTGGAGCCGCCGCCTCGGCATCATCGAAACACACTGCTCTTGTATGTAATTGAGCTCAAAGTTGATTGCGGTTCCCAAGTTGCAACTCCAGCATCACACTACTGTACTCTGAGGCTTTGCAGCACCGGGTTGTCGGATCCGACTGCAAGTTGTGAGCTGCAAAAGGTTCTAACACATACCTAGCTGGCACAATCACTGTAATCGCTGTCTGAGAGGTGGTATAATGAGAGACTCCCGTGCAACGATATCGTACAATATAGAGCTGGTATGGAGTAGGAAGAAAGCCAGAAATTTTGCCCATCAGCGATGTCGGCTTCACAACCACTCCATCGAATCAACACCAAGATGAGCCGGAACAGTCCACTTCAACCCCTCCTCCTCCTCGTCGTTCCTGCACTCTTCGACAGCTCTTGAGCGTTTCGGAATCGAAGCATGTCTAATAGCCAACACCTTAACCTTCCCCTCTGTGTCGAGTCCTCTTACTGTATATCCTTCCACAATATCCTCCAACCCCCGCAGACCGGCTTCGTCACTCGGTAGTACTTTCTCAGGTGGTTTCTCCCACGCATCCTTTCCATCTAGTTGTCCCAGACTTATAATCCATTCGGCTGTACTAGCTAGACTTACTTGAACTTTCCACCCCTCCTCCTTTCCCCCCTCTCCCACCTCCAACAAACCTCTCGCCTTACAAGCTAGTGTAGCAAAACACATCAAACTTCCGGCTACATAGTCCAATGCCTGCACTGGCAGTGCTTTCGGTTCCACCTCCCCCCTCCTCCCCTCCTCACCTTGTCTGTACCGGGAATAGTGTTGAGATTCCAACCAGTTCATCCCACATGCAGTCTGTGTTAAGCTATCGTAGGCCCGCTTGCCCCTCCAAGGACCTGTGAAACCAAAAGCGGTCAACTCTGCATACACTATCCCAGGTCTTAGTTGTTGTAAGTGTTCAGGGGAGAGACCTTTGGATGCTAACCCGCCGGGTCGGTATGCTTGAGAGAAAACGTCGGCTTCTTTTATCAATGCAATGAGCTCGGTTGGAAGTGAGGTGGGATTGGACGGAAGGTGGAGGAAAGTCGTACGTTTACCCCTAGCTGTATCTAGTTCCCGCAAAGGAAGGTTGGGGAGGGAAGGAGAGGAGAGGAGCAAAACATCTGCTCCATGTGCTGCTAGTGTACGGGTACTAATAGGTCCTGCAATCACTCGTGACATGTCTATCACCCTCAACCTCCTCCCCCCCACTTCCTTCTTTCTCTTTTCTTGTGGTGGAGTGGTGGTTTGATCGGCAATTCTGGAGATCCTAAAAGCAGCACCCTGGGGGTTTTCTTTCATCCACTCTTTCACCGCACTTCCCATCTCGGACTCGTCCCACTCGCTCCTACTCCTATACGCAGTTACACAAAGCCCTCTCTCCTGGGCAGCTTGTTCCAACTCCATTGCATCCCATTTTCCCACTTCTCTCTGCACATCCTCCCTTCCAAACTTCCCGAATACATCCTGAATGCTTTCATCATTCCATTTCACCTCTGGAGGAACCAAGCCCAGAAGTTGGAGGATTCCAAGCTTGTGATGCGGGAAGTTGGTATGAATTCTCACCATCCCCCCCACCTCCCTTTCTGGATTGGTTCGGGTGTGGTAGAGACCTGCTAGAGAATCCCAGTCCGAAACTGCATCTTCTGGTATAGACAAGATCTTCTTTGCTTCGTTGCTATCTGTTGCGATAGTATGGGTTGAGGAGGTGGATAGACGAGTGAAGCCGAAATACTCTGCGATTGCATGATGTGCATCTACATCAACCCTGTCTAACACTTCAACTCCCTTCCCATCCCTGCAAAGTTGATTATAAAAGTTCTGGACGAGTGCAATAGCTCCACAACATCCCTGCGCTACAGCAGTCAATCGAAACGAACTCCGTATCTCTTCCTTCCCTTCTCCCCCCAGCACAACCCTCCCCGCGCGAATAGTATTCTCGAGTACATTAGATGGGAGGGAAGCTTGCCTCCAAAGTTGGCGTATTATGTCGATACTGGAGATCGACATAGCGTGGAGTGGTGATGATGGGGAAAAGAAGGAAAGAGGCAGAGGTGGATTCGTGGGGACGAAATAGCCGCCGGTTTGAGTTGATGGCGGAGAAATCGGACATTTGCACCGATAAGCGATTTTACGCACAATTTCACGGCGACAGAACTCGGATTCGAGAAGCAACATCAACATATGAGGGGTGTTAGAATACAGCAATCATCAGGGATAGGAATGCGCTCTAAGGCTGAGCATGAGCGAAAATGAGGCTAGAAAGATTTGCAAACAAAGAACAGGAACAAAATAGATGAACAGAACCCCCTCCCACTACACTCGAGTACGAGATCGAGTTCGACTGGCAACCGCATCGCCCACCTCATCACCAAATACACTGGAAGTCTTCCTACTACCCGCCGAAGCTTTTCTCTGATGCTGTGAAGCCGAAGCCTTCCTCCTCCCCCTCGCCGCCATGGGTGAGTTCTGCTGACTAGCACCCTTCACTTTCTTCCCTCCTACCTCTCCCAAACCTGCTTCCTCCGACTCGACCTCAGCTTCAGCTTCCGCATCAGCAAGCAAGCTCAATCTACCACCCGTACCTCTCTTCCTCGACCCCACCGCGGGACTAACAGCTGCACTTGTCAGTCTCGAACTAGACCTCTTCTTTCCCTCCGCCTCTCCCACCCCCTTCACCTCAGATAAGACGTCGACGCTGTACGCCCGATCCGGCAATGCGAGGGGAACGACCTTGTTGGCTAGAAAGCTAGCTTCCGGAATCCGATTCTCCTTGTTCGGCGTAGAAGGAACGCTTTCCAACGGACTCTGCATCGGACTGAATGCATGGTCTTGAGAAGGAGCAGTATCCGAAGAACTCATCACCGAATCCTCATACACCGTCCAACCAGGCATCGGCCTAGCTACCACACCCAAAAACAACCCAGACTTGGCTAGTGTCAAGCTATCCGTTGTCTTGGTAGTTAGGTCAGTAAGATTCTGTAGCGCAGCAAGGGAATGCTGTCGGTCAGAGATGGAATCGGATCGCAGCCTGGATAGCGCCGAAGCTCTACTGGTGTCGTCCTGGGGTTGAGCAGGTGAGAAATAGTCAGCCATCTTGCGAGGACTAGGACTAGCAATGGGGCCTGCACCGGCTTCTTCGTGTGCGATAGCGATTTCTGTTGGCGAGACGCGGTGCTTTTTCTTGGGTAAGCTCTGGAGTACGCTGTTTGAGGTTAGGTTTGATGGCTCTTCGAGTGGAGTCATTGTCCCAGAACCGACATCTCGCTTTCCTTTGGCTGCAGAAGCAACAATAATGTCAGGTAGCGCCTTTGCCGAAGAAGATGCTTGGAGGCGTGTGCGGGAAGGCGTAGAGGGCACCTGGTCTTTGTCACCACGTCGACCTAGTCTTGGCTCCGACATTCGCTGTGTAGTGGGACTAGGCTCGACGAACTGTGCTGGCTTAGGACCCGAAGTGTGTGGAGGACGATGTTGCCTGATGTTGGAAGGTGTGGTAGTTGCACCTTTTGGCGTGGTTGGCCTGCTGCTGGAGGAGGTGGTAGTAATTGAAGAGTGGTGGGCGAGATTCTTGACGTTACGTGGTGAAAACCTCGATTCCGCACCAGTAGAACGGGGCAGAATTGGGCTTGCCTCGAGTGAAAGGTCTGACCCAATTTGCTTGGCTGGGCGATCGCCAAACAGACGTCGGGGTAAAACTGCAATGTCGGCGTCGGTCATGTTTTCGACCTGATCAGGAATATTGGAGGACTGCAGAGCGGTGGAGGAAGAGGGCGAAGCTGCAGAACCTTCTCGTACAAGTCGATGATTCTGGAGTATAGCTTGCTTATGAGGAGATACGGAGACGGAACCTGTGCGGCTACGCGAGAGAGAAGGGGAGCGAGATCGAGAGCGTGAAGGCGTCTTGAGCAATTTCTCGGGAGAAGATGGGGACTTGGGCGAGCAGGCAAGGGATTGAGAGACAAAATGATGGAGAGGCAACTCGGCGAGTGGAGCTCTGAGTCTATTTGTACTTTGTGCTGGAGAAGCCATGTTGACGTTCGCTGGGGTGTGTGGTGTGCTGGGGATCAAGTTTGAGTGTGGCGCCGAGGTGGAGATAAGACTGAAGCTGCAAGCGAGGATATCTGTGGGATCGCAAGCGTAGTCAATGGCGCAAGAGGACAGGTAGCAGTCGTATGCGTGTGTGTTAAAAGAGAAAGGAGAGTCAAGTGGGAGAAGTCCAACGATTGGGCCTTGCTGGGGCAAAGGCTTAGAGAAAACGCGTGCTCCCGTTGCAGGCCAGGCACAACACTCAAATGCCAGATAAGCTTGGATAGAATGGATTTGGCCCGCAGATGTGGGTGTTGAGCAAGTGCAGATGGCAGGTGGAATCCTGGGCCCTACAGTGAAGTGTTGAGATTTCGGCGGGATGAGTTCTGCCGATTAAGCGATCCGGGATCGGTGAAGGAGAGTTTGACGTGTCGGTGTGATTTGCGCGTATGACCTGCAATGCACAAGTGAGAATTTGATGCAGTGCGATGAAAGAGAGAACAATGAGCGAGCGGCTAAGACACGGGAAAAGAAGGTTGCGAAATGGGATGGTGGTGGTTGAAAAGGAAGGTGGTTCACGATGATGAAAGGGACTTGGGATTTCAGTTGGCGAGTTGGCATGCGAGATTTAAGCAAAAAGAGAGGCAGCAGCTGCAAGCGCGATGCAGGATTAGTACAGCTGCTCCACACACCACACATCAATGCATTGTTACTTTTACTGTTCTGCTTCTCTCTTACTGAGCCTTTCTGCCGCGCCAAAATGCCCAAAAAAAAAGGGACACCGAAACTCATTTTTGCTCGCAGCGGATCAATCTGCTCTCCGCTCTCCGCTCTCACTCATTACAGGTCTACTTTGGTGATGAGGCGAATGACAGCTCTTCTTCCTTTCTTTCGGATGGGCGTAAGAAGCTAAGAGCACAGCCGGCTCAACGATGTTCGACTGAAAAGCCGTTTCCTTTTTTGGAAACAGCTTCCTAAACAGTCCAGATGACTGTTCGTCATCAGACCCTATCGAATCCTGCTCGACCGCCAGTCAAGCTTGCGTTCTGGATAGTGCACCTCATGTAGATCATCTTAAGTGTTGGTTACGGCAAATGACGACGAGCAAATGACTTTTTGCCGATCTTTGCGTCGTCGCGATGTCGCTGGCTATTGTTTCAGGTAAGGCTTGTTCCCATGAGCGCAATGCAACAAAGGGACCTGCACATGCTGAATGCTATTGTTCTTGCTGGTCGAAATTTCTGCAAGCAGCGATTGGACCGCCTGAGCATTGTGATCGCCCTTGATAAGGTTGCAAAAGCATGGTTCGGTAGGCTACTTCCCACGAAATCCCTTTCACTGCTCGAATGGTACAGCGTCGCGGGATCGGCATCGCAGCTTCGGCAGGAACGAGTGCTCCGAAGTAACACTAGATGCCCTTTTCGGTATCTCGAGCAGTGCAATGATGAGCCATAGGCTCTTGTGAGCTCTTTTCAGAACACCAACAATAACTCCTTGTCTGTGTCAAACCTGATGATGCCTATGACTTCATAACGACCAAATGTGTAGGTCAGCTTCCACTTTGCACACAGATCGGAGCCCTTCTCTTTTCTTCAACCATGTCATCATGGTCATCAGCGCCGACCGACTCAATGACGCCCAAATGCCGAATGAGGCAAGAGGGGACCTTCTTGCGATGCTTCGATATGGGCGCTCTCTCTTGTCGGGGCTGGAAAAAAAGAGAGATGCAACACTTCATCAACGCTCTCTTTTTTCTTTTTTTCAGGGTGTTTTTTTGTTCAAAGCGCGTTTTTGGCGTGAAGCATCACGTGCCACAACCATCTTCTTTTTTATTTGCTATGTCATCATCCAGGATATAACAGACGCACCGGACTTCCTGAGGTGTTAGACTCGGAGATATCACAGCAAGTGAGAAAGTCCAATGCTATTTTGTTTGTGGCGTGCAGAGGAGCCGCTGTTTGCTCGCAGCCCGTGTGTGTGTGTGTGTGTGTGTAAACTGCAGCTGTGACACCCGACACCAAACTCTCTGGCCCTCGAAGGGTTTCAAACTTGTCGCGGTGCTGCTACGCCCATCTGCTGAAGCGAAGCGGAAACCATCCCAACCTCAGCCCCAAGCCCAACCACAACCAAAGTTGAAACCTGAACGCACTGTTCTTCGAGTGTCAATGGTGTTGCATGTGGCTGTAGTACAAGGCTGCGTGCGCTACCGTCATTGAACCAGCTGTATAGTCTATATCGAACAGACAGATTGGAACAATGACAGGCCCTAGCTGATATGTGTGGGGGAGACTTGAAAGCGCAAAGGGGTACGGCATGTGCAAACACACTCGGAGGCAGCATGCTTCGCAGTCACTCTCAGTTGCTTGGAACTAGTCTTTGACCTGAAAGAAGGCTGGCTGCCGTACTCTTTGTTTTGTTTTTGCGGAGCCGTAAACGCATTCACGTTGCGATACTGTTTTCCAAACGCCTCAGCGTCAGAAGCTAAATGGTGACGACAGAGAGTGCCCAAACTCATGCCTTGCACACGCAGCAACCAAATTTGGTACAGCATCACAGCAGCAGCACACACCCACACACGTCCAAATTGGCGGATCCATTCGCAAGTCTAGGAAAATTGAACGTGAGACTCACAACTGCATCTTTTTCCAGCAGAAGAGGTGGAGGCGTGAAGTGCAGTATCGAAAAAAGATGCATCATCTCTTTTGCTTCGTTCACTTAGCCGAGGGCGCCTTTCCAGAGCTTTCTCGTTCTTGCTGCTGCTGCTGCTGTATCGCTGATGTTGCGCTTCCCCACGCTGGTGAGTGAGTGCCTTTCAACATGCGCAGACACCCCCTCGTGGAGGCTCCGCTCCTGTCCAGAGTCTAATTTTCTTGCATTGAGTTGAAAGGTTTGCTGCCGCCTCTCCTGCTGCAGCTGCTGCTGCTGTTGATAGAGCGAATGATAGAAACGATTTCCCTTTCACTTCTTCTTGTCAGGAAGTGAGGTGTGTCTGATACTCCTACTGCTTGGATTGCGTGTATTTCCTTCCTTCTTGACCATCATCATCATCACTGCTGTCAGCTGTGCTCCATCCTCAAATCTTTGCTCCATCTCAATCGAGCGTCCGTACACGCAAATCACCTTCCTCCCTCGGAGATCATATACCCCATACCATATCCAAACATACCACCTCCTCGTCAAGCATCGCTGCGATAGCTTCCGAAAGCGACCCTCCATCCATAGACTTTTAGCCTCATCTCTCAAGCCACTGGTTGAATTAGCATCCACGCAATCATGTCGACCAAATTCCGACTCCACCCCGAACCAGGAACCGAACGCAAAGGCAAATTTCATCTTGGTAAAGCCATCTACAGTACCATCAAGGAAGGTGGTTTCGGTTCCTCCCTCCTCCTCCTTCATATCACTCTCCCCATCTATGGTGTCTATGTTGTACTTCACCGAACTGGACACTGGACACCCGAATTCGAACGAGGTCTAGCCTTCGCCATTTCCCTCCTCCAAGGTCTTTCCCTTGGTACAGCCATTGCTCTATCTGTTGTCCGCTACTCTGCTGCCGGAAAAGCGGTCAAAGGACGAAGAATCGAAAAAACCGCAACAGATCAAGAAGAAACCACCCAACATCGCATCGAAGTCGCTCTCCGCGTCTCGATCTACCTCTTCCTCGGTACTATACTCTGGGAGTACCTCGTTCATTCCAAATACTCTCCCATTGCGGATGAACACGCAAGAGACACCTCGAGTGGATTCTTGACAGCAACAGGTTCTTTGAGGAGATTCTTCAACAACGAAAGCGTGCTGCCTGAAGCAAGGGAAACTAGGGATCAACTTGCCGGTGTTGGATTGAACTACGATCTCAGGGCAAAGGCTCAGGATTTGAAGAAGGCGGTAGACAACTCGCCAAGGGTTAGAATTCCGGGAACTGCGAGTGTTCCTCCAAAGAGTGTCTTTTTCAGGGCTTATGAGAAGAGTTGGAAGTTTCTAACTCAGGGACCTAAGCCAGGAATGTTCGAGATCGGTCCCAAGGTTTTGGACTAAAACGCGGCTGCGGCGGCGTATTCCCTGCTGCTGCTGCAAGAAGTCTTGCACGCACAAGTGGAAGAAGGCAACAATGTTTTGCATACCAATAGTAACCAAGAAAGCTTAAAGAGAACATACATCTACCTCGCTCGGTTCAGCTAATCACCTCAATAAGACAACGAAAGGAAGGTCTCCCCGCTTCACACTCGCATCCTAGTTTCTGTGTAGATATCGAATTCGGAATGCAAAAAGTAATGGTATCCCCCATGAATCCGTTTTGCAGCTTTTTCAATCGCTATCAGACTCCTTTTCATGCTTCAATAGTGATGATTGCGAATTAGCTATTGAAAAGTCTAGAATGCAAACCATCATGTCTAGCTTGAACAATCTCGCCCAAGGGAAACGTAGTAGCTGGTGCATTGGATTCAGTCCAAAATCCCCCCTCTGTCGCCCCTTTCCCTTCTCCTCCTACTTCTAAAGGGTGTAGGGGATCGGGATCTTCTTGCCAATCCCAAGCCCAACCTTGATTTTGATCTTGATCGTTCACCGGTATTAAGGTTTCTTTTCCAATTCTCACCTTTCGGTTTGATGGAGGTTCGATCGTATAACCCTCCACCTCTTTTTCTTTTCGGGTAGGGATGGAAAGTAAACCTTCATCCTCCACCTGTTTGAGTAGTTCTTCGACGACGGTACGCAATTGAAACCGCATAACTTGATGTGCTAAATACGGTCCTAACGTTCCCAGCCTAACCGAACTACTGAATAGACTTCTAGCCTGTAGAAACAAATGCAGAAATACCGCCTTGCGCAATCCTAATCCCAGGCATGCACTAAATACTGCCCAACAAACGGGTAGATGTCCATGTTGACCTCCTCTCTCCACCCATGAAACCTCCTTATTCGAGGAGAGGGAGGAGGAGGAGAGTCGGATGTGAAGTTTGAGCCTGTCTATGAGCTTAGCAGCCTTTTCAATCCTGTCCGATTCTTGGATGGAGTTGGAGCGTTGCGAGAGTGGAGACCCATCAAAAGGTTCCGAGGAAAGATCGATAGGGCGGGAAAAAGCTTTACTATACAACGTAAGTAAAGCTATACCTTGAGCTTTACTTGCTCTCCTAGCCACATGGTTCAGCAACAATGTATGATAGCTATAATCTAATCTCGAAATCAACCCCAAACACTCCTCTTCCTCCCCAGGTTGTGCTTCCAGAAACTGCGTTACAGCATAATGCACCCGTGCGAGGAAAGGAAAACTCGACCTCGCATAGGAATGCAACGTCGATTTAGCAAACGATAGCGTTGCTGATGAAAGCTGTGCTTGAGAGGGAGCTATTGTTCGAGTGGTGGGTTTGGAGGTGGTGGTGGTGGGTGGGGGGATGTTGAAACGGGAATTGTGGAGAAGACCGTGGGAAAAGAAGGATTCGAGACCGGAGGAGGCAACGAAACCGCCAGTGGGGAGATTGCTGTCGCTGAGGAGGAGGAGGAGGTATGTTTCGAGATCCGATTCCGATTCCTCGTTTGTATCGTTGTTGGAGGTGAACATGACGGAGAGGACGCAGGGTTGAGGTTGAAAGGTGTCAAGTAGAGGGCGGGGAAGAGGATAGAAGGAAGGGAGAGGATGTGTTGGTTTGAGCGTTGATGGTGTGGACCCTTGATTGTTGGAAGGTCCAATCAGCTAGAAGAAGATAAGGCGAAATTAGGTTTTCTTTTTTGTGTCTGCTTTTTGTGGATCCTTTCTGCAAAAGTGGAGGTTTGAGAGCTTCAGAAAAAAGTTGTTCTTCCAGCAAAAGGTATAACCGAAGAGTATAACCGTAGCTTCCCTCCCTCCATCCTCCTCTCCTTCCCCCCATCACCACCACCACAACACCACCAACATGGCAAGCATCACTTCACCCTCCACGCCACACACTGCCCCCGCCCGTCTCCGACACCTCCTTTCCACCCAGCCCATCGTAATCGCCCCCGGTGTATTCGACGGTATCTCCGCCCGTCTCGCCCTCAAAACCGGCCACCATGCACTCTATCAAACCGGAGCCGGCACCTCCGCTTCCCGCCTCGCCCGTGCCGATCTCGGCTTCCTCTCCCTCCCCGACATGCTCTCCGCCGCCAGCACCAGCATCACCGCCGATCCCCACCTCACAACCCCTGTAATCGCCGATGCAGACACCGGCTTCGGAGGACCAGCCCAAGTCGCCCGTACAGTCCTCGAATACCACCGTGCCGGCATCGCCGCTCTCCACATCGAGGATCAGGTCACGAACAAACGCTGTGGACATCTCAACTCTAAGCAATTGGTAGATGAGGAGACGTTTATAGCTAGAATTACAGCTGCGGTAAACGCACGTAATTCCCTACCCTGTCCTGAAGCGGATAGGATCATGATCATCGCCCGAACTGACGCTCTAGCAGATTTAGGATTGGATGAAGCATTGCACAGGTTGAAGAAGGCAAGAGAGGCTGGTGCAGATATGGGATTTTTGGAAGGTTTGAGATCGGATCAAGAAGCTAAAACCGCCATTAAAACTATTGGTAACTGGCCGATGTTGGCAAATTGTGTAACAGGCGGTAAAAGTCCGCTTTGGACAAAAACAGATGTGGAAAAGTTAGGTTTTAAACTCGCTATCTTCCCCACGGCTGGAATCTTCGCAGTGCAAAAAGCCTTAGAGGCAAGTTATACACATCTGGGTGAGAAAGGAATCGGGTTGGAGGCGGAAGAGAAAGGGGAGAAGGGCATGGTGGATTTAGGTGGCGCGAGCGAGGGTGGGTTGAGGAAGTTTTTTGTCGATATGGGGCTGGAGGAGGAGTTAGAGGTGGATAGGTTGGCTGCGGTCGGTGGAGGGTTGGGGAGCGTTTGATGTTGATCACAGGCATATTTAGCACAAAGAGCCGGGGAGATAAAAAGGAATTATTGTTCGGATTCAATGTGGTATAGAGTCATGCTATGCCAATGCAAAGTGTATTCATCATTGTTTCGTGATCATCGTTACCGCCTTCCCTCTCCCCTCTTCTAACGTCTACCGTGCTTTAGGTGGCATCTTACAAGCTCTCAACCCAACCACATCACAATATATCGCTACCAACCCCAACACGGTAGCTACAACAGCACAAGCTATCGCTCCGTTGTACAGATTACACCACCCCTCTGCTGTTCCACTCGGACACTTTTTCCCCACCCCCAACGCCATCACCGCTGCAGCACCCCACAGGAGACAGAGCAGGACATCCCATGCACAATCCCATTTGAGACTTGTACGTGCAACACGCCAACGTGCTTGGAGTTTGAGGTTACCGAGCATGGAGAGTTTGGCTTGGCGTTTCTTTTTGCGTCGTCGACGACGACGGTCTTCTCCAGGGAGGGTTTCGTCGGAGGAGCTGGAAGAGTCGGAGGAGGGGGAGGAACGTTTGGTGCCACCGAGGAGGGCAGGGTCGACGATGAGGTTGACGGTTGTACCCGGTGTTGGGTGGCCTTTTTTCTTGCCAAACATTCCTTTGGGGGGTTTACCTCCAGCGCCCCCACCACCGGCCATGATGGGGATCACCATTCCATTGCTTGCTCCACCAGGGATGGAACTGGCTGGGTCGCGCTTGGATCGACAGCAAGGTTTGAAGGCGAACAACCAAAGACAGATGATGGTGGAGAGCGCAGATACACCGTAGAGCACAAAGGAAGGCATGGTACCTGAGGGTGGAGCTTTATCTTTCGGACGGATCATAATGAATCCTCCAATACCACAGCCGGCTGCTGCAAGTGAGACAATGCATTGGAACCAACGAGTCGTAACGCGAATCTTGTGACGCGGTAACTTCAATCGGCCTTTCTCGTCGACACCACCAATGGGGACTTCCTCGGGTTGCTCGTCTTGATCGTCATCATCAGAGTCAGCATCGGCACCTTTGCCTTTACCCTTGTGCTTGATTTTAGGTCCGAATTCCTTTTCGAGCATCCGGATGCGTTCTTCTTTAACATAGTCGTTCATTCCTTGTGTACGACCGTACGGGTAGGGACCGTAAGGATTGGCCATAGCGCCTGGTGGACCGTGACGACTAAGCGTTTCACTTTCCCATCCGCTTTGCCCTGAACCAGGCGGCACCATAGTGTATGCATGCCCATCAGCTGAGAGGTGACCACCGTACCACGTATGTGACCAGTTAGGAAATCCAGGCAAAGAATCACCAATTCTAGCTCCCTGTTGCGCTCTCGGATCCATTCCTCCACCAAACGGATCTAATGGAACCCCACGACTACCAGGCAAATGATGCGCCGCAGTGACGTTGAACATGTTCGGCGGCTCTGAAGCTGGAGATGTCGCAGATGGAGCCGAGTGCATCAATGGTGAAGCATAGACCGGCAAGCTCTGTCGGGACCTCCCACCAAGCGAATGACCAGATGCTATTGAGGGTGCACCCAAGCTCGGTGCGAGATTATATTGCGGAGCAGGCTCGTAGAGACCAGGAGGTTCCATGTAGAATCCACCATCGTAGGCGTGTGCTGGTTCGTAGTTGGGCATGACTGGCATCGAAGCGTGACGAGGATCGGCGGCGGCGGCCGTGGAGGTGTAGTGCTGCGGATGCTGGTCTTGGTATAGCTCGTAACGTGCCGGTGCTTCGGATAGTGCTGCATGTGGACCCCAGCGTTGTTCTTGGGCGGCCTGGTTGGCTGCTGCGATTTCGCCGAGGTCTCTCACTTCGTAGTCGTCCGATTCGTCACGTGCATGTTGTTGTTGGGCAAGTTGGTGCAGAGGACTACGTGGTGGTTGACCGTAGGGTGATTTGGAGCTTCCAGCCTGAGAAGGAGGCCGATTGCTTTCGACACTGTAGCGTCGACCGTTGCCCTGCTGCTGCTGCTGCTGCTGATAGTATGGTGAAGAAGGGGCGACGGGTGGATAGGAGGGGTATGCATTGCCGCCAGTCTGAGCGCCATGGTATGCGTAAGACATGTCAGCAAGGGTGAAGGCAGTACCTAACTATGTCTCTTTGTCGAAGCCTGCTTGGGCAGCGTTGAGCCCGTGGGGCTGCCACAGCCCAGAAGGTGGCGACGAGAACGGGCTTTGGAAGGTAGGAAGGACTGAGATGGGGTTCAATCTATTGCCCTTGCATGCTGTCTGTGGAGATGGTGCGAAGTGTTATCGATCGGTCTTCACTGAAGCAGTATTGCGATAATACCCGTTGGAGTTGTCGTGAGACGATGCTGGAGTCAAGATGTGAATCGAGGGCGGCGTTATAGTCGTTATCGGGATGGATGCTAGCTCTGCAAGGAGCGTAGGACGGTCTGATGCGGATGTCGAGAGGGACAGGTCGGCCGTGTACACAAGATGCAGCCAGGTGAGTGCGGGTGCGCTGCGTTGATCAGGCGCTTGAAGGGTGACGGTGTGAAGAGAAGAAGGGAAGGGCGGAGTGATGGCGTTAGGCAGAGTAAATGGAAGCAGAGAGTAGTGAAGGTGCTAGAGCAAAGGCAAGGCAGATCAGGTTCTGCACGTCAACCTCAACAGGGTTCAATTTACACTTCCTGCCCAGCTTCTACGAGCCTATCAACATATCTGATCCGCCACTCTCTCACTGACCAGCAATTTGTACACTTCATTCACTTCGAGGTCAGAATCAGGCTACTTAGCACCACACACATATAGGGAAAAGAGAATTGAGGCTGTGTGAAGACTGGAGGCGGATGTGATTTGCAACACATGTCACTTCAGCACAACAGGTTCCATTCCTCACGATCTGCTCGCTCCACATGAACAAGAACAAAAACAAGACCAAGATGAGCCTAAGCAAAGCTGTGCTTTGTCGATCTCATTCACACTCAAGCAAGCCTAGCAAGGCAAGGCAAAGCAAGTCACCGCGTCGTTGAATGGATGCAGCCAAGAAACACAAAAAGCGGTCCTGAGCCCCTGTTTTGCGTTGCGTCGAAGAGGAGAGAGAGAGAGAGCCTTTCCGTAAACGGCAGGTGAGTTCATGCGAAAACACACGTTCTTGAGATGCGGTGTTGGTCTCTGTTTTTGTGTGTGTGTGTGTGTTTTGACAGTCTCGCTTCGGGCTCTGCTGCATCAATTTTACAGAATTGCACACACCTCGCCCCTGTTGCTCTCCTCACACTGCACACAGGTTAGGGATGATGCAAAGTGACCCTGAGGCCTGTGTCTCTCTTCCTACAGTACAAACCGCTTTCTCTAGTGAGAGGTGGATTTTTTAATAATTTATCAAATTAATTCTAAGAAGCCTTTCAACTTCCACTGCTGCTCTGCACACTGGAGCCTCGAACCCGACCCAACAAGGCCAACTCGATTCAAACTCAGGGGCTGCCCAACGCATTCGCCTGTAGAGAAAGCAGTGAGCCTACAAACCAGCCTCCTGCTTGGCACATCGCACCCTCTTCTTGTCTGTTGGCTCATTCCAACACACGGCACACAGCGCAGTGAGGCAGGTTCGTATGATGTGCGCTTGACATGATTTCGATTATGCCCGATGCAATTAGTTTCGGATTCCCGATCAATAAGGCCCTAACCATCGTATCGTATGCGGCTTGTCAAGCCAGATGCTGATGTCGTGAACCCATAGAGTCGTGGGCTCGGCCCTTTGAGCCATCAACACCATCCATTCGTCGAGTTCGATGATGGCTTAGCGCGTCGCGATCGATCATGAAAGCGGAGAGGCCAGATCGGGCTTGGGCCCAAAACGGTCCGTGCTGCGTTGATTTGCGCACCACTTTCGCGGCAAAAAGCCTCCCCATAGGTGCAGCATGTCATGCAGATAGCGTCGAGGGCAACGTATGCTGATACGGCTTTTGCCCAAGCGTGAGCCAACTTTGCTAGTTTGTTTCGGCGTTGACCTTCGTGGTCGAACCTTGCCGCGTGACCCATCGAAGTCGAAACTGGCCCACAGCGAGCTTGTGTCGAACCCACGAGGAGAGTCAAAGCAACCTCGTTTGAGAGGTATCGCGGAGTCTTTCTCAGCCCGTACTAGATGTCGGCTGCGGATGTTGAAACGATGATTTGGCCAAGGAACGATCAACGCTTGGCTGCCTCCTTACGCAGATTTTCAACGATGGCCTGTGAGCAAGCAGCCACCAGAGCGGATTCGAGTCGAACGAATGAAACGGGATCGTGACCAAGAGCAAGTATGGTAATCAGTCAGTAAGGCTATCTATCACACGAGCTGAATCTGCTTTCCAGCGCGGATACTTACAGCGACGGCTTCGGCATTGACTCCGCTTTCGATCAGCTCGACACAAGCTCGCAGCTGCTCTCGTGACAGACCCGTGTTGAGCAGTTGAGAAAGATCGTGAAGGACTGAGTTCACCAGGGACGGAATTAAGCAAAGAAGAAAGCAAGCAGGAATGATCAGCTGGTTGCAATGATGATTCGAGTGATCAAGTCTATTTGGAGGCCACTTACTGTCCAAGGTCTCTTGACTTGCGACGCTGCGTTGGTCCTCCATGCTTGCTGAATAGTGCAATAGGAAATGGTAACGGTTATGGTTACGACGACGACGATGATGATGATGGTGGTGAAGCAGATGTGCGATCAGGGTCCCGTTCCCGAGAAAGTGTTGGTTTCTCCCTCTTTTCAGGCACTTTACGCGTCAAACACGCGTGCCCAATTTCCGATTCTTCGCCTCAGAAGTCACATTTCACGGCGAAGTGTGATTTTGTGGAGCAAGAACAAAGAAAAAGAAAGCTGAGTCGAGCTTCTTCAAAGCGCATCTCTACACTCGGAAAAGACGCTCTATAACTTGCGGAAAGCTCCCATTCACCATCATCTCTATCATCTCTACCATCATACCTATCCTCTGCTTGCGCTACCATTATCACTAACAGCGACCAGATTTGGACTTGAAAATAGTCGGAAGAGGATGCCGTGCCCACTGACGAACGAGAGTCTCTTACACTGAAGATGCCTGCTCCTTCTGCTACAGCAGCTGGTGGAGCACTCGATTCCTTGCTCAACAAGGTTGTCGGCAGTGGTGATCATGGTGGCCTCAATGGTGTTTCTTCTCGTCGTGCTGCAAACGGTAATGGTGGCGCAGGCCATGGCGACGGATCGGCTGCACTGGCGGCAGCCTCGCAGTTTCTCGCCGATGGGCTTCAGCATGGCAACAAGCTGACGACTCAAGGTCGTCTTAACGGCATTGATGGCTCTCACAGCGAAGAGTCAATAGCACATGCTCTCAATCGCCTCTTGATATCCGGTGTTGTCATGCCACTCATCCAGTCTCCAACCAGCTTGCATGACATTCAAGCACAACAGGCTCCTTCCGCCATCGGGATTCGTCAGGCTCTCGACACCCTCTCGCGATCTCTCACCACATCGCCCAAGTATCTTGAACACCTCTTCGAGCCCAGCGATCAAGCATCTTCGACTCCATCCACCAGTGCAGTGACGCTCGACATGACCAACACAACCTTCGACGTCTGGGCAGCCCCACGCTTGCTATGTGCGGCTGCTTCACTGCGCTCGGTGAGTCGCTCGACGCAGCCAGTGAGCGACAGTTCTGCGCAGATCGTGGATCACCTGGAACAAGTCTTGTCCACATCCATAGAGGCGGTCGGCCAAATCGAGAACGTTCGTCTCATCCTCGCCGAATGCCTGCGTACTTCGGTTCATGCCCTAGCACGTACAGGGCGCACCTCATTTAGCCCGCACGCCAAGCTTCCCGACTTTGTCGTCCCATCTGCCGGCTTTACTGCATCATCGCATCAGGCGTCCTCACACTCATCAGCGCCGACTGTTTACTTCTTCCGCTCACCAATCTCGGACGCTTCGTTCCGTCTCACCTCTCGCAGAGACCGTCCCAAACCCACCGGCAAAGGTCTTGCAGCCTTGTCGTCTTTGCAGATGGATGCTTCGATCTCATACCCACTGTTCGTATCACCCGCATCAACAAACTCCAACAACTCCGATTCCGACGACAATGCATTCACCATTAGCGTGAATGATCGGGCTAGTGCGCTCTTCCTGACTTCCATCGACCTGTGTCTGCGCCTCGCGGCCAAGTTTCCGACTTACATCATGGATCTGGCAGATCATGCTGTGCTCTTGTTCACCGAGCATCTCCAGCATCGGTGGACCTGTGCCAAGCAGGAAGACGCGAGCCCAGCTCTGCAAATGCCTTCTTCCGCCCAGGCTTACACCATACTTGCCGAACGTGCTGGCTTTCTCGCACAGTGCTTCGTCAGTAGCCTTGCAAAATGCTTGCAAGTGGCCGCCGAACACGTGTCCTCCTTAGCTGATGCGCTCCATCAGCTCGACGGCCAAGACGATAACAAGCGTGATGAAGCAATGCACGCGCTCTTGGCGCTCGGAGAGTGTTTCGCAGCATGCGCCCAAGACACGCCAGCTCCAGGGCGCAACGAGCTTGCCGTGGCTCTTCAGCCCTATCTTACTCTTCTTGCGGGTCATGTTCAGTCCAATATACAAGTCTCGGCTGACTCGTCGAGCCTCTTGCTCCAGTCATCAACTACATGCTTCCTCTCAGCGTTGGTGTTTGCGGTCATTGCGAACGGCCGACGGACCGAGTCGTCTTTCTTCCAGGAACTCGAGGAGCAGCTCTCCGCTCTTGTCGAACGGTCAGAGACGGCCGAGCAGCAAGACGCAGATGTCCTCAACAAGCAGTCCGTGACGAGGTTGCGACAATTGCTCCAACTACTCCGCAGCTTCAAGGCGTCCTCACGAGACAAGCTGTTAGAGGATCGAGTGTCCCGCATGCAGGGTCTAAAGCGACGCAAAATCGGCCAGAATAGGGATACAGCCAAAGCATTGGGCGTGATCGACACTTTGCTACCTCTCCACCCTACACAGCCAGCATCGGACTACGCTGACGAATTGACACGACGTAGACTGATACTACGCTCCTGTAGACATGTCGCTCAGCATGGCCAGACCACGGATGTCGAGAATTTGACAGGACAATGCCACTGCGATTCCATCTTTACCGCTGACGTCGCTTTCGTCAACCATGGCCCTGGTGCCGTCGACGAGCCAAATCCCCGGGCAACCGCCGCGCTATGGAAAGACGTCCACAGCGCCGTCAAAACGTCACGACTTGTGTCCTTTCGCACCATCGACATGCTGCGTCGATGTGTCGCGCATTCGTCAGCCACAGCGCCCTTGCCATACAATGGTGACAAGAATGTCGTCAGCATCCTGTCTCATTCGCTGCGGTCCAAATCGCGCAGCTCGAGACTCGCAGCCAACGAGCTCGCATTTGCTTACCAGACTCGTCTGTTACAGCAACGAGATGTGAGCAGCGAAGAAGAATGGATGTCTCGTTTTGCCCTAGTACCTCGGATCTACGAAGATGTCCTCGCCGACCCGAGCGCATCTTCGTGCCACGAGACGGCACTGGTCGGACTTGCCTCGCTCTTCGACTTGCCAGTCGAGAGTTGCCAGGAGACGTGCTTGCTTACGCTAGTCTTGCACCTTGGGCACTCCAATCCGTTTCTCAAGGCCTGCGCATACACTCAGATTGTTCAAATCGCATCGGCTCACCGATGCACCACATTCCAACTCGTCCAAAAGCATTTCGAAAAGGTCTCTACCTCGATTGTGGAGCGCTTCATCTCGATGCCAGATCTCTGGACCAGCTTCCTCAGCTTGATCAAGATGAACCAAGCCACCTTCTTCACCCTGACCAAAGAGTTTACCTTACCGCACCTCATCACCATGATCTGCTCTGGACCAGGTACGGCCGAAGTCGGCACCAAGATGATCGAGCTCATCGCCAGGGCACTTGGAACGGATGTGCCTCGACTCTGCCACGACAACATCACGCCCATCTTTCGATCTTTCTTCATGCGCTCGGCTACATTGCGAGACATGGGTCTCAGCACGTTGGTACAGCTGATCGGTGTCGATGCAGCGAGTCTCAAGGTGCTCTTGCGAAGCCGACAGTCCGATGTCGTCGGCTATCTAGTCGTCAAACTCGGCAATCGAGCCACACGCATGGAAGCATATGCCGGGCTTGAGTTTATCATCGAGACCATCAACGGCACGGCAGCTGCTGCCAGATCCAAGGACCCGCTCCTGCGCAAGTCCAAGGTGGCGTCCTTTCTCAAGGGCGAGATCCTTGCAATCCTCACTTGGATCAACCAAGAGTTATCCGGAGAGCACGGAAGAAGAACCGTCACGGATCTTGCCTTTGCACTGCGCAGCATTGGCGCCCTCGTCGAGATCATCGGTCCTCCGATCAGTGCTGTGACGCCTCAGATCATGGCGACCCTCAACAGTCATCTCCAGCCCGATTCACTCAGCCTGGCCACGCTTGAAAGCTGGAAGATCTTTATTACGACCTTGCGCTTCGACGACATTGGGCCCTTTGTCGGTCAGACTGCTGCCGCTCTGCTCTCAGCATGGAACCGTTTCAATGCAGAAAGGAAGCGGATCGCTATTTCCATCTTACACTACCTTATCGTGGAGAACGCCGCCTACCTCAAAGACTTTATCGACGACATTCCGAGCTTGGATCGACTTGACGCAGAGATCCCTGACATCTGCCGCGGTCTGCGTGGAGTTCGAGAGTCTTGGAACAACGACCGCCGCTTCCGCAACATTCTCGATCGCTCTGCACACGAAAACACTTCCATTTGCAACGAGTCGCTGCGAGAGTTGCAAGCTTTCCTGTCCGAGGAACGAGCCTACATTGAAGCATTGACCTCAGGTGACTCGTTCAGCCCGCTCATCGGACAGTGCATTCGTACACTGATGCAGGTTGCTGCGCGAAGCGACTCGCAGCATACGGATATTCGCGACCTCAGCTTCCGCTGTTTCGGACTCATCGGCGCTGTTGATCCTGACCGTATTGAGCATGCGATCGAAGAGCCGCTCAAGGTGGTTCTCAGCAACTTTGAGGATAAAGAAGAGGCGAGCGACTTTTCACTGCACCTTATCCGCGACCTGCTTGTTCCAGCCTTCCGTGCTGCTACAGACACGACGCAGCAGAACGGTCTAGCTTACGCCATTCAAGAGCTTCTCAAAGTGGCTGGCTTCACTTCTGCAATGCTGAATACGGGCTCGAACGCGCGGCCTGTCAGCATCAAGACTCGACAGCGCTTGGCAGACTTGCCACAGGACGTCATCGATACGATCACGCCGTTGCTCGACTCGAGATACGGCGCTCAGGTCGGCAGGTCCAGTGTGCGCGAGACCCCGATCTACACACACTCACGATCGTACAGTGACTGGTTGCAGAGCTGGACGAGTCGACTCATCACAAAGACGGTAGAGCGCTCGGAATCGGCAGCTGCCGCAGCCGCCCTCGCTGCCGGTGCCGGTGGAGGCGCCAAGAACGGAGCTGGTGTAGCTTCGACCATCTTTGGCGTCTTTCGCGTCGCCATCCGTTCGCACGACGTCGGTATTGCGCGTCATTTGCTTCCGCATCTCGTCTTGCATTCCATCATCTCAGGAGACTCGATGGATCGCGAGGCGATCGTCGACGAGATTCAGACTGTCTTGCGCGACCAAGTCGAAAGCCAGACCGACTACGAGGCGGAGAGGAAGCTGCTCACAGCACAGACGCTCTTCACCGTCATGGACCACATCGGTGTATGGATGCGACGGAAGCGGCAGGACCTTGCACGAACCTCTCATCGACCTCGCGTCTATTTGGGCGGTGAGGATGTGCTGGTCGGAGTCGAGTCGATCATGCGACGCATCTCGCAAGAGCTCTTGGCCCAGGCGTCGCTGCAATGCAAAGCCTACTCACGAGCTCTGCTCAACTTTGAGCTTCGCGTCCGCGCAATGCGATCCGAAGGCAAAGGCGACCACGATCTGCAAGGCTACTACGAAAATATGCACAGGATCTATGCTCATCTCGACGAACCTGACGGTATGGAAGGTATCTCGACCAGAGTCATCTCACCTTCACTCGAACATCAGATTCGCGAGCACGAGAGCACAGGTCGTTGGACTTCGGCGCAGAGCTGCTGGGAAGTGGAGCTGCAGCAACGTCCCGACGACCCAGATCTACATCTTGGCTTGCTCCGCTGTCTTCGCAACTTGGGCCACTACGACACAATGCGCACCCACATTCGTGGTGCATTGAGTGCCCATCCCGAATGGGAGGATCTGCTCGACGCTTTCCGCGTGGAGGGTGCTTGCATTCTTGGCGATTGGGATGAGGTCGAGTCTCGCACAAAGCGCAGTCAGGCCAAGAGCGCCGAGCACTCGATCGGTCGTGCGCTGCTCGCCATGCGTCAGGCTGACAACCAAGTGTTTGGTCAGGTCATGGTTCAGGCGCGTCAAGATCTCGGCAAGCCGCTAGTGGCTGCTGGGAAAGCGTCCTACCCGTCCATCTACGGCTCCGTACTGCATCTACACATGCTTCAAGAGCTCGAGATGATCCGATCGCAGGCAAGAACGCATGCAGGAGACCGAGTTGGTGCGCTCACCCGAGCCAACGCTTCAGACACTGTGTCGGATCTCAATCGGTCTTTGGCTGCAAGACTTAATGCTACACTCCCTTCCTTCCGAACACAAGAGCCGCTGCTTAGCTTGAGAAGGACTGCCTTCGCCGCACTGTCTTCTTCAATGGGTGCCGGAAACGATGTTGGGGAAGCTTGGATTGCCACAGCCAAGATCGCTCGTCGAGCTGGTCACATGCAGACAGCTTACTCGGCGACCTTGCAAGCCACGCAAAACCAGGCCACCTTTGCCTTTGTCCAACGTGTCAAGCTGCTTGCCAAAGAAGAGCAGACGCACGCAGCCATTCGCGATCTGGTCAACTCGCTCAACATCCTTACCAGCACTTTCAAGCCAGGACAGGTCGGCGAAATGGGCAAGACAGGTCATATAGAGTTGCAGCAGACCGATGCCGAAGGACGAACCCTGCGCATCGACCGCGCTGCCTTTGCGAAAGCATGTCTACTGCGAGCGCGATTGCAAGATTCAACCTTCCGATACACACAAGGCGAGATCCTCGATAGGTACAAGGAAGCAGCCAAGGAACAGCACAACTCAGAAAAGATGTGGTACCACCTTGGACACTTCCAAGACACCCACGAGGGATTGTTGCCGAACATGACTTTGCAACGCTACAACGTCTGTCGTGCCTTCTTACGCTCAGCACAGGTTGGCACTAAGTTCTTCTACCGAACGCTTCCGCGAGTGTTGACCATCTGGATGGACCTCGCAGCGGACCCGCAGATCCTAGCGCACAGCAACAAGAAGAGCAGCACGAGCGATACTGAACTTCAACAGAAGCTGGAAGCCTTTAACCAGCTCAACCAATTAATGAAGAAGTTCAGTCGACGACTCAAGCCGTTCCAGTGGTTGGCTGTGTTCCCGCAGCTGGTAGCGAGGATCGTGCAGAAGAACGAAGACGCCTGGCTAGTGTTGCAAGACATGATCTTGCAGGTGCTGCTGGCATATCCACAACAGGCAATGTGGTCGATGGTGGCTGGTGCAAGCTCGAAGGATTCGGAGAGGAAGCGTCGTTACACCGAGATCATCCAACGCCTTAGCGCCAAGAGCGGATCGAGTCACAAGGAGGTGGTCAAGGTGGTTTCGTCGTCGCAGCGTCTTGCTAAGGAGCTGTTGAGACTATGCGACTACAATGTAGGCAAGAACGAGACGACTCTGAGCATGGAGAAGCTTTTCCCAGGTCTTTTGGAGGTGGCTACATCGTCCGAGTTGCTGCTACCATTGCAGAGCTCGATGACGGTGCTGCTGCCATCGAATCATCTGATCTCAGAGGTACATCGGCCGTTCCCATCGAATCTGCCAACGATCTACTCATTCGATGACCAGATCGAGGTGATGAACAGTCTGCAGAAGCCTCGAAAGATGATGATCGTCGGCAACGATGGCAATCGATATCCCTTCCTGTGCAAACCCAAAGACGATCTGCGCAAAGACGCGCGACTGATGGAGTTCGATTCGATGATCAACAAGCTATTACAAAGTCAACCGGAGTCGCGTAAGAGGAAGTTGTACGTGCGGACGTATGCGGTGCTCATTCTCAATGAGGAGCACGGCTTGATCGAATGGGTGCCTCATACTGTTGGATTCCGACACATTTTGACAAAGCTCTATGGAGGCAAGGGGATGCAAATCTATAGTTCGGAGGTCAAGACACATATGGACGAAGCACGCCTTTCCAGCGATCCACGAACCACAGAAAAGGTGTTCCAAGAGAAAGTGCTGGCCAAGTTCCAACCCGTGTTCCACGAGTGGTTTTTGGCAACGTTCCCCGATCCGACCGCGTGGTTGCAAGCACGATCAGCGTATGCACGAACCGCAGCTGTCATGTCGATGGTTGGATTTGTGCTAGGTCTAGGCGATCGTCATGGCGAGAATATCCTGTTTGACTCGAACAGCGGTGATACGGTGCATGTGGATCTCAACTGTTTGTTTGACAAGGGTCAGCGATTCGAGATTCCAGAACGGGTTCCGTTCCGATTGACGCAGAACATGGTGGACGCAATGGGCGTGACTGGTTGCGACGGAGTATTCCGCAAAAGTGCCGAGATCACGATGAGTATTCTACGAGACAATCGAGACTCGCTCATGAGTGTACTTGAGGCCATGGTTCATGATCCATTGGGAGAATGGAGTGTACCTGAAGATCGACACCGGTCCAAGAGCTCCACGAAGAAATCGGATCCACGTGTGGTGGAAGCGCGTCGCGCATTGGATCCAGTCGCCAACAAGCTGGACGGAAGAATCTATCGACTTGGATCACGCGAGCCTACACCACCGTACACGACCAACAATCTAGTCGACGCACTCATCAAGGAGGCTACAAGTCCCATCAATCTGGCTAAGATGTATATCGGGTGGAGCAGCTGGCTTTAGCCCAAGGGATGCTTTTGCAGTGTGATATAGTGGCAAACGGATCTTTCTGACAACATCGATCAGGTTTGACTGCAGTATCTGATTTCAAGCGAAAGTGGGATCAATTGGGCTTTCGGGTTGCTCCGCATCTTGAGATCAAAAGAAGCTTTCTTTTGGATGGTGGATCATGCGTTTTGATTTGCAAAGTGGAACCTCAGTACAGAAGCGCGGTTAGTTTTAGATCGACAATGCATGATGTTCGATTACCATTGCAAGCCTATCTTTGAGAATCTAATGTTACGTGAGGAAGAGGTTGATGTTGACATGTGAACAGCCAGCATTGGAGAGGAGGAAGATATTTGATCGATAAGTTGAAGAGCGGAGTTCGGGTTGCTAGATCCGACAAGAGATCAAAAAATTGGCCGTTCCGAAATTGACCTTCCTACTGTACTAAGATCTGCCCCTTCTGGCGTGAGAGATCGAATGGAAGCATCCGAAAGCTGAGATCTTTGTGATCGATCAAAAGAAGGTGCGCCACATCAGGACTAGTTAATGCCGACCGACATCTCTCAGTGAACCATGCAGTGAGAGTACAGAGTGTGTTTAGATGCAAGGCATGACTGATTGCGCATCGTTGTTGGTATCGAGAACGCGGAGAATATTCTCCCTCTTCTTTTGGCCTGTGCCATAGTAAGCGCTGCGACTTGTGTGCATTGATCTTTTCAAGATTCTCGCCTGAATTGACGTTGACAGCTTGAATCAAAGGTAACATCAACATGACAGTCCTGACAAGGGAATGGTTCGCGGAAGAGCGGTAGGTCTATCGGATGGGAAACCGGTCTGATCGATAGCTGCAGTCTGAGAAGGCTTGGCTGCTTTCCTCTTCAAAACACACATGCGTTAGAATTAAAATTAAAATTAAAATCAGAATTTCACCGATAGTTCTCGCCCTATGTCGATGTGGGGGATGGTCGTTTAGAGAGACAGAATCGGATGCCCCTCAAAGCTGTCGCAAACTCATAAGCAAGTCGAAGCCGAACGATGACAACAGCTTGTAGAGATGATGGACAGAACGCCGGTCAATGTCGTAGTCCCAGCTGATCGTGCCGATTCACATCGCTTTGTTCTTTTCCTTGCCTTCGGTTCAGTGAAACATTGACTGGCTGACAAGTGGTGTGTGAAGATACAGTAAGCTGATCCACGGTCCGGATGCGAAACAGAAGAAGCAAAAACGCGATTCGTTGGCCCCGCAAGCCGTCTCGTTTCGCTCGCCTTGTGTTTATCCCACTCCCACACTCACACTCACACTCACACATGATGGGATGTAATTGGACAGTCCAGATGCATCTTCAAGACAATAATACTCACAGCATAGAAGGCGTCAATAATGAAACAGAGACGATTCTCATCACTTACAATCCCTTGTTGCCGGTGATCTTGTCTTCGTTGGCGTAGTCCGCTGAATGGCCTGCGTGTGGACTTTTCGGCTTGTCCGACAACGAGAGGTCTCGTACTTGCAGAACAACCAGGCGACACAGTTAAACTTCAAAGCTTGTTGTCAACTTGAACTCAGATGATTCGAACTTCGGATGTACCCGCTTGGTCTACTCTCGGTCCAGCCGAACTCAAAGCAAAAGGAAGAAGATCAAGATCAAGAGAAGGGATTTTCAAGATCAGCCTGAAGTTGTGACGATGCGGGAAAGAAAGGCGAAGCAAACCGGCACGAATTCCGAACTGGCTTGCAATCCAATTGAAGTCCGGATTTTCTCTCGTGTGGATCTTCTCCTCTCTTCGGCTGTGCTGTGCTGTTCTACAGTACAGTGGTGCTCGTCAACAACACAAGGTGGGGGAGTTGTAGTCGAACAAAAGCAGCTCTCCCAGGCCTCTCTGTTTGTGTGTATTTTTCTTTTCTTTTCTTTTTTTCTCTAGAATTTTGATTTTGTGGGACTGCAGCTTCTCTGCAAAAGACCGCACAGTGCACAGTTGGATTGCATCTACACGCAGAGTGTCACAATTGCGGAATTCTTCTTCGCATCGGGTATGGTGTGTGTATCTGTGTCTGTGTGTCTGTGTGTGTGTTGGGCTAACGGAAGTTGTGCTTCGATCGACAGCTGATCTTTCGACTCTCCAGAAAATTGCAATTCCAGTACTGTACTCTGTGTTGTTGTTGCAGTTGCGGCGCAGCCACTCTCTTGTGCCGTGGACTGAGTTGTTGCTTGCACCCTGACAGGTTGCAAGTTAGACACTTGGACCATTCCAATTCTCCAATTCCCATTCCTTCGCCACCTCGGCTCTCTCTTCGCCTGCTTCATCCTTCGTTCTCCATCTTTCCATCTCATCTGCTTCTCCATCAACATCGCATCGGCCTTGCATTCGTCTTCCTATCCTCGCCTCACCTCGTCACTTTGATTCGCTTCTCTGTACAGTCTTCCTCACTCGCACTTTTCGTCCTACCGACTTCATATCGGCATCAACCACCTCAGACAAAAGTCATTGTGTTTGACACCTTCGATACCCACTGGTTTTATCTTATCTTGACAAGCGCAATCCCATCTACACCTTCATCTCTTTCACTTCCCGCTGCGAAGACGATCGACACGCCTCGCAGCCGCCACATTGCGCCACTTTTCATCTTTCAATTGCAGTCTCCACTGATAAGCAGAGGCAAGCCAGCCTTCTCAGGCGTTGCCGCACCCCACCTCGACCATTGTGGATCTCGAGCCGATGACTTCATCATCCCAGCTCAGCAGCACCAACAATGCATTCGTCACACTCTTAACATCCGACCACTATCTGCCAGGCGCCCTCGTCTTGGCAGAATCGTTGCGCCTCAGCCATGGTCTTCCCAAGAAGGGCAAAGCCAGGGCTGGTGCCTCCCTCAGCAATGCTTCCAATGCTGACTTCCAGGTCGTTGCGCTGATCACTCCAGATACCCTTTCGGTGCAGTCGATAAAGGCGTTGCGGCGCAGTGGTCTGTTTGACTGGATCGTGGGTGTCGAGCCTATCGGGTTTCGACAGATCCTCGCGTCTTCAACGCCTTCAAGCATTTCAACAGATGCTGGCAGTGCTACTGAGCCAAAGGCACTCATGCCACCCATGCTCGATTCGGAGCTCAATGTCAAGATTCTCGAGATGGAGAAGAATCTCGGGTTGCTAGGTCGACCCGATCTCACCAACACCTTGACCAAATTGCATGCTTGGAGGCTGGGCCGCGATACTGCTCACCTCGTTGCTGCAGGCGCGACATCTGGGCTCCATGAGTCGAACCAGTCGTGGCAAGGTTTCGACAAGGTCGTCTTCCTTGATGCCGACACTCTAGTGCTTCGCCCAATTGATCATCTCTTCCGTTTTGGCCCCCAGGTCAAGTTTGCAGCCGCACCCGACACGGGCTGGCCAGATGCCTTCAACAGCGGTGTTATGATGCTGACCCCCTCAAGCGATACATTTGAGGCTATTCGATCGTTCGCTCGAAGCACAGGCTCGTGGGACGGTGCGGACCAAGGTCTGCTCAACGACTTCTTCGGTCCAGAAGATGGCAGTGGAGACGTTCCGGATGACGCCGTCTCACAATCTGCTCCAGGCGGCGGCTGGAAGAGGTTGAGTTTCAGATACAACGTCACCAGCCACGGAGGCTACACGTTCGCTCCAGCTTACCAGCGCTACGGCCAGTCGATCAACATTGTTCACTTCATCGGTCAACACAAGCCCTGGAACCGTCCAAGACCCAATGGCAGTGCACAGCCCAACCCTCTGGTCGGACCTCGCGATTTGGACAGCCAGCCTATCACGCCTGATCAGCCAGACTATCTGCTAGCGTTGTGGCACAGCGCTTTTGCCTCGCTCTATCCCACCTCGGGGTCCGCGTCGCCGGACAGCGAGATCGAGATCGTACACACCGAGCGAGGTGTCGAAGTCGTGGAGCGTCGCAAGTTCACCGTCCCAACTTACCACGCCGTCTGGGACGCTGAGGCGCGAGAAGAAGGAGGTTCCCGACTTTATGACAGTGAAGGTAGCTTTGCGACAAGCGTACAGGAAAGAGCGCATCGTCCGCCAGTTTGGGAAGCGTCCTATGCCAGCTTGCCTCTGGATGGAAGAAGCTCTCTGATCGCCCCTGCACCTGAAGTCGCACGTACACCTTCTCCACCTACACCCACACAAGATTCCATCGATGCTGAAGCGGAGTCGCGATCTGGAGAAGCGGCAGCGCGGGAGGCTGCTGCCGCAGCCGCAGTGACTGCTCCAATCCCCATCCCTGGTCGCAAGACCGCCAGGAAGAGCGGCGACGACAGTGAGAGCGACTCACCCGAGCATTTCTCTCCACCCAAGCTTTCCTGGAACCCAGCCTACGAGCCACCACCGACAGGCTCCGATGCTTCGCTTCACCAGATGCGCACCCCTATCGACGCCTACTACTCGAATGTCTGGGATGCTGGTCAAAAAACACCGCGCACACTCGCCGAGCAGAAAGCTGCCTTCTTCATCCCTCAGCAGTCTTCCAACAGGCAGAGGAGTGGTCGTCCACAAGGTGGTCCTGGATACATCCCAACCCAGCTCCGACGCGATCGTGTTTTTGGCAATCTCGGATCTGAGAAGCCTGACCCGAGCAAGGTCAAGCCGATCTTTCCCTGGGAGAGCAAGCAGCAAAACGGAGTTGCGCCGAGTCGTGTTTTCCCCGATGAACCTAAACGCCCATCTCCGCCTCCACCCGCGTCGGCTGATACAACGCCAAAGCTCGGCAGCACAGGACAGTTTGGGGGCTCCCGTTCAAACGAAGGACAGGCGGCGGCGGCTGCTTCCGTGCAGCGTACGCGAGGATTGCCCGCAAACTTGGCTTTCGTCAACGCATGGGATCAAGCTGGAGCGATTGGCAATTTCGCCAACGCATGGAATAGGCGTACCCAACCTCATCCTGCCTCTCCCGACCGACGTCGTTCTCGCGCTCTTGCTGAACAGGACTACTCCAATCGTTCAGGATCTCGAGAATCCAGCTACGCTCGTCAATCACGATCAGCACCGAACCGTCAAGGCTCACCCTCCAACACGTTTCGCCCTGTCCCCTTAGCCGCCGCCGGGGGCGAACGCAGATCGAGCCTAGTGGCAAAAGAGGAAGAGACTCGCGAAGGCGAAGCTTCTGATTCTCGCGATGGCGATGATGAATCGTCTGACGACGAAGATTCGTCCGATCAAGGAGAAGAGCCAACCGCATCCACGAGCAGTACTCCTTCTACAGCGAGACGAAGCACTCCTTCGCCCACAAACTCTCGTTCGGGATCTAATTGGCCCCGTGAAGGACCTGGAAAGGGATACATGCGCAAGGCTGAGTCCTCAATATATGCGCAGATGCATGCTACACCACGAAGCCCGCGCATGACCTCGCGCGTTCTATCCTACACCTCGACCGCTACTGAAGGTGAAGGCACACGCAGCGGTGGTGCTGGCAGCGGAGGAAGATTCAGTTCATCTTCCAGCAGTACTTCCAACACCACCATCACTGGCGGTGAGAATAAGCAACGAGCCCGAGACCGCATTCGCCCTGACGGCTGGGTCTCCTCCGGATCAGCAGGCGGAGGAATGAGTTCACCACCGAAAGCACGCGAAATGACCGCCTCTTCCCTACGCGGTATCCCCGGTGTTCGCGCCGCTCCTGCCATTCCCTCCGGCTCCTACGGCGGAATGGGCACTAGAAGAAGAGGAGACAATTCGAGCAACGACTCTCAGTCCGGCGAATCCGGTGCCAATTCACCCACAGCTCTCCTCAGCCCTAGCTTAGGCGCGAGCTTCACAGCTATGCCTCTAGGCACCAGAACTGCAACGATGGGTATGTCGACGAGAAACGCTGTTCCCAAACCACCGAGCTTGGACGAGCCGTTCAGCAGTAGCCCCGTCAACAGTCGAGGTGAACTAAGTCAGCAAATCAGAACTCATCAACACGCTCAGCGTGCTCAGTACAACGGCGGTTTCGTCAGTACCAGCAATAGCAGCGGTAGCCGTATTGCGCGCTCTAACCGTTAACAGCAGCCGACGCTGGCAGCAAGAAGATTCTCACAGATCTTTGTACACAAATTCGTAACATGTCACCTTCATACACTGCATTACACATTGCATCTCTTTCCCTTGTCTGTAGTCGTGCTGTGTGAGATGAGATGGTTTTGGCAGGCAAAAAGTGGGAAAAAGTGTCGTACAGAGTAGGTCGTAATTGGGTGGTTGGGAAATGTTGTGGGTATGAGAGCACGCAAAGTTGCTTGATGGGGTTGGAAGGGGATTAAGTGTGTTTCTCTCTGTACGATATCAACCGAACGATTCACAGGATATGTAAGTTTACTTAGCTACATCTGAGGCTTTCGTTTTTTGGGTAACTTACGCATCGAAGATAGGTTTGTTTGCAGTGTCGGCTGTTGTGCTTGATGCAGCAGGAGTTGTAGTCGATGTTGCACCGCTTAAATCGTACGCAGCTACACCAGCCGGTGTTGTTTCCGGTTGAACACCTTCCGGCACAAAGCTTTGTTGAGGGACACCAGATTCATCCACCATCTCTGCAGCCTCTACTACTTCGTACATTGCACTTGCAGCTTCTGGAGCCGGAACTTTACCACCTAGCAAATCGACGGCAGGAATAGGTTGTCCGTAGAAATCCTTATTCGTTTCTTTCCTCTCGACCAGTACTGTTCCTTCCAAACTGATTCCTGCGAACAAGCCTTTCGATCTGGAGTAGGTAAACATGGGTGCAGGATCTCGGAGTGCGAGATTGACTGCACCACCAGTACCGATTGGACCTGCAGCTGCGGAGAGAGAACCACCGATGGTGAGGTTTCCGGCATGAGCAAAGGCACTAACTGCTTCTTCACTGTTCATTACGATAACGAACTCTGTGAGGTCTGCTCCGATTTGTAGTCCGAAGCCAACAGCTCCTGTACCGATGCAAGAAGGTGCAGACCAAGATCCATCAGGAAGACGAGCAATAACGACACCGGAACCGAGTTTTCCAGACCACACAAAACCGGCTTTGACAACACTGAAGACGGCTAGACCTTTGGCGTTTTGAAGAACCGCTTTGGGGATGGAGTTGAGTGCAGAGTCGGGATGATCGGGATCAGCAAGGAAGGCCGAGAGAATTTTGGCGGCTCGATCGCATTCTTTGGGGAGTGAGAAGCCTGCACGGGCTGAAGCGGCTTGCTCGTTGATCGTGCGCGAGGTTTGTTGAGCGAAAGCGTTGGCTTGAATGGAGGCTTTTTGAGCCGCGTTACGGAATTTGTCCAGGAACGACATCGTGAATACGGTATGAAGACGAGGGTGGTGCGGGGAAAGAGAAGGGCGAAAGTCGATGGATTGTCGGTATGATGATGGGAGAGTGGTAAGAAAGTGTGAATTAAGACAACGGGATGAAAGCGATTCACGTAGTGTCAAGGTGGAGAGAAGACAAGTGCTGAGAATAGAATCGAGATTCTGCTCGTTGCTGCTGCGCTTGGCTCCTGAAGTAGACTGCAGTCGGCGTCATTTCACATTACTCTATTCTGCACACTGCCGCGCACAGCCATAGAATCGCATCTGTCGAAGTCATAGGCTGCGCTGTGTGAAGCCGGAGAAATTTCCAAGTCGGCTGGCTGCCAGAAAAGAATCAGTGAATGCGTGACGCGCGCACGGCCTCTTCGCTCCACTTTTTCCGAGCTGGAAGCGACCCTGAATGAACAGCAAAGCACACACAAAGACACACACACACACCACACACTCAGTCACACATTCGCCTCCATTCTAATTCGGCTTGACCGACCCTATCCAACATACAAACACACACTTCCTTGCTACATCGGAGGTGTAGAGGAGTGCCTCAGCATTGGAGCTGAAGATCTCGGACTCACCGATGCCGTCTCTCACAGCACGATTCACCACCGCAGTATCATCTTCCATCGATCGGCATCCTCCGACCATCTCTCTGCAATGATGTCAGCTCAACCTTCCACATCACAGCTCAACGTCAACAACACCAACAAAACCAAAGACCTCTTCAATGCAGCCCTTCAAGCACGCAATCCTAACAATGCATATATTGCCCATCTCAAGATCTGGGAAGAGGTCCCTTCCGAAGCCAATGATCCTTCCCATCCCGCTTCCTCTAAAAAGGCACGCTACCTGATCCTAGCAGTGCAGAAAGACACTGGTAGAGTGACCATCAACAAAGCTAAGCGCAATGCGAATGGTTCGTTCAGCATTGGTAAAGATTGGGATCTGAACACTCTTCGCGAAGTACACGTTATTCAGCCTGATGTATTTAGTATAACGTTGACGAGGCCGTATCAGTGGCAGACGCAACAGCCGATTGAGCAACAGTTGTTTTTGCAGAGCTTGGTCAAGGTGTACAGGAAGTACACTCAGGATGATGGGCCAAGACTTGTGGGGATCGATGTGCCTTTAACTGGCTCAGGAGGAGGCGCGGCAGTGGCAGATTCGGCAAATCTCTCGGATCGGCCAAATAGCGCGATTGCCAGTGATTCTTCTAGACCCGGATCGAGTAATGATACTGCCGTAGCGGCTACTGCGGCTGGGATGGCACCGACTATCACCACTTTAACAGCAGCGGGTAGCAACCGTGCATCGCCAACAAGAAGCAACTCGAGCGATACTAGGGACTTTAACGGTCGCAGTAATGGAGGATTGCAAACAACGAGCCCGACGAAAAGCAAACGCGAAGGTGGATTGCAGCCTAGCCCTCTGCGTCGACCTGTTGAACTTCCTTCACGTCCTTCTGCCGATTCAGCACGTTCAGTTTCTTCATCCGCAAGCTCTTCTGCACCAAGGACGCAGCAGCAGCAGACAACTTCTTCAGCAAGAGCCACAGGAGCAGGATCAGGGACAGGGAGCTTAACAGTACCACGACAAGCACCGCAACGCAAGAACAGCGATTCTCTCTCGGTACGAAGTGCCGGTGATGCGCGTGCTCGATTGAGTTCGATCGAACCCATTCGCGGTGGAGCTGCATACGAGCGCATGCTTCTTGCTGGAACCGGCTTGACCGGTGTTACAGAAGTGGACGACGATGAAGCAGCAGAGGAGGATCAGGATCCGTACGGAGGTGCAGTTGTATCCGAGAAAGACGCCACTCCTGCAGATACTTCTTTTAACTCCAAACGCGCCACGCTCGGTCGACCTGCCATCGCTCGTTTGGACACGGACAAGACCCGTCTCAGCGAGCGCTCCAAAGCCAACAATAAGCAGGATCTGAGTGAAGACGAAGACGAAAACTCAACGCTGGTTGCAGTGGAGGAAATGCTCGAAGGTTTGGAATGGCGCAACGCCTCTGCAAAAGGATATGGCATCTCGACGGGTAAAGGTACGGCTGATATGATCGAAGCTCGTCTGCTCGATGAACTTTCTGCGCTCGAGTCGGCCAACATACATGCGATTATTGAATCCGACGACAGAGTGGCTCTGGTGGTGAAACACATGGAAGAAGCACTCGCAGACCTCGATATGATGGATAGCATGATCGCCGGATTCAAAGTGCAACTCAATGCGCGTGCTGACGACATTTCCCACATCGAATCTCAAAATCGTGGCCTTCAAGTGCAAACCTCCAACCAACGTACTCTCATGGGCGAAATCGAAAACTTGATCAATACCATCAATGTCGATGAAGATGCCATTCACACCCTAAGCGCCGGTCGGCTCGAAAATCCGGACGGAGTGGCCCAACTTGAAATTGCTGCGGCTTCACTGTACAAGTCAATGCTTCAAGCACGTCGTGATGGTGACGATGGAGGTGGAGCAGATATGGCTGCTGCAGCCGAAAGATTGGCGGATCACGAAGCGATTTCTTCGCGCTTTTGCAAGCGTGTTCTTGACTATCTCAACGTTACTTTTAATGCTGAGACGCAAAGGTTGCTTTCGGATCCGCAACGACAGAAAGCTCTACAACCGCCTCAGCCGAGCTTGCCGGACCATGCATCGATGGAGGAAACCCTAGGGCAGTATTGCGGGTTGCTGTTGTATATGAAGGAGGTTTCGAGTGCGACGTTTTCGAGAGTGTCGGCTGCGTATTTCGCGAGTGCTAGCGAATGTTATAGGACGGAGATGGTGCAGTTGTTTTCGACGTATCGCAAACAACTTAGGAAGGCGAGTGATGAAGATTTGGCAGAAGCTAGCTTTGTTGCTCCTGCCTCGGCTACTTCTACCACTGCTGCGATTCGAAGTGGAACTATTCGAAGAGTTGCACGCGATAAAACGATCAGGGGAGGAGGTGGTAGGGATAAAGGAGAGATCTCAGCACAAGATGGTTTACAACGAATCCTTGCAAGTATCTTCCCGGTTTTGTTACGCGAACAAACCTTTATATCGGATTTTCTTCACATCAACGACAACAATATCACCTTTGCGGACTACATGGATCTCGAACCGTACTTCCGTCGTCGTGCAGCTGGCATTTTCACCTCAGCCTCGGGACCACTTCGAGAGATGAAAGGTGCGATGGATCTTATTTTTGGTTTTGTCGCACCGGAACTTCAAGCTTTCACCGACGATGCGCTTTCGAAGGACCGAATGGCTATTGTAGGATTGTTGGCTACGTTGGATAAGGCGATTATTGAGGCGGAGGAGGTTTCGTGTGAGTCGTTGCAGAAGGTTCTGGCGAAACTGCATTTGAGGTTGGCTTCGCAGTTGGAGAGGTTTGTGCAGGAGCAGATTAAGGCGATTGAACAGGTCAAGCTGACGGTGAAGAAGAGGAAGGGGGTGGTTGGGTTTATGCGGGTGTTCCCGGTTTTTGTGGATAGGGTCGAGGCGCAGTTGGGTGGTGCGGAGGGGTTGAATATCCGACAAGCGGTGGATGAATATTATGGACAGATTTGTGGGACTATGTTTGATGCGCTTCAGACTATTTCTCGCTCGGATGTGAGTAATGCGGCGGGGGGTGATGAGGATAAAGGACAGCTTAATCATTTGGTAATTTTGATCGAGAATATGTTTTACTTCATGTCGGAAGTTCGAAAACGTTCCACCACCTCTTCCTCCTCCGCATTGGGGGGGTTGGTGAAGAGAGCGGAGGGGATTTATGGCGATTCTTTAACTTCGTATACTCAATTCGTCCTTCGACGTCCATTGGGAAGAATGATGGACTTCGGTGATGGTCTCGATTCCCTCCTTCGTTCCACTCCTGCGAGTGAAGTTTCACTCCATTCGGCATACTCTAAATCAACCTACAAGAAACTTGTTAAGGAGTTCGGGGCGAAGGATACAAGGAAAGCAGTGGAAGCACTCGCGAAAAGAGTCGCAAAGCATTTCGGTGACGATGACGACACTCCCTCCTCGGAGGATGAAGGAGTGGAAGTGTTGGGCAGGGTTTGGAGAGAGTGTGAAGATGGATTTGTAGGCGAGTTTGAGAGGGTGGCCAGGTTGGGTAGGGATTGTTATGCTGATGTGGGGACAGGGTTGGAGTTGGGAAGTGGAGAGTTGAGGAGGTTGTTTGGCAGTTTGGCACCGAAGAGAAGATGATGTGTCTTACGGTGTCAATGCGATTATGCTGTTGGATTGCGAGTGTGAGTGTGAGGAACGATCTGAAAGATTTGTTGAGATCATACGCTTAGCGAAGCTTCTCTTTTGACACACACAAGAAGTCAAGAAGCATAAAGTGGTGAAACATTCATATTCGCATCCTTAGTCTAATGACGTCTTGAAGCAGCAGCATATCTATGCAGTACCCAACTTAAATACGCCAAATCCTTCACCCTCCCGTATCTAACCAAACGATGATGCAACAGTTCTACATCCAAAAACCCTAAACTCGGTCTACCTATCATCCATCCCCCCTCGTCTCCTTTGGTGGGAGTAGAATTGGTAGGTGAAGTGAGGGTTTGTAAAGACTTAAGTGGGAGGGGTAAGGGAGAAAGGTCTAGGTTGGAGAGGATGCCGGAGGGGCGAAGTTGGTCGGAGAGATTTTTTTGAGCTCTTTTGGTTGCTTTTTTACTCCCTCCCTCTGAACGGGGTGGAAGGTGGGGAGGGTAGAGGGAGACGAATTGACGTAGGAGTGAGGTTGCATATTCCAACCCATCTCCATGGTGAAGGGAGGAGTGTTTAGACCAGAAATGAATATATGCACTCCAAGATTTCTTCACCTGAACCGCATCCACCTTCACTCCGCCAGCACTGGTGGCTTGAACCAATTCTCTACCCTCCATTGCCCCAAATTTCTTGTTCAGATAAGACTGGAACTGACTCCAAATCTCCTCCACCAACCCCACTTCTCCCTCGCCCGCTTCAGCACACGCTTCCAACATGATCCTAAAACTATGCTCATTCGCTTCACATCCCAATCTCCCAAACAAACCCCCCTCCAACCCCCCTTCCACCCCTGCCGCTAGGGTGGAATGTAAAACCCGCACTTTGTGCTGGGGAGCAAGATGTGCGGCGAGAACGGTGAGATAGGAGTTGATCAACCGTGTAGTTGGAGTAACTGCTCCTAATGGTCCTTCTACCATTTCGCTGGAGGTGAAAGGGGAGGGTTGGTCGGTGAGAATGCGAGCAAAAAGAGAACGAGCTTCGGAAATGAGGTCGGAGGAAGTTTGTGGTACGAGTGACGAGAATATTTGTGCTGCTTCTTCTGGAGTTGTTTCTTCGACTTGAGCGATCTGAGGCTCTGTTGTGGAAGAGGTGATAACTTCGGTGGAAGTAATATTGTTCTGAACAGAATCGGAAGGAGTGGTTGAAGTGTTGGAGGTAGCTATCTGCAACGCTTCCCTTTTCACGGGTGGAATGTAGGCAGCATAACAATGCATGACATGACACATAGTTTCCTCTCCCGGTCTCTTCGCTACCAATTCCACCACCTCCTCTCTCCTCAACCCTCTCCTCGTTTCCTCGTCAAAAAGTGGCAATGTGGTCCTGATCATCTCTGCAAGCACCCATCTAGCCCTGGCTAAATCCCTATTCCTCGCACAACCCTGCAACAGAGCATTGAACGTATACCTATCCGGAGCAAAACGCATCATCTTCACCCCGCCATCACTTGCTTCAGGAGGAGGATTACTAAGTTCCAACTCTACCATCTCACGTAACAACCTAAACGCTTCCAGATAGAAGTCCTTGCGACGGGCACAGGCAAGGATGAGTGAATTGTAGACCTCCGCGTTGGGACGGACGTTGTAACGGGTGGTCATTTCACGGAAGAGGTCTAGGGCTCGTTCTGCGTCGCTGATTCTGGGTTGGTTTGGTTTGGAGGTGGGGTGGTCGATTTCGGTGGGTTGGGGGATGCCTCGGGCGCAGGCGCGGATCATGAGGGCGTAGAGTGGTGCGTCTGGGATGGGGTGTGCGTTGAGTCGCATGTGATAGAATAGATTCCAGGCTAGGGCTTGGAGTTCTGGCTTTTCCTCCCCTTTTCCATCCGAGGAGAGCGGGGAGAGGAGACGAGAGATGACCAGTGTGTAGGTAGCCATCGATGCGGGTGCACCAGCAGTCTCGAGCGAATTCAGCAGTTGGATAGCGGGTAGATACTGGGCTGAGGTGACGTACGCTTTGACGAGAGTATGATGCGTGTGGTCATCTGGAGTAAGGCCTTGGGAAGTGAGGAGGGTGAGATAGTGTTGGCATGAAGCAACATCACCCTGGTTGGCGAAGGAGTCGAGGATAGCGTTGTAGAGTGACAGTGGAGGAGAATGATAACCTGCAAGTTGCATGAGATCGAAAGTGCGAGTAAGCGTAGCATTGTCGGCTGCGCGAGCGGACGAAACGCAAAGTGCGGTCCATTCGTCGATAGTTGCCACTCCAAGAGGCAATCGAGCAGATTGCGCCTCGATATTAGAGGAGGAAGCAGAGGAAGTCGAGGACAACGAAGACGAAGTGGCAGAACGTACAAGTCTTTCAATACCGTCCAGCATAAACGATCGAGACTCGTGGGAAGAAAGATTGTTGATCATCGACTCTGCTTTTTCCACCAGATCGACCTCATTCTTTGATCGAGGGACTGAGACCTCTCCTGCATCCATACCTGGTTCTGCGCCTGACCCTCGCTCGGGGCTGCTCGGCAAGGAAGAGGCTTTCCCATCCAATCGAACATCTTTGAAAGGCGGGAGCTCCACCTCAGCTGCCTCTGCTTCCGCACTCGCGTCTGGCCCTGGCTGTGTATCGTTCGTTTCAAGCCTCTGCACTGAAGATGGTAACTCGTACTCGTGATCTCGTAAGATCTTTGCAATGCGCGTTGCCAGGCTTGACTTGATCTCCTGCAGCGATTGTGACCCGCTTTCTGCCAAAGGATCTGGAGTGCTGTGAACCAGTGCTAAGCGTGCAAAGAGTTGTTGTAGCCTGATCTCCTGTCTTTCTGCATACGGAAGAGCTGCCATGTCTAGTTCCTCGTCCTCCTCCCTCTTCTCTGCATCCAACTCCTCCTCTATTTTGGCTTCCGCAATTCCCATCTCGTTCTTAGCCGTAGGAGTTGGAGTGGAAGGAGGCAGCAGCATCCTTCCTTTCTCCCTCGCATCCAGCAATCTCTGTTTCAAATCTTTCGTCGTCCTCTCCTTCCTCTCCTCCACTATCGACATTGTCAACAGCCCATCCACCACACCACCCACCCTCTCCAACCCCCTCCTCCCCCTTCCATTCCCACTCCCACTCTCCAAGCTCTTCACCCGTCTCGCATCTTCCAATCTCGCCAATCTGGCCTCTTCCCTCGTTGGCGGTGGGGGCAACATCAACGCCTGATACAGTTCCTCTAGAGTATGGTCATCGAGTTCGGGCAAGTCTTGTGTAGCTTCATCTGCTTTTGCTTTCTTTTCTAGCTTTTCGAGTTGTTGTCCGAGGCCTCTGAGTTCTTGTTTGAGCAGACGCTCTTGTTGGGCGAGAGTGAGACGTTCACCTCGTGGACCGGTTCGAGCCATGTATTCGCGGATGTTGGATTCTATGTCTTCCTCGATCGGGTTGCGTGGTGGGCGACGTGGTGATGAGGAGGAGCGAGGAGTGTAGCCTTCCTTTTCACGTCGTCGGAGAACTTTTTCCTCTTGTCGCATGGATCGGAGGCGGGCTTTTTCACGACCTGCTTGTTTGCGATGTGCACTGACCGAGACGTGCGAGGTCGAGGTGAAGGTGCGGATGTTGACGTGCTGCGATGCTGCGTTGTAGAAAGGTGTATGTGCGCTTGCGTGATAGCTTGTCGATGCTGCTGCACTAAGGTTTCTAGAAGTGATGGGCTGCGACCGCAGCAGCGACAGAAATGAAGCCGCTGCATGTTGTCTCCTAGAAGGTATCCTGTCTACCATATTTGACAGTGTAAAGCTGAACTTCTCCCCGGATGCGCTTCTAACCCTCTTCCTATACCGAGGTGCGACCTTTCAGCGTACAGCAAGCACAGATATATTTGCCGTGTTGCCTTGATCGTACGATGACGAGTGGTGGAATGAATTAGAAAGGATGATGGGGAAAAGGACACAGGAAGTGGAATCAGAAGAAAGGCAAGTAACCCTTCTCCTACCAAAAAGGAAAATCTCGGCTGATTGAACCCTTTCAAGCTTTCTTCTCAAGAAAATTTCCCAGCCAGCCAAGTCAAGTCGGAATTCGGGACTCGTCCAAAAACCTCCACACACACATGCAGAGATAATCTTCCTCACAACGCTCTCGCTCACACCCTCACACGACCTGGACACATGCCAGACAGGGAATGGTCAGGTCCATCTTGCAACTCATGCAGTACACACACTTCGCTCCTTACACACTTCTTGCCCTGGAGAGCATTACTTTATTATCAAAAAGCTAGAATACTGAGGCACACAGACGAACTAGGCAGCAACCAAAGGTTGACTCTTCTCCTGCACTGGCGACCCAACCCTAGACTCCCTTCTTTCACGCCTTGCCTCCTTCAAAGCCTCCAGCCTCTCCTGCCACCTCGGCACTTGCAACAGCTTCTGCTCCAAAGCCTGCTTCTCCTCCTGCAACGCCAATCTCTTCTCTGCATCCAGCTCGGTGAAAACATATCCACCCTGTCCGTCATACTGAAGCACATAGCTATGGTACTTCCACAACGAAGGTCTGTGTGAAACAGTCAGCATGGTGATGCCCAACTCCGTCGCATGGTCGTACATGATCTTTTCGATCTCGAGCGTTACAGCCGAGGTGCACTCATCCAAGATGGCATACTTGGGCTTGTGGTAGAACAGTCGTGCCATGGCGATACGTTGCTTATCACCACCGGAAAGAGCGTCTCGCCATTCACGCTGGACGTCCCATCCTCCTTCGCGTGCGACAATGTGCTCGATCTGGAGGACGCGGAGGATGTCGAGCAGGTCTTCGTCAGTCTTGCCTCGTGCGCGCATCTCTTGGGCCGTGTGAGGATAGATGATCTGATCGCGAAGAGTGCCGAGCGAAAGGTAGGGTCTTTGAGGGATGTAAGTGAATTCGGAGGTAGGAGGCTTCTTGACGGTTCCACCGTAAACGGGCCAGAGTCCACCGAGAATACGGAAGAGAGAACTCTTACCACATCCGTTGGGACCGATGATGAGTAGATGCTGGCCTGGCTGGACATAGAAGCTGAGCTTGGGCACCAAGATATCTCCGTTAGGACTGACGATGGGAACATCGCGGAACTCGACACCTGCCGATCGAGATGTATCCTCCTGAATAGTACCACGTCCCTGCAACACAAGAGCATTCTCCTCGATAGACGCAGACGAAACGAGCTTCTTCTCGAACTTGCCAGCCTTGATAGCGTCCATCGTGTCGAGCAGCTCCGACACTCGTGCGGTGTAACCAGCGAGCTCCGAAATCTCCTTGTAAGAGTACATGACTCGACCAAACGCATCTGAAGACGAAAGAAGCAAACGACGGTTGGTGACAAACGACTCTGTACGTGAACCAAGATCGAGACCCTTGCCGCTGCCCGGCAGACGAACAAAGACAGGAACAGCGCAGATACAGAGACCCAAAGCACCCCACAGCCACTTGATGATACCTTCTTCGGTCATACCATGAATGATACGAATGCGGTAGACTCGGTTGACATGCTTGATCAGCGAGAAGTATGCACGTTCAATGACATTCTGCTCTGCTGCCTGTCCACGGAACAGTGCGATCTCCTCTGCATTCTCGATAAGACGCGAGTGGTTGAAGCGGAACTCTCCCTCGAGCTGCTGCTCGGTAGCAGCGTACTGTCCGAATGGAGGCGTCAACTTGCGAAGCAATGTGGCCGAAGCAGAAACGAGCATGTTGATACCAATAAGTGCCTCTGCTCCCACACGTCCACTGAGCTGGTAATTGTACAGACAGACGTCGAGGATAGGTTTGGCGAAATTGCTGTAGATCTCTGCAAGCGACTTGCTGAATTTGGCCACGTCGACCGTGATGAGCTGGTCGGCGTTCTTGATGCGGTCATCGAGGTTACCAAGCTTGTAGAAGGTCATGTCGGTGAGGTATGCATCATGAACGCGCTTAGTGAGTCGAGAGCGATACGAGAGGGCGAGTTTGGACTGAAGAAACTCGATCATCGAGTTGGTGTAGGTGGCGGGCACAGCAACAGCCATCCACCAGAGAATGCCGGTGATGAATTGACGAGTCTGGGAGCGGACAAGCGCTGAAACGATCCTGCCGTCAAGGTCGGCAACGTAGAGGGAGAGCATGGTTCGCAGAACGAGGAAGAGGGTATGTAGCATAAGCAGACCTGCCTCCTTGGATCTCCAGCCAGGCACAACGATCCGCAAGATTCGCTTCAAGCGTTCAAAGAAGACAGCATCCACCTCGACACGAGGACCTTTGCTCTTCTTTCCTCGACGACCACCACGACCACGAGAAGGTGCATCGTCAAACTCTTGTGCTGGCTGTGCTGCTGTTTTTGCCGCTGATCCTGCTTTGGAAACTTCATGCGGTCCTTCTGAATTCTTCTTTGCAACTACGCCTGCTTTTTCTGTAGGATCTTGTGTGGCAGTAGATGTGGGCTTTTTACCCTTCTTCTTTCCACCGCTTCGAAGGGTGGCAGTGAGGCTGTTGAGGATGAAAAGAATGTAGGTGATTCGCAATACACGCTGAATCTTGGAGTGGTTGCGACGATAGAACATGAAAAAGTTGATACCATGGGTCATGGCTTTCATTTTGAGCTCGTCCAGAGCTGGCTGCAGCCGAGATTGAACGTGCATTTTGAAGGTGATGAAGCGACGCGACGCTGGTGAGCTGAAGAGGACGAAGGTTGTTCTGCTGGCGAGAATACGGAGGAAGAGAAGGGAAGAAAATGGTCGCAGAGATAGAGAAACCGAGTGGAAAAGCTCCTATCAAGGCCAGTGATGTCGAAAAGCCAGAGCCGGTAGTGTGGGGAAGAAGTCGACCTTGAAGCGCTTCTTTCAAGTCGATCAAGCCTGTACGAGTTTCAAAGCAACTCCTGCTGTCGATAACTTCGATGGTGGTGATGCCAGCGTGGCTTTGATGATGAAGTTAGATTGATGGTGACGCCAAAGTGTGAGAGAAACAGAGACGAAAGGAAGGAGGGAAGTAGGTGCCTGTCACACCTAAGCGAATCCACACTACTGCACTGACAATGATGTTGCATTCTGCTGTCACGCAAGCACAACTCTGAGTGTTGAGGAATCTGTACCGGAAAGAGTTGCTTCTCTCTGAAAAGAGGCGTGAAAGTGCTTCTATGCTTCTGTGGCTTTGCTTTCTGTCGATCGGACTATCAGCGCGACTAAATTGACACAGCTGGTCAGTGTGTTCTCTGTTTCCTCACCCAAAAGCTCACTCAGCTCTGAGAGACCGGATGCAGTTGCTGCCGACTCACCGAGCTTGTGTTGGCTTTTCTTTTTTGCATTTCACAGCGAAATTGATTTTCCGAGCCAAATCGCAATCGGCTTGGTATCTTCAGCAGAAGGGAAATCGGGTGATATTCGCAGGTTGCACTTCATTTGCAATGATGCATGGACCCTTTCCCATCTTCTTCTTATGCTTCTGCCTCTTCCTCATCTATCCTTGTATTGTTTGCGATCCTCATCGCTCTTCTCGCCATCGACAGGATCTATCGACATGAGCAATCGCGAGCCAAGTACAGTCTATAGCCAACCGGCCAATACAGGATCAGGTATTCACGAAAACACTCAACTCGCCTCTGCCATCGATGCGCTCAAACATCATGCCAATCCTGTTCGTCTCGAAGACTTCGCCCTCTCGCAAGGGCTTCCTGCGCTTCTGAACCCAAATAGCGGACTTTTTCTACGATTCAAGTCTCATGATCGGGTGATGTACGATGCAAAAACGGATCTGTGGATGTATAAACCAGACTACGATCTTCGTACACCCGCCGATCTAGTAGCGTTATTGAAAGAGAGGTATTTGAATCCAGGTAATGGTGCAAGGAATTCTTCAGCAGCAGGAATGAGGCTGGCAGAGCTGAGAGAGAGCTATCCTGCAGCAAGAGATGCTATTGAGGAGTTGAGTAAGGTGGAGCCGAAGGAGGATAGAGAGGTGTTGGTGTTGAGAGGTCAGAGGGATGGTGCGATCAAGCAGGTCTTTTGGAACCCATTGAGAGGCAAGGAGGCAAAAGGTGTTGATGACGGTACGTTTCACATTCCCTTCTTCTTCCCGAACCTAAATTCTCCTACTGACTCTGTGCACTTCGTAACGGAATTGATCTTACCATCGCATCAACAGAGTTCAAAGAGCTCTGGCACGAACTCAAGGTACCAGACCTAGTCGATCTTCCTAAGGAACTCGAACGAGAAGGTCTCTCCACTACAGATATGCTCGATACTCCCATCTCCGCCGCACAAGCTGCTGCCAACGCCAAGAACAAGAAGAAGAAAAAAGGTGCAGGCGCCCGTCGTTTCAAGCTCCAAAACACCCATCTCGAAGGCGTCGATCTATCACAGGACTTTGTCAGACCTTCTTGAGCTTCACTCTCAGTTTGCATTTTGGAATTCTCTCGTACTAGCATGTACCTTTGCTGTGTTGTTCATTTGTATTTGTATCTTCTATCACTCTCTACCGCTCGCAATGCAGTCAATTAATGTGGATTGGGGGATAGTGCCGGAATGACGGGTTACGAACGAACGGAGAGTGTACTCGTCGAAGATGCGACGCAATCAGACGGTGTCCAAGTAAGCATGCCAGTCGAACCAAATGACCGCGAGATTGGACACTGTCTAGCACCATCCGAACTCACACAGAGGCAACAAACATTCACGCAAATGCGAATTATGGATATCACAGAACCAGACTCCTGTAACAGCACATTGATCTAAAGATTCATATTCGTAGATGCAGGTCGCAAACAACGGATTACTGTAGACAAGGACCTCTACTCATCCTAGCCTGCAAGCCATTTACGATCGGCTAAGAGCAGCCTGCAAAGCGGTGTAGACCTCGATCTCGATCTCTGCCTCAGCCTTAGCCTCTGCGCTCGAGCCGGAGCTGGCAACACGCTGAGCCTCGCTGAGTGCGGAACGAACAGCCTCAGCGGAGAAGTTCTCGAGAGGGTATGCCTCGATAGCGTTGACAACGAGCTTGTTGTTGGGGTGGACGGTAGCGAAACCGCCGGAAACGAACCATTTCTTGGTACCGGAGGATTCGACGACTTCGAGCACACCGGGTCGGAGCTCTTCAACGGCGGGAACGTGCGAAGCGAGGATACCCATGTCTCCTGTGGAAGAGGCGATGTTGACCTGGGTGACTTCGGTCGAGTTGTAGATAGCCTATGCGAGCCAGAGTGAATTGGAAGCGAGGAGGAGAGAAGTGGAAGGGTCAGTATGCTGCGTACAATGTCTGTGGCAATGTTCATGGTCTCAGCAGCCGTTTCAGCGTGAAGACAGGTGGAAGCGATGAGAGCGCGCGTGCGATCATTGTGATTATCGAGCTGGTCGGCCCGAAAAGGCATCGTGACCTGTAGGGCGATGTTGTGGAATGGTTGTCTGTTTCTATTGGCTATCCCCACTGATTGTCGAGCCTTGACCTCCGACATGCCTGTGTTCCGTCGGTGCTAAGCTCTCATCGCATTTCTTCCTCGGCTGAAATCTGCGCATCCGATGCATATCTGCGAGCAGGACAACTTCATTTTTCATCGTCTGTCTGAGCTCCACTCGAAGCAGCTACAAGGTGCTGACGTCCAAGCTGCCCTTAAAGATTCCTGCTCCATCCCAAGCAAGTTCAACGTCTGTATATCGACTGTTCATCACTGGTACAGCAAGTCATATTTGCCCATCTGCTGATCCATCATCCACCATTCGTACTCCGTGCGTGTGTCGCATCTCTTGTTTTTGAATTCGTGATGAATCATCGCTTTTCAACGCTGCTACTGTCCTAAATGTCGGTGGTGCTGCTGGTATTTCGATCCATGCTATGCTGTATGTTGATTCTTACCTCGTGAGGAAGGATGAAGGAAAGCTTCAACTTGTCGCTGACAGCCTCGGCGTAACCACGACGAGCGCCGATCTGGGCGAGAGGGCTGACAGGAGCCTTGGAGGCTCGGAGAGCGGATCTGAAAGCGGCACGAGCAATCATTTTGTATATGGGTGAAGGTGAAGGTGACGATGACGGTGAGTGTGTGTGTGGAGAGAATAGGTGAAAGTTGCGATCAAGTTGTTACCGAAACCATCAGCGCGAAGAATCAAACAGGGCTTGAGTTGCAGCTTCTTGCTTCACTCGCACGCCAGACTGGAGACACACAGCAGACGCTCGTTTTTGTGTTGGCTTGTGAGCGATGAACGAGATATGCCAAAAAGGTGTGAGAGATTTCTTCCAGCCTTTCGCTTCCTGTCTCACTCTGAGCTCACTCTGGCCTGCTCTTGATTTCCAGAGAGGGCAAGAAACGAATTCAAAGTGAGGCGAAGATTGAATTCAAATCTGGGTCACGAAGCATTTCAACTTGGGCAACAACTTGAATTCCAGCAGCCAGAGCCATTTCGTTCATTTTCCCCTCAAAGTCGAAAATCCTACACAAACAGCGCTGAAGCCGAAATGAATTAGAGAGGTGATCCGATCAGCTCCTCAAGACCTGTCTGTTTCTGCTTCTCTCCTCACAGCTCGCGCCGGATTCGACCGGTTGGTCTCTTTATCGTGCGAATGACCTCTACACCTTCTCCTTTGTCAGATGGCATCCTGACAACGACACAAAACATACAGGAGACACATCCTCACTCAGCGCAGCTCACATGTTGGGCAGCGTCGACAGTATCTGCCTTTGTCTTCCATGGCGGTCTATGATTCCGATAAGATTCCTTTCTATTGTGTTGCACAAAGAACGATGTTCTGAAGGGATAATGCTGACGTTCGGATATTCGCAGAATCAGAGCGTCCACCAAGACTTGGTGCGAGCTGTACTTCGCTGACCTGCCAGCATCCGTAAGATGTTGCTACCCTCTAAATCAGCCTCGACAGAGGCCGGCTCAGCAGCATATTTGATTGATCCCGCTTCAGAATCTCTCCGCTCTTTCTGCTGTTCGCCTGTCTTCTTCGACGAGACACCTGCCTGACGCTCTAAAACTGCTGCTTTGATGCGATCCACAAAGTCGCAAGCCTCTGCCGAGGTTTTGGCAATGTCGACCTTAGCTTCGTCCCGCATCCATGAAGCCACTTCAGCCGCTCCGGAGACATCTCCGAGCGCAAGATACGTCTCGATGAGTCGACGATACAATTCGGCAGGAAGGACGTTAGGGGAGCGTCGCGCAACTTGCTGCACGACGCCGTTTGTCCGTGTGGGTGTGGCATCATCAGCATCTATCGCCTCGTCTGCAGATTGCGAAGCCGATTCTGTCGACGTTGGGAGCGTAGCTGCTGCTGCTGCACTTGTCTCAAGTTGGAGTTGCTGCCGGTTACCACGGCTGAAGCCGTGATACAGCATTTCGTCCAGCTCAGCAGCAACCAACTCGCCATTGCTGCCAGTGCTGAATTTCCACAGCGGCAGGTTCTGCCGATAGTCATCACCTGTGTCGAAGAACCGATTCCACCGTAACATGTACACGATCTTGTCGAGCGAGGCAACCCACTGCAGCCGCCTATCTTCTCGGCTACGGTGTCTTGCAGGTTTGAGCGAGGCGCCCATTGCCTGATGCTTTGCTACCTCAGCTTCTGCGGGTGCACGATCGGAGAACAGCGGCTTGGCACGCGCGATCGCGTCCAGTGCGCGGTGCACCGTACGCAGATTGACGACTTCCTTGCCACGCGCACTGATCTGCATGAGATGTGTGGCAGCCTGGACGAGGTGGAGACGCTCTTTTGGTGGTGGCAGCCTTGCCTTTGCCGGCTCCGCAATGTCAGGTGTGCCAATCTTGATGTCATGAATCTCGGGTGCTGGCTTACGCTTCATCGATCGATTCAGAAGCCGTTGAGCTAGATTCTCAAGCAGACCAGGATCGACCGTCCAATGGGTCTGCAGCATGCCGTTGATTGTCTTGACCACCTTGCTTGGCGACACATCCGGCAGAAAGATGGCGCGCATTGATGCAGCATCGCTGAGACGCGATGAGAGTCCAATGGCCTCGCTGAAGGCATGGAGCTTTTCGACCAGATCCATGCGACCCTGAGCGAGAATTCGCGAGATGAGCATCGACGTGAGTTCGGCTGTGGGCTTCATCGGTGCAAGCCTGAGTGGATCCTGCTTGGTCGCGACCACAGGACGTCGTTTGCTATGCTTCTTGCCTTTCTCCTGCGCACCGACAGTCTCCGGCACGGAACAATGCCGAATAAAGAGATCGACTGCCCTATCTGGGTCATATTCCACCAGTCCACCGAGTAAGACTGCGATATCGACCTGGTCAGGAATCTGTCGAAGGAAGCTGATCTTAGCCAGCGCCTCAAAGGCGCCGTGGAAGTCCTTGGCAATAAAGCATGCTCGTGCCAAAGCTGTAAGCTTGTAGTGCGTCCATTCCAAGGGCGTCGCAGCTTGCTTAAACACATCGATCACAAACCTGGCTTTCTCGAGTCGGTCGCGTGGGATCTTGGATGCGCCGCTACGGTCTGCTGCGTCGGACGTCTGCTGTGCTTCCGAATGAGCTCGGCTCGATGCGAGCGTGACAGAAGGATGGCGACAAATGCTGCGGACCAGAGCTACGAGGCATTTTGCTGACGTTGCGACCGCGAGATCGGCACCATGCATCAACCGGATCTGACGTTCGATCAAAGGATCAACATTCTGAATCACGACAGGCTTGCGTGGGCTCGAGGCGTCTTCTGTGGACTCCGGATCAAATCGTCGATAGCTCCATTGCTGGAAGAGCTCAAAAGCTTCCTCGACCAACCCGACATCAGCGAGAAGGGATACAAGCTGTGACCTCTGAGAACCATTGAAGCGCAAGTTGAGCTGGCCAACGGAGAAGTCGGTCAGAGGCAGGACGTGGAGCGCGCGTAGGATGGCAATCACGGTTATCTTCTGACCTTGGGAGATCAATTCGCGCATGAGCGCCAGGAACGTGTGAGTGTCGGTGAGAAATCCATCACGCACCAGGTTATGCTTGCAGTCGGCAGGCAGAGCCGAGGTTGTAACGGAAGATGTCTTGGCCTTGACGAAGAGAGAAAAGGCTTCAGAAGCCAAACGAAGACCACCCTCATTCTGAGCAGCATCGCAGTACTCCTGCAGATCGCGACTGGAAAGCATTGCAACTAGGCGCTGACCAGCTCGCTGGAGCACAAAGAGAGCCTCAGCCACTGTTTTGCCTTGCTGACCGACCAGATGGAGGAAGATTACGCGAACGTTGCGGAAAGGCGCGTCCAGGACGGATCGCAGATCGTGAACCTGGTTGGTCTGGACGGATTCGAGAAGGTCGAGTCGGAAGCTTGCAACGAGGCTCTCGAAAGCTTTTCGATACTGAACGCCTCCTTTTGACCTTTGCGCCATCAAGCATTTCATGGCTATCAGACGGAGAGATACATCCATGCAGATCTGCTGGAGCTCGTTGTCCGAGGGTCGAGCCTGCAGTCCCTCCTCTGAGTTGGAGTTGAAAAGATCTTTGAGCCCGACGAGGTACTGCTTTCCATCACGAATGGCGTCATCCACCACTTCCTGAGCCAGTGCATTGGTGTCCCTCAGCGCACGCACAACGTCGAGAGCGGCTCCAAAATCGCGCAGATTAGGCTGCAGATAGTACGCGATGAGCTGAGATCCCTCACGTGCTGTTGGAAAGTCCGGAGTGTGTGCTTCGAGGTGGGCTCGCAAAGCATTGATGACAGGCGCAAGCTCAGGGCTGTGCAAAGATACGGCTAACTTGACGAGTCGCCGTGTCTCGCCAACGGGGAAGTTGGATGGAAGAGTGAGAGCAGCACCACCTTCCGTAGCTGTAGGTGCACTTGTTGCGGCGGTATTTGACCCGCTGTTTGTCTCGTTGCCGGCATCGGTGGACTGACGCATTTGACTAAGGTCGTCGAGCATGAGCAAGAACACATTGAGCGCTGTGCCATCGTGGACCAGGAGCTCGCTGCGACAGAAGCGCACGAGAAGCTCCCGAAGCAACTTGTAGCGCTCTTCGGTACCGGCGTATACCTGAAAAAGGCCAGGCTTCGCCTTTGGGTTGGACATGTCTGGGCCGACAATGTCTTGGAGAAGTGTGGCCAGCACAGCTCCGAGATTGTCCAACTCGGCTCGTCGAATCAGAGAGTAAATATCGGGGTATGAGAGGGCCGACAAGCTTTGCGGGTCTATCTCTCGCAGTAAGAGGTATGCATCGATGCGGTGAAAGCCAGGTGGCAATTGTGCTTTGATGCGTTGAAAGGCCTCTTTGTCAGGTTCGATGAGGAAGTCGAGTAGGAGCCGGGGTGGAATGTCGGGATAAGACCTTGATGGCAAGTGTTGAGTCGCAAGCTGAGATGTGAAGGTGTTATTTGGTGGTGGATGTAGAGGCGAGCCTGAAGCGCGCTCAGTGGCTCGGTGAAAGTGGTGAGTGGTAGTGTGGTCAGGAACCCTGGCTGCAGCTGAATCGTCTATATGGTATGGTGGAGCGTTGGCAGTGGAAGTTGTTACGAGGGGTGCGGGACCAGCTACGGGTCGTAGGCGTTTGACCTTGGCATTGGTGAATGGTGGGTCGTGTAGAAAAGACTCAATACCCTGTTGATCAACTGATCCATTGACTTCAGCTGGCGCAGCATGACTCCGATTGCTGTGAGTGCTACACGTGAAGCGACGATGACCTGCACATGCTTCCGTGCTTGTCTGCTTCCTAAGGCGAGTGCGTACCAGCTGTTGTGGTGGCTGCCATGCACGATAGGAGCATTCCGCCAAGGGTGCCAGGGATACAGAGGCAGCAGCCGTTATTGGAGGCGCGCGAGCTGCTTTTGATCTGACTGCCGAGCCGCCTGTGCTCAGGCACCGAGAGCCAATCATACCATCACCTGATGACACCTGCTTGTCGCCGCCATGTGCTGTCTGCTTGCGGTTTGAAGATCAAGTCTCTCTGTGTTCGTAACAAGCCTAATTGTTGAAGCTTCTCAAAAAGTTGAAGGCCATGCCCGGGGTGCACCAATAGCTTAAGATTGACGATGCGGGAAGGAGAAAGTTTGGTACTTCGATGTCCAATGGAAGCGGTTCCTGCGTGAATTCGGCGTCGTAGTTGCGCTTCGGACCGATGAAGAGGAGTGATATTTGCTAAGCTTATGCTGTGGCGATGGTGGCAGGCTGAACAGGCCCTGTTGACGCTAGTGAGAGGGTGTGTAGAGAGTGACGGTGAAGGTGGAGTCAGAATAGGATTGAGAAGCTGAGCATTGGCTGAATGACACAAGGAACACAGAGTTGGTTTTGCTCAGACGTCACACAACTTTCCGAAATGTCCAAAAAATCTTAAAAAAATGCACACACGAGCAAGCGCCACTGCACTTCCACTAATTGTCATATCGCCATCTGCTGCCTTGTAGAATCATCGACGCTGCTCAACTTCTTCCGAACGCGATGTGGAATGCGAACAAGACAGCCAATTGGTCAGCAGAGCGAGACTTGACGACGTCGAAGACCCTTGATCGTTGCTTTGCTAAAAAAGTCAGGCCAAATTTGCTCCACACGTTGTGAGGAGAGCTTCAAGCTAACATTTCTCAAAGCCGATCCATTCAGCTTAGTGTATCCCGATCCTGACTTCATCCTCGACCCTTTTGGACCCTTTCTCAAGAGGCTATGATTCGGACTGTAAGCATTCAGCTCAGAGCTTCATAACTATGGTTGGCAGAGGAATGGTATTACAGTGGCTGGAGTTCAGCGGATTCAGGAAGATGTTGCTGCGGTTGCTGGTCCCCGGCCTTGTGCTGATGCTGCAGCTTGCTGCTCTGCTCTCGCTTTCTGCTCAGTGTCAACAATGTAAGAGGAAAAGGTGTCAGTACGCTTGTTGTTGAGCAATCTTGGACAACATCGCGGAAGCACTCACCATTCGGATCATCTCGACGGTGGTTTGCAAGTTCTCCTGCTGTCGAAGTACGGTTTCTTGTAGCTGTTCCAAGTTCTTGGTGAGGAACTCGACCTTTTCCTGATACATTTTGGTAGCATCTGATGTTGACTGTGAGTATACGACGACATTACCGGGCAATGCAATAAGAGTGTGAGTCAGGTGAGGATTCGTAAGAAGAAAGCCGTTCGGGCGTACTTACCTTCTCGACAAAGTAGCCGGTTCCCACGTCGACGATCACATTCTCCAGGTCCGAAAGCTTGCCAGGAACATAGAGCGATGATGTCAATGGAATCAATGTTGTCTTATCTGTACCAGCAAAGGGAACAATGACAGATAGAGGCAATGAGCGATCATCAGTGACTGAAACGAGACGATGAAAAGCCTAATCCTAGCTCGGTCTCACCCACCTTTGTTCTCCGGTCTGACGCTAGCAACACTGTCGATACAACTCTTGAACTTGGCCTGCGCTGCTTTCAACTGTCCGAAGGAAGAAGTGAGATGCTGAACCTCGGTCTCGAGCTGCTTCTTGACCTCGAGAAGCTAATGTCATGAAGGAACGTAAAGGGAGAGTATGTTGTTAGCCTGCATTGGTTCTTTGGATTGACGAGTCAGAGCTCAGGAGCATGACTTACCTGCTGGATGTCCAGGGACATGAGGTCCACTTGCTGACCTTTCGAGCCCATCTGGAAAACTGTGCGAGATCCTCGTCTAGGAGAGGGATGGTGTTTGCGTTGTTCGAGTGACAGGTGGTGTTTGTTGCGCGTGACCACCGTGCGAACTGTTGGTCTGATTGCTCGCATCTTCCTCCACTCTTTCACCCTTGCAACAAGAAGAAGGTCTCGGCTGCGACTCACGGCTGGTTGATTTCGGCGAGTTTTTTCGAAGACCCTTTTTCTTTCTGAAATTTTTGGTTGTGGCTGCCTTAATCTTATTTTTGTGCTACCATTACTTGCTTTGACTCTTCCGCACCATTGTCATCCGAACGCAGCAAGATAGTCCGACATTGACAAACCCAATCAGCAACATTCGTACAACCGTGATTCAGCTCAATACTCATCAAGATGGGCAGGTCTTCCAAGTTCTACAAGAAGCCTTCGCTCAAAGAAAAGCAAGCAGCACAAGGCAAGATTCGCTCCTCTGCTTCCCTCTCAGCCTCTGCGTCCACATCAAATGCGCCGGCTTTTAAGCAGGCTACTGTCAAAAAGGCGGCTTTGACTGGCAAAGCGCTAGAGAAGAGACAGGTCCTAGAGGAGAAATCTCGCCAAAAAGAGGAGGCAACCCGCGCAGCCAAGCCTGTTTTTCGTCAAGCCGGAACATCGATACCACCATCAGCAAGAGCAGCAGCTGACGAGAACAGGGAACAGGACGAGGACGAGGATATGGACGATGATGGAACTGAACAGATCAAGAGACGTCCACGTAACCGTCAAAGAAAGGATTGGGGTCCTATGCCCAAGGAGATGGGCATCGATTATCTCAAGCAGTGGGACAATCGTTCTTAGGCAATGTCAATAGACAAGATCCATGATGGCTTCGTCAGATCCATCTCCATATTATACCCAGATGTCCAAGATTGTCCTTCGGAATAATTCATTCCGCCTTATGCGTCCCCTTCTTGGAAGGCTTCCAGGCCCCGATATCGGCACGATCACTCCGCCTTGCAACGGTCTCAGCTTCAAGTCGACCATTTGCATACTAGTCAAGGCATTGTAATAGTATTGTCACGCTGTAATATCACCCAACAATGGCTTCAGTATCTTCTATTGATTGTGATGTGGAAGGCGACAATTGAACCAACGGGCTGACTGACAGAGCTCCGCAGCAAATCACTTCTTGGCAGGAGCAGGGTACTCGTAGAAACCACCCTTTTCACCGCTCTTCTTGCCAAGCTTGCCCTGCTTTACCAAGTCTTCGAGCAACTTGGACTCCTGTACAGCCTCGGCAGAGATCTCGCCAGTCTTGACACGAGTCTCCCTCCAGCCCTTGGCGATGTGAGAGAGTGTGTCGAGACCAACCAGATCGGCAAGCTCGAAAGGTCCCATGGGGTCTGTGAAAGCACGAATGGAGTGAGTGAGTGTTAGTGACGAGGTTCTGTTCATCAGATGGCACACAGCATTTCGTGGTAGATATTAATACTTACATCCAGCACCAAGCTTCATGGCAGTGTCGACATCCTTGGCAGTGGCCTCTCCACGCTCGACCAAACGGATAGCCTCGAGCATGTAGGGCACAAGAAGACGGTTGACGATGAATCTGTGAGATTGAGCAGAAGGCGTCAGTAAGCATCTCTGCGGTTTGTGGAACAAGTATGCGTTGCAGCATAGGAAAAGAACCTACCCTGGCGAGTCAATGCAGGAAACGGGAGTCTTGCCCATACGTTTGGCGACTTCGGTCAAGGAATCAAAAGTGTCGTTGCTGGTCTTGGTAGTGCGGATCACCTCGACGAGCTTCATCTGAGGCACAGGGTTGAAAGCGTGGAATCCACCAAAGAGCTCTTGCCGCTGAGCGGAGACAGCCTCGGCAACATCAGTGATGGAAAGCGAACTGGTGTTGGAGGCGAAGAGGGCATCTTTGGGAGCTTTGCCGTCGAGGAAGCCAAAGAGGTCCTTCTTAATTCCAACATTCTCGATAATGGCCTCGATGACAAGGTCAGTGTTCTTGACAGCAGCCTCAGGGTCGGTAGTGACCTTGATTGAGTCGACAATACCCTTGACGTACTGAGCCTGCTCTTCGGCGCTGGATTCAGCCATAGCCTTCTTGGCAATGCGACCAAGCGATTTGGAAATGATGTTCTGACCATTGGCAAGCGCCTTATCTGTGACGTCTGAGAGTGTCACGTTGAACTTGCCCTTGTGAGCCAAGACCTGAGCAATACCAGCGCCCATGAGACCAGCTCCGAAGCTATGGAAAAACAAAGAGGTTCGAAGATATCTGGGTGTCAGAAGGTCGTTCCAATCTGCTCCTCAACGAGCTCTGTGCCACTTACACTGTGATGTTCTGGACATCCTTGTTCTGGACCAAGGAAGTCGAGAATGCCCTTGAGGCTGAGCGGCTCATGGAGGCCGAAGTGCTGGCCTTAGCCTGTGCGACGCGGAGTGCGGTGCGAGTCGTTTGAAGCATCATTTTGAACAAATAGAGATACAGACGACGAAAGGAGTCGATGGTGGAAGGCGTCGAAGATGTAGCGTAGCGTTAGGAGCTTTCTTCCGATGGAGGCGTTACAAGTAACTGGGCCAGCTTGAACCAAGACACTGAGGAGTAGGTTACCACGGTGTTCCCCGCCAGTCCGAGTTACTTTGAAAAAGTGTGGAGCGCTGAACAGGTTATGCCCGGGCCATCCGGATCGGCAAGTGACATTGATGCGAATACCGGAGCGTGAAAATAGCAAGTCGAGAAGTGAAGAATCCAGGCCAAACAAAAATCGATGTTAGACCTGTGAACTTTCTTGAGAACCCCTACAATAAAACTCGTTCGAATGCTGCTGCTGACCGTTGCTGACAGTATGTGACTCTCGAGCCAAATTTTGCTTTCTGGAATTGAGAAGAGTTGGCCGAAATTTTTGGTTTCTTGAACTCCACTCTCACCTCTCTCCTGTCCAACTGAGCTTCCACACAGAAGACAGATTCTTCTTGAAGCTCATCTCGGTTCTTCGATACGCCACCATAACTGAGCAAGGGTTCCAAACTGCTCCGTCCCTACCCCTCTCTCACACATATATCCAAAGAAGCATCGTGGTTTACATTTATATTTCTTGTCGGTCACTCCAACAATATCCGCATCGATGTCGAGCGCAGAAGCCAGCACCAGCGCGGACGCAGCTCGTCCCTCCAAACGCAGCAAGATGAACGCTCCCGACGCAGAGTCTATTGCCAATCCTTATCTGGCTCACATGAATGATGACGATGCATCAACCTCTGCTGCTGCTGCCAATTCCAATGGTGCTCTCGCTGATGACCACCCTCTCGCTGGACTTATCCCACGCAAGGTCACCGGTCCGCAAGCGCGACAGATCATGGAGGGCGACGTCAACCCTTTCTCCGTAGTACCCAAGCCATATTCGAACGAATACAAGAAGATCTTGGCAAAGAGAAAGGAGCTACCTGTCTATGCACAGATGGACGACTTCTACCAGCTTTTCAACGACAACCAGATCATGGTCATGATTGGAGAGACCGGATCCGGTAAAACCACCCAGATCCCTCAATTCGTTGCCTACTCGGATCTACCCAACACACAGAAGACCAAGGGAGCAGACGGCATTCTTGCTCCGCGCATGATCGCTTGCACTCAGCCTCGTAGGGTTGCGGCTATGAGCGTTGCCAAGCGTGTGGCTGAGGAGATGGACGTCTCGCTCGGAAAGGAAGTTGGTTACACCATCCGTTTCGAGGATGCTACGGATCGACGCACCACGTTCCTGAAATACATGACCGACGGTATGCTTTTGCGTGAAGCCATGCACGATCACAACTTGTCACGCTACAGCTGCATCATTCTCGACGAGGCGCACGAACGCACGCTCGCCACTGATATCCTTATGGGTCTTCTGAAGGAAGTGGTGCAACGACGATCGGACCTCAAGCTCATCGTCATGTCTGCCACTCTTGACGCTCTCAAGTTCCAGAAGTACTTCAATGATGCTCCTCTGCTCAAGGTTCCTGGTCGAACCTTCCCTGTGGAGACCTTCTACACGCCCGAACCTGAGCCAGACTACCTCGAAGCCGCCATCCGTACCGTCATTATGATTCACCAGGCCGAGGATGCTGGTGATATCCTTGTCTTCTTGACTGGTGAAGAGGAGATCGAGGACGCCTGCCGTAAGATCAAGGCAGAGGCCGATGACTTGGCTGCTACGAATCCAGACCTTTGCGGGCCGCTCAAGGTGGTGCCACTTTACTCTTCGCTTCCTCCCGCTCAGCAGCAGCGCATCTTCGACCCGGCACCGGCTCCCTTGACACCCAACGGTCCTCCTGGACGCAAGGTCGTCGTTAGCACCAACATTGCAGAAACATCGTTGACGATTGATGGTATCGTGTACGTGGTGGACCCAGGTTTCAGCAAGCAGAAGGTCTATAACCCTCGTATTCGCGTTGAGTCGCTGCTGGTGACACCCATTTCGAAGGCCTCGGCACAGCAGCGAGCCGGTCGTGCAGGACGTACTCGCCCAGGCAAATGCTTCAGGTTGTACACGGAGAAGGATTGGGCCAACGAGCTCATCGAGCAGAGCTATCCCGAGATTCTACGAAGTAACCTCGCCAACACCGTCTTGGAGCTCAAGAAGCTTGGCATCTCGAACTTGGTGACATTCGACTACATGGATCCTCCCGCACCCGAGACCATTATGCGTGCGCTTGAGCTGCTCAACTATCTTGCTGCGTTCGATGACGAGGGCAACCTGACACCGTTGGGTGAGATCATGGCCGACTTCCCTCTCGACCCTCAGTTGGCCAAGATGCTGATCGTCAGTCCCGAGTTCAAGTGCTCGAATGAGATCTTGACCATCGCAGCCATGTTGTCGGTACCCAACGTCTTTGTTCGACCCAATTCGCAGAAGCAGCAAGCTGATGCTGCTCAGGCCGAGTTCGCTCACCCAGACGGTGATCACCTCACCTTGCTCAACGTCTACCACGCCTACAAGACCAACTGTCGAGACAACAAGACGGCTGCCGACTGGTGCTGGCAGAACTACCTCTCGCATCGTGCATTGATGCAGGCCGACAATGTGCGTTCGCAGCTGCAGCGTCTGATGGAGCGTCACAACCTTGACCTGGTCTCGACGCCTTTCGAGGACAAGCGATACTACACCAACATCCAGATGGCCATCGCCTGTGGATTCTTCATGCAGGTTGCGCACCGTGCTGGAGGCAACAAGAAGGCTTTCACAACCATCAAGGATAATCAGGTGGTTTCACCTCACCCATCGTCTACGCTCGACCATGCCGCCGAGTTTGTCATCTACCACGAGTTCGTGCTCACCACACGTAACTTTATCCGCACCATCACCGAGGTCAAGCCTGAATGGTTGTACGACTTTGCTCCTACCTACTTTGACCCTACCAACATGGATGGAGAAGTGAAGCGCATCATGAGTGCTCTCAAGGCTCGCAAGGAGAAAGGGTCTTCGAGTTCCAAGCGCAGGTAAAGTCGACATGCTCGCACACACCACTTCTTTGTGTCGGTGGCATTTTCTACACACACACGCACACTCTCTCTCTCCCTCTCTCTTCAAATATTCAATAGATATCCCAGTCAGACCTCTTTCAGCCTTGCGTTTTGGATGATCTGTCTAGCGCCCCCTTGACCACTTCAGAAGCATCGTGCAACCCTTGAGAGTATGCGTTGCAGTTTTGGCGTCAGTAGAAGTTTGGAGATTGCTAGGATGAGAGGGAATGCTCGAAGCAAACAGTGAAACATGTTGATGATGATTGAACCCTTCTCAAAGCAAACAAAAAAAGCGAAGCTGGAATCGGGAAGCATGAGTCAGGAACACACCTCCCTGCGCCCGTTTGTGTGGGTGCGCGTGTGTGTGTTTGTGCCTTGCCAAATTTCGCGATGAGCACGGACGTCGCCTTTTTCTTTCGATGTGTGTGAATTATGATTTTTGTGATTTTTGTGATTTCCTCGAGTGTGGAGTTTTATGCAGCCGAGCTCTCACGTCTTTGCCTCGCACGCAAGAGTCTGAACTGTCTGGTGAATTGTATGTGTCTGCTTTTTTAGTTTTGTGATGATACGAAAAGCAAAGAGTGTGGTGTGAAATGTGTGTGTGTGCATCGACTCAGCCCAACTAAGAGGAGGAGGAGGAGATGTCACACTCTCATCAGACTTTGACCTTCATCACTCTGACCATCGACCACATCCCGCAGCTGTAGACCATTCTTGCTTCCATATTGCTCCAAGTTCCAACAGCGGTCGAACACTTCAAAAAAGGACGAAGTCTCAGTAGTCAAAGCCCAGAAGGTTGCACTTGGATCCTTCCGCACTGTACCACCAGCGACAGCAATTCATCTGGACGCTCCTGCAACGTCAGTCCAAATCAACACAGCACAACGACGATCGAATCTGGCCTAAGCCTACTTAGCGCAGCATATTCCCATTTCGACAGCATTGAAAGGCAGGAGCACCCCTGGCTCAGCTTGAGGATATCGATTTAGCAAAGATGACGGCGGGTTCATCTTCCAGGACGGCGGGCGGCGTCTTCGGAATGTTTGGAGCAGCAGCACAACATCTCAATACCCAGGATCAGAACAGCAACGCTTTCGCTTCGAGCTCGGGTGCTTCCATCTGGGATGAGCCAGGTCGAACCATGGACCTCGTCTTCATCATGGACGCAACAGGTTCTATGGGCAGCTATATCAATTCGGCTACCAAAAACATCGAGACCATCTGTGAAAACATCATTCACTCGGAACAGCTCAGCGGTCCAGGCGCACTTCGTATCGGCCTCATCGCCTATCGCGACCATCCACCACAGGATCACACCTACATTGTCAAGAACTTTGGATTTCACAACAAAGTCGAGAAGGTCAAGGAGGCTCTCAAGACACTGTATGCTTCGGGCGGAGGTGATGGACCCGAAGCGGTCACCGCTGCCATGAAGGCTGCTTTAGACCTTGACTGGCGTCCACATGCTACTAAGCTAGCTGTCTTGATCGCTGATGCTCCACCGCATGGAATCGGCGAATACGGCGATGGCTTCCACGATGGTTCTCCTGATGGCGAAGACCCGCTCCGACTTGCACGACAGTATGCAAAAGCTGGTATTCCACTTTTCATGATTGCATGCGAACCTGCATTGTCAGGATACCAGCACGCTGCCGATTTCTACCAGGGTCTGGTTCGAATCACTGGTGCTATGCTTGTGCCGCTCACGACGGCCAGTCTGCTGAGCCACGTCATTCTGGGCATTGCAGGTGAGGCGATGGATCTCGAACGATTGCATCGCGAGATTGGTGATGCCATTGCTGAACGCATTCAGTCGCTCAGCTTGGAAGGTGGACAGAACAATCCCATGGACGATGTTGCTCGTGAGCTTCACGAGCGTCTGCTCCTTCGCAACGAAAACACCAAACAGCTTTACATCGAAAGCATCTATCGTGACACGGAAGAATCTCGACACAACATTCAAGTCTGGGCGACAGCGCCTGACCTTGCCACTGCCAAGCCCAACATCAAACGCGTTGCCGGCTCACGTCTGAGCGACAAGTACCTCCAAACCCGAAGAGCTACTTCGTCGTACAAGCCCTATGTTCCCTTCCCGAAGCCTCCCGGTGGCAGCACCAGCAGCGGTACAGGAGCATTCGGCGCTTCCACATCCACTTCTAGCTCTTCCCTCTCCTCATCAGCTGCACCCGGCTCCCGCAAAGTCGTCACAGAATTCAGTGCCTTCAGCGCATCCCCTGGCATGAGCTTCCAGCACACAGGTTCACCACCTTCCACGTCCAGCGCTACTTTTGGCTCCAATAGCACTTCGCCTCGCATCCAGAACGGTGGATTTGGCTACAAAGGCCCCGAAGGCTTCGCATACCGCAGTCGAGACGCAGCAATGATGGATGACGATGATGACGACGATGCACTCAGATTGGACAATGAACGTGTTGTGGAAGAGGAAGAGGCCAAGGATTCGAAGGCATTGCCTGTAGCTGTGGGTGCAGATGGAGTGATCGAAGTGCAAGGTGAAGATGGTCAAACATTGGCTTTTAGGCAAGGGGCGATCTCGTTGGATCAAGTGAGGAGACTGGCTATGCAATCTGCGTATCGTGGTGGATTGGCTTCCGAGTAGTCTAAGCCGAACACTCGACTGATTGACCTCAATTCTGTACAAGAACAAGCAAGCATGTAACATCGCAGAATCGCATCGCAAAGCACTCACACACGAAAATTGATAGTTCCCAGATTGTGCTCTCGGGTTCAAGAAAGTAAACTGTACAACCCCCAACTAGTGATAGATTGAACTGTCCAACCTGCACCTAAGATGAGTGGAGGCCAATACCAGCCTTTCCTGGCTTCGCCTTCCTGTTTTTCATTGGAGGTGGTCGGGAGGATGGTACCGAGTGCGACACCTGCGTTGAGACTTGCTAGGAAAGTTCGGATGATCCAAACGATCCAACCTGTTTCTAAACCTGTGTCTGGTGGTGAGGTATTGGTGGGGTGGTGGGGGAATTTTGTGCTCCATAGCAGGACGAAGGTGAGAAGGATTAGAGGGGAGAGTTGGGAGAGAAGGAGGGCTTTTGATGGTAGTAGGGGGTCTTTGAACTCGGAACGACTTTGGTTTTGTGTGGCTATGAAGGTTAGTAAACCGATGCATGAGTGCATAGCGAAACCTTCGATCAGGGTGATTGTGAGGACGTTGAGATAGGATATTAATGTTGGAAGTATCTCTCGCTCTGCATTTGCCTCTACAAGTATGCTGGAAAGGAGGTTTGTAGTGATGGGAGTAGCGCTACAAACAGCATCTATTGGGCTAGGGGTGAGGTTCGATGTCGATGTGGTGGAAGCTTGAGGTGTGAATAGAGACGGAAAGAATATCCCAGCTTGGATTGGCAAATTCTCTCCCAACCATTCCGCAATCCTCCCGGTTACCCTCCCTCCTCCCTCCCGCACTCCAGATAGGGGAGGTTGAACACATAAGTAAAACCACCTAACATAAGCATCCACCAAACTCAACGCCAGGAATCTCCTCCCCACCATCCCCACTTTAGCGGTCGCAGGAGTGAAGATACTCGACCGATTAAACAGTAGATGACGATAAGCTCTAGGTTTAGCTAGGATAAGATCAACAATCACCACTGTAAGATCATGTTCTAGATACTCATCCGCCCATACCACCCCGCCAGCGCTGGATTTGGAGGTGCAAGATGGACAAGGAGAAAGAACTATATGTTCTTTACCATATCGCATGTAGAGTGAAGATAGTGGTTGACTGCAGTGAATACAGATCGGCATCTTGCTACGCCTCAGCTATTGAGTTGATGGATAGTGTCGCAAAGCGTAAGCGTGAAAGATGTCATGTATCGGTCAAGACCTGCATGTTGATGGTGGTGATTGGGTTGAAAGGTGGAGCGATGGGGCCGAATGTCGGTGTAGAAAGGTAGGAGGATTATTAGTTGCAAAGTGTATGTGTTCAGGCTCGTGCGTCTCTCCACTTTTTCTTGTGCTTGCGCATCAGAACGGGATTTTCCGCGGCGAACCTTTCAACATGGCACTCATAGCTCAAACCTTGGTAAGACCGCAAACAACCCTTGCTTCCCCCTCAAAGCTCAGGCCCCAAAGCCCATAAGAAGGAAGCAAAGACATTCAATTCGCACAGCAGCAGATTGAATCGATATCGAGAGGTGCGTAAATTGCAAAAGCTTGAATCTTTTTGGATCTTCGACAAGGCAAAGAGAACTGAGAAAAAAGCGCAGAAGGCAAAGAGTTTGGTCTGCCTTTCGAGCTCTACACTGTGGATGAGAGACGTGAGAATAATGTTACAAGTGCGGAATAGATAGGCAGTGCTCGAGTCGTCGAGAAGGTGGCACTGGTTGAAGTTTGGGTGTGGGTTTGCATGTGGATCAAGTTTCGCGCCTTCGACATCTGCACGATTGATCGTACGTGCTGTTTGAAGCACAGACGTATTTTGCACATGCATTGAAAGCCAAGGATATCGAGCTTAGAAACCAGGAGGACGCAAACCCTGAGGAGCAGCCTGCTGTTGAACCTGACCTTGAGGCTGTCCCGCCGCACCTGCTGCAGGAGTCAACATGTGCTGTGCGCCTTGCTGTTGAGCCATCATCTCCTTCTCCTGTGCAACGATTCTTGATTCATCCTCAACGGCCAAAGCGAATGGCAAGCCGACGAGCAATGCAGAGGTGGTGACGACCCAAACGAGTTTGCCTGCGAGAAGGGAGCCGGTGAAGGCGTATGATGTGGTAGTGTTGATGGTGGATGCGATAGAACGACGTGTGCTGGGAGGGATGATGTCACGGAGAGCAGAGATTCTTTCCCAGATGGTTTCTTCTTTGAGAGCAAGGCCTCGTTCGGAGACGTCAGAGTCGTCGGAGAAATCGGACTGCGAGGGATAACGAGAACATAGTGAGCAGGGCAGGCGTCGCAAGATGGATCAAAGGAATGGAGTGGTAGATTTTGAGGTCAGCTTCATGTTATGTTGGAAAGAGGTAGGATGAGGATGATGGAGACTTACCTCAGCATCAGAGTCTTCCTCCTCCCAATCGTCGTCATCAGCGGCAGCAGCGGCGGCGGCAGCATCCGACTTTTGCTGCTGTCGGAGGATCTCCTCGTCGGGGACTTCTTCCAAGCGGACCATATTGTTGGAGCTTTGTTATGTGGCTATAGAGATTTGAAAACGTGTGATTGGGCTTCGTGCAGCTTTTCTCGAAAATGCAATGTAGATTAATGCGAGGTTTGGTCCTTCGTTGCGTTGGTTGATGGTGTCAATGACAAGACGAGATGGTCGACAAAGGTGTGTACGGGATGTTGGAAGACACAAAAAAAGTGGAGATGACGAGAATTTCAGAAGAGCCGGAATCCAACGGTTGCGCTGCTTGTCTGCTGAGATAGCATCATCCCATCAAGAATTGCAGCCTCATTCACTCCGTCTTCCGGGCGAGTTCTCCTGATGCTGCTGTTCAGTCTCGAAAAATTTGTGTGTGTCGATCAAGTCAGAATCAAGCGCGAGTTTATTGCCCATTTTTGTGAGTGGGACAAGCCTAACATTCACGACAGCCGCTTAAAAAAGAACTGCAGCACCTAGGATTCCCGCGTGGTCCCCCACCGCAGTACTGACTAGGCGATACCTTGCTTAACTTCGCAGATCGGACGGGATGCGGTGCTTTCAAGGTTCTATGGCCGCAGATGTCAACTAGAACTGCTTAGTCAATTATGAATGACACGCTTCTCTGTCATATCTGAGGTCGTATGGTCTCCTCCCTCTGGTCGAGTGAATCAGGGTTCGTGATATCACGGGCAACGAGCTCAGTACATGCTAAATTCGCGTCTCTGCTCGGGTTGAAGGATCTGATAAAGCTGTGTTCAAAAGCGGCACTGATACAAAGAGTAAAGAGGGTCTAGGGAAGCTGAGAGAAGTTGGAAGACTGAAAAAACGGCGGACAAGCGGTGGCGTGGCTTGAAAGAGCGGCGCGTTCCACGTCGAGCGCTGAATTTGTGTGTCTGCCAATTCCAATTATTATTTGGCAAATGTGCTTCCGCATAGGGATCATTCTTAGTAGACAGAGAGAACAGCCAAATTGATTGGCACAACTTCTCAATTGGCCGCGCGCCCGTCCCCACAGCACTTTGTTCGCCATTTCTTCTCGCCTGATCTTCACTCCATCTCCACACCCAACACTGTCGTCTTTTCCACCACAAACACTCTGTTCCTTCGCATCTCCACCCCCCCGTCTGACGGCGTATTTCTTCCATCATGAGCGGAGCTATCGGAAACATGGTAAGTACTCATCGGCATGTTAAGATGCTTCGCAAGCAATTACATTGCTGACATCGAAACTCCTTCTTCCCCTTCCTCTCTCTCCGACAGGCCTTCATGTTTGGCGCCATGCAAGTTGCCAAGCGAATCCCCTTTGACGACAAGCCCGAATACATCACATATGCCCGTGCCGGTTACGTCGCTGTTCAACTCCTCTGCTTGGCCGTCTACTATTACTGCTCCATCCGAGTCAAGAAGGCCAACGATCTTACCGTCATCAAATACGTCAACGCTAAAAACCCCATGTCCCAGGAACCCGGCGAGCTCGTCACCACCACCAACCGTGACTACGACCTGGCCGAAATTTCCAAAGCCACCCGCGGTATCCTCATGGGTTGCGCTATGGTCGGTTTCATGCACCTCTACCTCGGTTACACCAACCCACTTGTGATTCAGTCCATCCTTCCCCTGAAGAACGCTTTGGAATCCAACATGGCCAAGCTGTGGGTTTGGAACCAGCCAGCTACCGGTGATCTGAAGCGTCCTTTCAAGGCTCCCCCCGGTCTTTTCGGTGCTGCTGGTCAGGCTGGTCCTCAGACTGACAAGGCTGCTATCAAGGAGGCTGAAAAGGCTGGATCCGGTAAGAAGGACGAGTAAATGCATGTCGTCTCCTGCTGGACACTTGAAGCGTTGGAGGGTTGGTTCGCTTTGGAATGCATTAGCACAAGGCTCGTTAGCTTGTTCATTGCTTGATCAAAACCTTTGGCATCTGCAGTCGTTCGTGGCGTCGATACTCTCGGCTCATATTGTGCTGCTCCAGCCACTTCTCTCATGTACATACACATTCAGGCAAATTCATCGTATAATAACCGTAGCTTCCGTATTGTCAGCTTTGATCTCTGAAATGGGTTTCAGGGCTCGCTCGATTCTGCGATTGATGCAACCGCAACGGCTGCCATTTGCAACAGCGTTGACACCGTGAGACGAGTTACACAAGACACACAAGTATCACAACCGAATATTATAGCCAGGAGGTTCATCAGCACTGCGTTTGTTTTCTGCACCAGGCCACACAAAGTGCATTGCTTTGGACTGCAAATCCTGAGAAAGGTGATTACAGAGAGAAGATCGTGAGAGCTGAAGGCAGGGTTCAGCCTTATGAGTGCCGAATACAGTATGGGCTGATGCGTTCAAAGAGGTGGCCTGCGCGTAAGTTAGCAGCCAACTAACATGTCTAATCGAGAAAATCATTCTGCGATTCCGCAAAATTCCAACATCAAACCCAAATCACTTGATCACACATCTCACCTTTACTTCAACACCTATCATCGCTCAGCCCCTAATCTTTTGGCAAGCGAATACCGCTTTCATCGCTCACCAAAACGCAATCTTCCCGGCAAATACGACTTGCCTCGTTGCACTGCTCGAAAAGCATCCTTGCTATTCTCGTTCGATTTCGAAGCAAGACAGTTGGATTGCAAAAGGTGTAGATCGGATCGATCTTTACGCCTTGCTTTGTTCCGCACTCGTTAGGACGACTTGCCTTCCATCGGGTTCTTGACTCGCAAGTCACCTCGTTCACCACGATCTTTAGCCACACAATCAGCTCCAGCTGATATCGTGTGCGAGAGACAGTCCGTACTCAAAGGATACCCTTTCCGAAAAGTTTTCCCAACTCAGCGTGGGCCGGACATAATATACAGCCATGAGCAACCCGATTCGAGCCAGAGACGATCCACTTGAGGGCGACGTACCCTACGCAGAAGGAGAACAGATCGAAGAAGATGAGGAGGAAGAGGAGGAAGACGTTAACGTTGGAGCTTACGAAGATGAGATCTATGGTAAGCAGCACTCACTTCCCCACCTTTCCCCACTGCGCTATTATCTCAACGTACCGTTTGTTTCCGAATACTGACTTCCCACTTTCTCCTCCACTCATGCTCACACCTACATAGAATCAGAATCACCATCAGAAAGCGGCACAGAATCGCTCACCTGGATCTCCTGGTTCTGTTCCCTCCCTGGTCACGAATACTTTGCCGAAGTAGGTGAAGATTTCATCGAAGACGATTTCAACCTCACCGGTCTCAACGCTCTCGTCCCCTTCTACAAAGAAGCCCTCGAAATGATTCTCGATGTTGAACCACCCGAAGAAGATTCACTCAAGATTCCGGATGTTTCCATCGTAGAATCTTCCGCCGAACTTCTCTATGGTCTTATTCATCAACGGTATATTTTGACACGACATGGTATGCAACAGATGGTGGATAAGTATGAAGCTGGGCATTTCGGTTATTGTCCTCGTGTCTTTTGTCATTCCCATCCAGTTCTACCTTGTGGTAGAAGCGATCTTCCGGGTTTGGATACGGTCAAGTTGTTTTGTCCGAATTGTATCGACAACTACTCTCCACCCAGTAGTAGGTTTCACGGTGTAGATGGTGCTTTCTTCGGTACAACTTTCCCTCACCTTCTATACCAATGTTACAGAGACCTATTTCCAAGTATCATCACCCCAAAACAATCCACCGACTCCACAATTGGACTACAATACACAGCAACACAATCCGAGGAATCGGGTTCGACAGTACATCGTACAATCCAACCAGAACAACTGGGTAAACGCGTACCGTATTCGAGGATCTATACACCCAAAATTTACGGCTTCAAAGTCTCAGAATACGCAAAAACTGGTCCAAGAATGAAATGGATCAGAATGAGACCGACCTCCCTCGAAGAACTCGATCGCGTTTAACCCTTTTGTATCTATGGTCATTTCGTAATTACTTTTCATCGTTGTAAAGTTCGTTTGCTGCGGTGAAATATGTGCTAGTTGGTGAGCAAATCCTCCCGTTGAAGCAGAATTCGCCGCCTGCGAGACGAGAAGCAAGACCAAATAGAGACCGTTGCTCATCTCCGCCTCATGGCCAGCGATACCTACTCATCCCAAACTCCGGACCAAATCAGATCGTGAGGACAGATTTCAAGCATCAGCACAACATCAGACATGTTCGAGACAAGTTAAGAGGGTAGGAGGCAAAGAAAAAGCCAAGTTCGCAATGTATTTTAGAGGATGTAAAAGGACACCAAAACCGACAAAGCACAAAAGAAGAGGCTATATACAGAGAGAGAGAGAGAAACGAAGTGCGAACAAGACCCTGAAATGATGTGATGGTGAAGAATGGTGGTGGAGGGCAGCAGGATTGCTGCTGATTAAATAGCAAGCTCATCCTTGCTGCGTCTGCGGCGAGGCGCGTGTAGCTAGGTGAGGTGAGCCAGCATTGCCTCCAGCTGCGGCGGCGGCAGCAGCGGCAGCTGCTGCATTCTTGAGCTGTTGCTGTTGCGCTGCGTGCAAGTTGAGATTGGCTTGAACAGGAGACGCATGGTAAGAGACAGGCGACTGCTGCGACATCATCTTGGCATTGGCTGCGTTGGAAGCGGCAGCAATGGCAGCACGGTTGGCAGCCGAAATCTGCGGTGATGGCGAGTTGGTAGCGTTCGTTGTAGCCGAAGTGCCATTCTGAACCGGCGAGCTACCTGCCACGCCGCCGTTGATACCGTTGGCAGCGAAACGCGGTGAGCCTGCCGTCGAAGCGCGCGACATGGCWGGCGAGCCTTGATTCGAGGCATTGCCGTTACCCTGAGCCTGTTGGACTTGCTGCTGTTGCTGCTGCTGCTGAACCAGCTGTTGCGAGTTGAAAGCTTTTTGAGCAGCCTGTTGAGCAATTTGCAAAGCCCTATTGGGGGGCAGACGCAGATTGAGGTTGGCATTCTGCGCCAAGGCAGCCTTCATAGCCATCAGCTGTGCCGCCGTCGCGTTGCCCGCTTGCCCTTGCAGCATCTGAGCCTGCTGTTGCAATGCCTGGAATTGTTGAAGGTTGGCTGCTCCGTTCTGCATCTGCGCGGCCGCCAAGCTCAAATTGAGGTTCAGCGCGCCGGCCTGCTGAGCCTGCTGCTGCTGCTGCTGTTGCTGTTGGACCTGTTGTTGCACTAGCCCTGCTTGCATTATGGGTGAAGGATTAGTTCGAGCATTGTTTTGACCGTTAGCTGCTGCTGCTGCTGCTTGAACAGGCGATGCCGAAGTTCTTGAGTGCTGTTGAGGCTGTGAGCTTACCCTTGCATGTTGCATCGGCGGACTGCCAGCGTGTCCATTCATGTTCAGGCTCAAATTCATGCCAAAAGGCTGAGCATTCGGCACTGCAAAGGCGGCAGCTTGCATGGGCGAGGAGTGCGCCATGCTCTGTGCAGGCATCGACCTTGCCAAGTGTTGCTGCGCCTGTTGCATCTGAGCTTGAACCGAGGTGGCATCGAACGGCATCGATTGACCAAGCAAATGCGTCTGACCTTGAGCGGCCGCGGCTGCCATCTGCATTTGCAATTGCATCTGCAATTGGATAGGCATCTGCATCTGCATTTGCACTGGCAAGCCGATCTGCTGCTGCTGAGGTTGTTGTTGCGCATTGGCGACACCGCTCATTCGCCGTTGCTGCTGCTGCTGTTGCTGCTGTTGTTGAGCTGCAGCTTGTTGAGCAGCTTGCAGTTGCTGCTGCGCCGCAGCGAAAGCTGCCAATTGTGCCTGCTGGGTATTGTTGTGCGAAAGAGTCATGATCTGGCTTCCAAATGGCTGTGGCAATTGCTGCGCCGCCTGAGCTTGTTGCTGTTGCTGCTGCTGAGCTTGTTGATGTGACTGCACTGGTGACTGCTGAGACATCTGTTGAGTTTTTTGATGCTGCTGTTGCTGCTGTTGCTGTTTCTGTTGTTGTTGCAGGAGCGCCGCTTGCTGTGCTTGAGCCTGCGCAGCCGCTGCTGCCGCTTGGGCTTGCGCTTGCGCCTGGGCTGCGGCGGCTTGTTGCTGCTGCTGTTGTTGCTGCTGTTGCAAGATCGCCATCTGGAGCTGCTGTTGCTGAGCCTGCAATTGTTGAGCCTGTAACGCGCTTTGCGAGCCGCCTCCACCTGTCGCTGCTGCGGTACGTGCTGCCGAAGGCATCGGCAACGTGGCCACGCTGGGAATACCTGGCAGAGTTGCCGTAGGCACGGCAGCGGGCACGGCGGCAACTTTGGATGTCGCGGCGGCTGCATTGGCTACCGAAGACGATGCGCTGGGAGTGGCAGGTTGCTCGACGTAACCCGCAGGCTTGGGAGGAGGCGCTTCCGCTGCCGCTTGGGCCTGCTGAAGATTGGTGAGATCGGTCGACAGTTTCAGCAAGTCGGCTTCCTCCAGCAAGGTCATCCTGTAACGCATGAACTTCTGGTCAAAGTCGTCCAGCACAGCCTCGTCATCATCCTCCATCCCTCCAAGCGCAGTTAGGCCCAACCCAGCGAAGCGACCGGATTCATCGTCGTATCTCCAGCGCTCCTCCAACCTTGTCCATCGCTGAAGTTCACGCTCAGGATTGAAAATATCATCGTCGGATTCGTCTGTGTCGCTTGCATCCTGCTGTTGCTTCTGGCGTTCATCCTTATCGTGTTCTTCATCGAGACCAAGCATGTCGATGTCTCCGACTTCAGTGGCTTGTGTGCTGACGACACCGACAGATGTGCCACTAAGACGCGATCGGTCGCTTAAGTCTGATGAAGTGCTTGACGCATCCGAGTGCTGCGAGCCCGAAACTTCATCCTGTGCGTTAGTCGAGGATGGGCCGGCAAAGGGACCACTGCGTGCGAAAGGACCTCCAAATCCGTCGTTGCCTTGATTCAGCAGCGACTGCACGGAAGGATGAGCAGTAGAAGCGAGCAATTGGGGATGAACGTCCGGCGAAAAGGCAAACGGACCCGTCAAGGTCTTCTTGCTTGAAGATGGAGAGCCGGCCGGACCCACATCAGGAAGCGATGAAGCTGGCTCAGGCTCTGCTGCGAGGGATTCATGCAGTTCGACGCCCGGCAACTGAGACCTAGTGCGGCCATAACGAGGCCACTCAGTGAGGCTGGTGGGAACTGGGCTAGGAATCGGAAGACGACGGTCCAAGAAGACTCGACCACCACGTCCAACACGTCTGCGAAACGAAGGGGGTCGACCAGCTCTTGAGGAGAGTGGTGAGAATGGAAGGGGATCTTCGGATGACTCGGCATGGATGGGTCGAAAGGCTCGCAAAGGGGCAGGTGCTGGAATCGGCTGAAAAGCAGCATCGCTGCCTTCTTCCCAGCCAAGGTCGGCATCGGCTTTGCGCGAGCATTCTCGTTCGATGTACGCCTGAACAGCATGAACCCTTTCGAGGATGGCTGAGCCCATACCAGAAACACCTGCGGCCGAAGCTGCGGCACCCGTAGATGCACCCTCTCCTTCGCCAGCGCGCGACTTGCGTCCAGCCAGCTTGATTGTCGTGGCAGCCTCGTCCGTCTTGCGCTTCTTCTTCGCTGGCCCAGCTGACTGCGATGGATCGCGACGCTCGCCCGAGATGAGCTCTTCGTCTTCCAATCCCTGCTGCGGTCCAACGATACCCCATTGACGTTTGATGTCCATGAGATCCTTGACATTCTCCCAGCACTCGCGGCTCTGCCGTAACGAAGCTCTCTTTGTCTTTTCTCTCTGTGCCACAAGCTCCGTGAGCGCGACAGCGTGCTCGAGCTCGGCACGAAGCCTGATCATCTTCTCGATGTGAAGAGCATCGGTCTTTCGCGTCTTGCGGATCTGCTTAACCTCACGTCGGCGGAAGCAGACGTAAGGATCATTGTCGTTGGTTTCGTCAAAGTTGAGGTAGGGGATCACAGGGCGACCCTCGCGATCTTCGCGTCGGCTTTTCCAGTGCGGATAGACGATGGACGCCAGACTTTTGAGATCTGCGAGGTTCCTGTAGGGATTCAATGGCGACCATTCGGTAGACGAGGAACTTGAGGAGATCGCGAGCGAGGGACGACGTGCCTGGGCGGCTGATGACGGACCAGCAGCAGAGACGGTCTTCTCCCAACTCAAGGGCGGCAAGTCGGGTTGCGCAAGAGCAGAGATGGAGGAATTTGGCTCGAAGTAGGCGAGAAGCTCTTCGCTCGTTGGGATCTTGGTCACGTCCAGATGAAGGAAGGGAACTTGCTCGGACGTCACCTGCTCGAAGACAGTCATGATCATCTCGAACTGATCCTCAGACATCTGACGGTAGCTCGCTTGGTTGTCGGAAATGAGCTTCTCGATGGCCTCTTCTCGGAGCTTCTCCTTCGCCTTGCCTTTCCCGCCGGCTCCAGCGAGAGGACCTGACTTTGCGCTGCGAATCGCAGCAGTGAGGTCCTCTTGCGCCTTTGCATTGCGAGTCTCGAGCCAGTCCTGGTCATCTTCGTCCATGTTGTAGCTGGGACCTTTGATGCAATCCTCGACTGTGTCCGAGTAGCGAATGTAAGTGACCGGATCCGAGTAAACATTTGGCGGGTAGAGCTCGGCGAATTCGGCATTGGACAGCACACCATGTGCGTCAGGCACAGGGATGCTATAGGCGGCTTTGGCCGCTTCTGCGGCTGCATTTCCTTCTGATGTCGCCAACTGATTCGATGAAAGCGCGGCTTGCAAATGGTGTTCCGAAATCTCGCTGGCGTCGACACCCAAGTTGGAGTCCTGAGCATGCTCTTGCCCTTCAAATTCGGGTTCCGGCCCGGCCACCACCGAAGTGGCGGCGTTGAGCAGATGCGAACCACGTTGAACGCATACTGTGATGGTCGACAATGAACGATGAGATCATGGAGTTGTCGGTTAGTGATGGTGGTGGATGATGTGGAATGATGATGACGAGGATGATGATGGTGGTGACGAAGGTGGTGACGACGTGATGTCGATGAGCAATAGAGATATGTTGATGTGGTCGGCGAAGTCAAAGTGAAGCGATGTAAAAAGCGTCGAAAATGATTGAGTGGTCGTCGAAATTCGAGTGATACCATCACAACGGATGAATATGAGAAATTGAATGATCGCGACGGAACGGAAAATGGATGGCGTCGAGGGGTGAAATGCAAGTGTCGCGTGGAAGAAAAGAAAGATCAGAAAAATCGAGACGAAATTCATGAGGCAGGAGAAGGCAGAGATGAGAAATTCGGAATATTGTCAGTACGATTTCTAAGGGGAACAGTGGGACTACGGAAACCGCCATGCCGCACACTGAAGGGCTGTGGGAATGCAGGATGACAGGAGGAAGAATATGGTGGTTGAACTTACACTTCTGCCTGTATGAAAGCTTCTTGTTCCTGACTCTGCTGGACGTAGTCGCAGCAGGGACAGGAGCTGCGCCTCTCGCCATGCCGGAAGGTTGACGAGTTAGACTGTTGCCAACGCGCCCATCCAAGTGAAGTGAGGGGCACTGAGGGCGACGACGACAACGACCGAAAAGGTGATGATGATGTTGATGGCGACGAACGACGAAGCACTACAACACAGTGTCAACGGAGGAAGGAGAGTAGATCCGCTCCGAGTTGACTGTGTCTGAAGAGTGAGTGTTGATGACGGGAGCGATGTTTATTGTGTTGATGATGAGTACGAAGTTTTGCTTTGAAACGATGGCGACGAACAAAGCGTTGAGAGTACTGTTGTGATTCGAGAGTGTGTATGTAAAAGGCGGAACGGGGCAGCGAACGACGATTTCGGGGGTATGAAGGCCAAATTGTAGCCTGCTATTGTACAAGGAATCGAAATGCTGCACGAATCGTTCTCGACGACGACGAGGAGGAACCAAACAGACAAATTAATGAAGGGAAGACGACTACCAGACACGAAGAGATGGATATGTGTAGGTGACCTTTTGATGAGATGGCCAAAGGCTCAATGACACGAAAAAATATCGAGTCGAGAATGTCGTGACGGGAGGGGATGAAGAGAAAATCAAAGGGTGACCAACGAAGGAACCCGATGAGGAATGGCAGAAGAAGAAGGAGGAGGAGGAGGGTGGTAAGGGTGGGCGGATGAGAGGATGAAGAGAAGGAGGATGCGAGGATGCAAAAAGGCGTCCGAGATTGGAATGGACTGCGCAAGAGAGGAGCAAATCCAAAAGCAATCAAGAAGAAGGACGAGGAGGAGGAGAAGGGGAGGAAATATGGATGGCAGAGGTCGAGAGAAGATGGGAGAAATTCAAAAGGTTTGATGAGGAGGAGGAGGGGGGAGGAGGAGGAGGAGGTGTTAGGAAATTTCGATTGGAAATTGCGGTTAGGTTAGGTGGAGCGAGAATGCGTTGGAAAGAGACAGTAATTGTCTCAACAGACTCGAGGATAGGATGGAATCAGTCGAGCGGCGACGAAAAGGACGCGCGCAAAAGGGACACGACGGATAGCAGGCGATGGTAAGAGAAAGTCAAACAGATACGTCTGCACGCTTTCTCGAGCTGATGGGAGGAGAGCGACGCGTTTTGGCAGGAGAATTCAATTTGGGGGGAAAGGGGGAAACAGCAGGGGAGATGCGGTGAGAGCAGGGATGGATGGGCGAATGGATGGATTGGATTGAAACAGGCTGGATGAGAGTCAAGTCGGGCGCGTGGTCAGTACACAGAAGAGAGCGCAGCGTGAGCAAATGCAAAATCGAGAGAAAATTGAGATGAGTCGAGTTGAAGCAAGGATCGAGGCAAAGGCAGAGAAGAAAGCGAGGGGGAATTGATGCAAAAATTGAGAAAAAAAGAAAAGCACCACAAGATCGAAAATTGCTTTTGCGAGCAGAGACTCAGCGGCTGCTGCAGCACCAGCAGCAACAGCTCAGCCAGAGCCCAGTCCAAGCGAGCAAAATGCAGCAAAATTGCAGCGAAAAGGCCACGGTGAAAGGGCGCGTCTGCATCTTGGCTGAGCAGCGCTTGCTGCTGTAACAGTTCTGTTTCGCCCCCTTCCTTGTGTGTTTTCATGATTTTCTTTTGGGAGACCGCCTGAAAATCGGTGAAACTGGCGCAGGCTCGTCAAGAGGAGCGGCCACCTCCCCAGCACAGCACTGTACCACAAAAAGGCGGAACAAGAGCGAAGGCCAGAGCCAAAATCAGAAATCACGAAAAACAAGGAACGGTCCGAAGACGAGTCAGAGGTTGGCCTCTTCTCTTTCCGGCCCTCGTTGAATTCAGCTGGGCAGCTTCGGTGATCCTGAGTTGACCAAAAGAAAGTGTTGCCGTGTCCACAATTGACTGCCTGAGCTGGCCGGTCTTTTCTCTTTTTGCACTCTCTTCTCCATAGTGGCTGCTTCAATGTTCAACCTATCGCCCTGAAGACGATAAAGATAGATAAACCATATCTACCTATTGAGTCTGACTTGGAGAAAGTTGAGAGGTTTGCCATCAATCCGAGCGTGCGAGTGCGGAATCACTGCGTTCGAGCCAGCAAAGTGCAGTCTGCTGATGGTGAAAAAATTTGATCCCTTCGCCAAGTTGCGAGGCCAGAGGATTGATTCAGTTCGCCTGTCACCTTGAACGGAGTCTACAAGCCGAAATGAAGTAGGAGACTGCTGCTGAGTCGGCATTGTTGGCCAGAATTTTGCTGAGCACAGCCGCCGACTACTTGAGTCTGGGCCAGGGCGAAACGCGTTCCAGAAGCAATGTTTGATCGAGATTGAACTGACATAGAGTCGAGTGGAAGATCGGGAAGGCGGGTGCCGATCGGAGCGATTGGAATCATCTAGCTGCTTTCATGGTTACAAGGTTTTGGTGTTGCTGTTGCTTGGAAATCGTTCACTAAAGGAAGTGACAGCCACCGTGAGCTTAACGACAAGGCCAGAGTCGTCACAGGGTATCGTGAAGAGATACTGTACGATGTTGCATCAAGTTAGAGTTATGTTCGTTTCTTCTTGGATGGAGGCTTGCGTCGACCGTTGTAGTTGGATCGATGGCTTGCTTGAGATTCTGAGAATTTGCGCTTGGCATACGAGGCGGCCTCTGCATCGCGAATGAGCTCCTCCACCACGGTTCGGCCTCTTTCCTGTCGAGACATAACTGCCTTGGGCTCGAGCGGCGATGCAATGATCTTACCGAGCTGAGCAAACTTGGGCATCGCTTGGTTCTTGGCAGAGGCACGATAGAAGCGCTTCGGGTCGAGAGCATTGCGCAGACGTAATGCCTGTACTTCACGACGCAGCTGTTCGGCTGAGGCAAGGCGGGCGTCGCCGCCAGTAGCTTTCGAATGACCCTTGTCGGCAGCCGATTGCTTCTTGAGAGCGGCCAAGCGCGACGCTGATGCTCCGAACTCGGGCATGTCGAACCAGCTCGAGCCTGTAGAAGTCTGCACGGTTCGTGCATGCTTCGATTTCTTCGTTTCCGATGCCAGCGCTCCTTGGTCGAGAGCCTCGATCTGCTTATCGAGCTTGTCCTTGCTCGACGAGCTCTGGTCTTTGGCAGAGGTGGGCTGAGATTTGGCAACCTGATGCTTGGCTTTGACTACCAGAGGCATAGCCTTGCTTGGTCGTTTCGAGCTCTGCGTACCATCTGTGACGGCATCAAACGAGATGACATCCTGGTTGTCTTCAAAGCGACCCTCGGTAGCAGGTGCTGGAGCACGACTCTTGTAAGCTTGCTGCGAAGCTTTAAGCAATGCGTCCAAGTCGGTGGCAGATTCGTCTTCTGGCTCGTCATCCGACGATGACTCTGAACTGGAGTCGTCGGAATCCGTGCCGGAGTTTGAGCTCGAGTCGCTATCGGAGCTGGAGCTTGCACTGGAGCTTGGTGCAGCGTCATCTTCGTCCGCACGAGCCGTCGTGACTGCTGCGGAAGCGCTGGCAGTCTCTTCGGAGATGGGAGGGAGGTGGTGCTCTGGGCTAGCGGACTCCTCGTCGTTGGTGGTGTATGCAGAGTCCAATCGCACGCTCTTGGATTGTGCTACCTCCCTTTCGGAATCTGGTATCTCAGAGGGGTCCATGGTAGATGGAAGTGAAGCGTCCTCATCGATGGCAGAAAGACTTTCGGGATCCACAGACCGCGAGCGAGAGCGTGTCGACCGCCTCGGTGGCTGTAGTGATGTGGTCGCAGCGGTTGCCTTTTTCCTCGGTGAGGAGCGAGCCGACTTGGATGGAGATGATGCTTGAGAGGACTGTGACGCTTGCGATGCTACAGCGCTAGTAGAGGCAGAGGCGCTTGCTATGTCAAAGAAGGGTGAAGCACTGCGAAGACGAGCTCCTCGCATGGGCTGGATACGAGTCTTGGAGGGACTCTCGTCGTGCTTGTTCGGAGAGCTCTGACGGCCTGTTCTTGTAGAAGGCATGTTGACTGACCTCCGTATAGAGAAGCTGCCGTGTCGAGAATGACGGCAAGTCTGACGAGGCTGGCAATAGTCGATATCAATTAGAGGTGATAATCACAGAGCGAAAGAAAGGAGAACAGGCCAGGTCTTGGGTCGAACTGAGCAGCAGGTGTCACATCGACTCTAGAATTTTTTGAGGCTGGACCCTCGCTTCTGTTCACAACTTTTTCTGTGTTGCTCGCTGTTGCTTTGCTGCAAGAGAGGCAAATTTGAGCGTCCCTTGTTTGGGTGTCAGAGAAATCACAAATTCAGAGCTGCAGCTCCACTTTCTTCTTGCCTTTTAGCCATGACTAATGCTTACAGACCTCTTTATAGCCTGCCTGCAACTGCTAATTTTTCTTTTTTAGGCGCTCATGCAGAAGGTTGTCCTTCTTGAAATTTCACAAAATAATTTCGACGACAGAGTACATAGCGGCAAGCAGTGACAGTGTCCACAAACCAAGAAAGGGTCTGGTGTCAAAGCTCAGTCAATCGAGGTTGACCATCTTACACTCTTCACCATATTAATACTTCAGTACAGCGATTAACACAAGCATGGCTGGACGTCGAGGTTCGAGTCGGAGGCGTAGCGGCGGCGACCCTTCGAGCTCGCTAAGCCGCTCAGCTGGCTTTGACGACATCCCTAAGGATGACGAAGATCATTTCGAGACCAGCCGTGACCAGATCCTCCTGGACGGCTACGACCGCAACAACAACTCGGACGACGATCTCGACGTTGGGCTCAACGATCGAGAGGTTCTAGGCGTCGAAGAAGCTCCCTCGGACGAGGACGAGGATTCTGACGATGATGATGATGCTGAGCAAGGGGAAGATGATGAAGACGTAGGCGAATACGACGATGATGATGCGGGATATTCAGCTCGACGGGGTCGCAAGGCAAAGAAGACCGACATTGTGGTGTCTTCGGACGATGATGATGACGACCTTAACGATGAAGAAGAGGGTGACGAAGACGAGGACGGGCCACAGTTGCATGAGAATGACCGTGGCTGGGGTACCAATAAGCGAGCTTACTACAACACCAACGACCTCGACGCAATGGACTCGGACTCAGAGATTGACGAGGAGCAGGCACGCGAGCTCGAACTCAAGGAAGTCAAGCGCCTGCAGAAGAAGAGCCGTAGTGTCATGGACGACTCTGACTTCGGCCTCGGTGGAGACGACGCTGATAGTGAATTGGCCAAGTCAGCTAAGGATGCCGGTAGGGAGCAAAGGAGGCGCGAGCTTGATGGTGAAGACGATAGTACAATCAGATCGACAGCTTCACCAAAGAAAGATCAGGCCAAGATGAATGGCGCCAGCGAGCAGCCCCTAGACGAGTCGTCAAGGCGAGCTCTTCTTGCCAAGCTTCAGCAAACAAGTCCCGAAGCTGTGGCGCTGGCGGGGGAATACGCGGACATGCTCGAGGAATTTGGTCGAGTCGACAACCTCATCAAGACCTTGATGGCCGAGCAACCCAACCATGCCAGCCTTGAAGTGATGCACGTTCACTATCAGACCCTTGCCACCTACATCACCACCATGACATTCTATTTCCATCTCCGCGCTTCCCCCGAGTTTGTCAACGACCCCGCCAAGCTCCGCACGCATCCGGTCATGCAGCGCATGATGCGCCTGAAGCAGGGTCTCAGCGTCATGGAGGATCTCGGCCTCACTTTTGACCCACAACGCATGCCTGGCTCTAACGGTGGTCTGTCGCCTGACGAGATGGATGAGATGCATATGCTCAGCCAAGGCAGCGAAGATGATGATCTCGGAGACCTCGACGAAGATGAGCTTGCAGATCTGATGGCTGATGCAGATGCTGGAAAGGAGAATGCCGCGCCCAAAAAGTCCAAGAAGCAGGCTAGCAAGAAGTCCAAGAAGCAGGCTCTTCGCGAAGCTGACGACGACGACGATGACTACGTGGACGAGGATGTTGCACCAGAGCTCAAACAGCCGAAGAAGAAGATGGCAGACAAGAGCAAGAAGAAAGAAGCCAAGGCAAAGAAGGCAGAGCCCGTGGCACCTCTCGCAGCTGGTCTCGCTGACCTGGACGACGAACCGAAGTTGCAAGTCAAACTCAAGAAGAAAGCCACTGCCAATGGATCTGCATCCAGCAACCCCTTCGCAGCTTCGGCCAACGACACCAACTTCGAAGACGCCACCTTTGGCGAGCTTTCCGGACTTTCTTCCATTGATTCGGCAGAGCGAGCGGCCAGGAAGCGATCGTTACAGTTCCACGCCTCGGCGATCGAGAGCAAGGCTTTGCAGCGATCGAAAGCTGCCAAGGAGCGCCAGTCGGGCGATGCTGATATTCCCTACCGCGATCGCGAACGCAGTCGAGCCGGCGTCGAGGCGGCCAAAGCAGCACGCGAAGCCAAGCTGCAGCAACAGCTCAACGGCGGTATGGACAAGGATGTGGCTCTAGATGGCCAAGATGGATGGGGCGAAGCAGACGAGAAGGACTGGCGAGATGTTATGGGACAGCCTATGGCTTCGTCCTCGTCCTCGTCTCGCCGCGGCGGCGATGATGGTGACGACGACGACGATGCAGCCGACTACTACGACCTCGTCACCTCGTCTCGCAAGCGCGCCCGAGCCGAAGCCAAGGCGGAATACGATGAGGCACGCAATGCCGAACGATTCGCGCTGATGGAGGACGAGGAGCTGGAAGATGGTCAGCACCGTGGTATCACGCGCCAGATCGAAAAGAACAAGGGTCTCATGCCTCACCGTCCAAAGACATCTCGCAACCCACGTGTAAAGAAACGTCTCAAGTACGAGAAGGCCAAGAAGAAGCTTGGCTCTCGCCAGGCTGTGTTCAAGGGTGGTCAGGCTACTTTACAGGGAGGTTATGGAGGAGAAGCTTCGGGTATCTCGACACATTTGGTCAAGTCGCGCAAGCTTGGTTGAGTGCAGCTCTTTCCATCAGTTCCTTTTTGTGTCACTTTTTAGCGCCATCATTTTTTCACTGCATTTTTTCTATCCTTCAATCTGCATATCTTTCTTCAAAAAATTACGCCTTTTCAAATCGAGCCTTTCAATGTACTGCAATTTGGTGAGCCTGTTTTGTGCTACGATTTTCAAACTTTTTATATTCACTTCCCGTCTCTGTCTCAACCAAACTTGTTGGCAACTCTGCGTGCACCATCGCATGCCGTCCACCATCCACTGCCCACGTTTGACTTTCAAGCGGACGAGAAGGACGAGAAAGAGCATGCAAGTGGTGCGTATGAGAGCCATAAAAATAGCAGCGGTGGACCCGCACGAAAGGATTAAAGGCGAGGGCAATTTTCGGGCGAAAACACAGAGATGCGAGGCTCACACACGCCCGACAAGCTGGAGCTTCGGTAAAGACGGCTGAGATTGGATCAGGGTCGAGCCAGATTTCTAGCCCGACAGAGCAGCCAAAGTTCTAGTTTCTACCGGCCCGGGGCCCCAGCCTCGTTACACGAACGACACCTCTCGAACACTTGTCGTGGAAGCCGATGTGGCCTACGATCTGATTCTGCTGTGAGGCTTGAGCCTCAGGGTGACAAGTTGAGGTCTTGGGAGAGGCGTGGCTGGGGATGACTGAAGGATTGGAATTGGCCAAGGAAGGTGTAAATTTCCGGCAACAGCAAGGAAGGAAAAATCGAAAACGAGAGTCCGGTGGAGCGGCAAAGTGACAGACCGGAGCTCAGCGTTCAAGGTATCCGAACATCGAACCCTGACGTTTGCACTCACTACTTTCCCCACACCGCTCTTGCCGCTGGCTCAACTTTGCTGTGCTCCATCCTTCTTCCAGCCTTGCATACAAATACTCACTCTCCTTCTCAGAATACGACGACCTTCTCCTTCCCCCGCATCCACGACCCTATCCGCGCCCACTTGCCCTCCATCCTCTTCTCGCCTCCGTCTTAGCATAACCGAAAATGGCTCAGCGAATCACACAGCTTGCCTCTCACCTCGACCCTCGCTCGTGGTCGGGCAAGGGTCTTCACGCTCATCAGACCAAGAACGACTCGGATGTCGTCATCGTCGCTGCTGGCCGTACACCCTTCACCAAGGCCTACAAGGGTTCTATGAAGGACTCGAAGTTCGATCTTCTCTGCTACGAGTTCTTCAAGTCCCTCCTCGCTTCCTCCGCTGTCGATCCCAAGCTCATCCAAGACGTCGTTGTCGGAAACGTTCACAACGATGAGGCTCCTTACTACGTCCGTGCAGCCGCTCTTGCTGCCGGTATTCCCAACACCACCCCTGCCATCGTTGTCAACCGATTCTGCTCTTCCGGTCTCATGGCTATCCGCGCCATCGCCAACGGCATTCAGTCTGGCGAGATCGAATGTGGTCTTGCATGCGGTATCGAGCACATGACCACCCAGCCCAAACGTCCCACCGTCATCTCTGAAGAGCTCACCAAGTTGAGCCAGGAAGCCGATGACTGCAAGATGCCCATGGGTTGGACCTCGGAGAACGTCGCCAAGGACTTCAACATCTCGCGTGCCAAGATGGACGAGTACGCTGCTCGATCCCACCAGCGTGCAGTTCAAGCCCAGGCTCAAGGCAAGTTTGACGCCGAGATCTTCCCCATCTCCGTCCCGACTGTGTCCAAGGATGGTGCACGTCAAACCGCCATCATCTCCGCCGACGAAGGTCCTCGTCCCGGTACCACTGCCGAATCGCTTGGCAAGATCAAATCTGCTTTCCCTCAATGGGCTCCTGGCAACACAACTGGTGGTAACGCTTCCCAGATCACCGACGGCGCAGCAGGTGTTATCTTGATGCGTCGTTCGCTCGCCAACAAGCTGGGACTCAAGGTTCTCGGCAAATACGTCTCTTGTGCCGTCACAGGTCTCGAACCCCGCATCATGGGTATTGGTCCCAGCAGCGCTATCCCCGCCGTTCTCGCACAGACCGGCGTCAAACAGGATGAAGTAGACCTGTTCGAAATCAACGAAGCTTTCGCAAGCATGTACGTCTACTGTGTTGAAAAACTCGGTTTGGACCCTGAAAAGGTCAACGTAAACGGCGGTGCTTGTGCCTTAGGTCACCCATTGGGAGCTACAGGTGCAAGGTTGGTCGTCACAGCATTGAAGGAGTTGGAGAGGAGAAACCAGAAGGTTGCGGTCGTCTCGATGTGCATCGGTCTTGGAATGGGCGCTGCGGGCTTGATTCTCAGGGAAGACTAAACTTTGTTGGATTCGTTGATGTATCTATAGTGCCAATGACAATGCTTTCAAAGTTGCTTTTTTCTCAGTGGATTGTACGCATGGTGGTGGAGTGTGGTTGAATGTGATCTGTGAACGTAGTTTTGATTCGTTTGCGATATGGAGAAACAGCTTGAGAGTCAGATTCAATCCTCCTTGTCTACATCTTTCTGCTGTTCTTCCTTTGCTGCCTGTTCTTCTTCTTCAGGCTCTTCCTCGACCGCAGAGAGACCTTCCTCCTCCTCCTCCTCCTCCTCTTCGTCCTCGTCGGCCTCTTCGTCATCGTCATCCTCCTCCTCCTCCTCAGCATCAGACTTGCTGACATGAACAGCACTTGCATCTAGCGTATTGTCAGCACTAGCATCGTCGTGACCTGCGGCGCTATCGACATCGTCATCGTTCTCATTACCATCCTCTTCCTCATCCTCCTCATCTTCGTAGTCTTGCTCATCCTCATCCTCATAGTCCTCTTCATCTTCGTCTTCATAGTCTTCTTCATCCTCATCCTCATCTTCATCCTCGTAGTCATCCTCGTCCTCTTCGTCACCAGACTCAGAAGCAGCCTGTGTCGGTGCACCACCAAGCCTGGACAGTAACGAAGCACCGCTCTTGTCCCCTGCATCCTCCTTCTCTTCGTCCCTCTTCGCAGGTGGCGAAGCGCTGGCAAACGGCGAACTCTTGTTGTTCGATGCAAATGCACCAAATCCACCACCGCCACTAAAGCTGAAGGCTGACTTAGGACCACCATCCTCCGACTTGACCGGAGTAGAAGGACTTGACGAGTTACCTCCACCAATAGCACCAAACGCAGAGACGCTACCGAACGCAGAGGCCGCTGGGGGCGCTTGACCGGACTTGTTGTTTTGCGGGTTGAAGCTGAACGCGGTTGGTTTCGGCGCAAAGCTGAATGCAGGTGCTGATTTAGTAGCAGAACTGTTTCCAGCAGCAGTCGACGAATCGGCAGGCTTGGAGAACGCACCGAAACCGAAGCCAGGGCTAGACTTGAATGCTCCGAACGCAGAAGCAGGTTGAGAGGAGGAAGGATCAAGCTTGCTGGGTGCGAAACTGAATGCTGGAGCAGGGCTTGACGCTGAGCTTGATGTAGGCTTGTCGTCGGGCTTGGCAGAGGATGGCTGGGGCTTGGGAGGATAGCTAAAGTCTCCAGCGAGCTTGTCACTGCTGTTCGTGTCCTTGGAGGGGACGGCGTTGCCTGCGTCCTTGTTCTGTGATTCAGACTTGGCTGGCTCTGCGCCTTTCTCCTTTGAATCTGCATCTTTCTTGTCTGAGCTCGCAGCGGGGGCGGGAGTGCCGAAGCCGAAGGCAGGCGTCGATTTGGCAGCAGGGGCGGCAGAGGACGAAGCACTAGGCGTGGCTGCAGCAGATTCGGAACTGGCTACTGACTTCGCGGATGCTGGTTCGGTCAGAGGCTCCTTGTTCCTGGGCTCAGAAGGCTTGCAGAAAGAGAAGGTGTTAGGATCAGGCAATGCCTTGTCCTTGGCATCCTGGCCCTTCGCATCCTGATCCTTGGCTGCATTCTTGCGATCGGCCTCGGCTCTGTCCTCAGAGCCTTTCTTCTCTGCGATTTCCTTGTTGTCCTCGGTCTCCTTGATGTCCTTGGTATCCTTGACCTCCTCGTCCTTCCCTGCAGAAGATGCCTCATCTTGATGCTTAGCATCCCCTGCATCCTTGACATTCTTGTCCTTGAGTCCCACCTCAGACGCCCCATCCTTTTCTTCCTCCGCCGACGAGGGCTTGACAGAGGCAGCAGGGGCGAAACTGAAGCTGGGAGCTGCCGGCTGCGATGACGGAGTCGAAGATGTAGCCGAAGTGCTCGTGCTCTTCTTGCCCAAGTCACCAAAGCTGAATCCACCCGATGCTGGCTTTGACGCGAAAGTATCGGTCGAAGAGGCAGCGTCTTTCTTGCCAAGGTCGCCGAAGCTAAAGCCGGTGGATGGTGGCTTCGTTGGCTCGGATGTGGCAGGAGTAGCCGTAGCTTGAGTCTCTGTCTTGCCAAAATCGGCGAAGGAGAAGCCACCGGCTGCCGGCTGCTTCAGTTCCGCAGGCTTCGAGGAAGACGCGGGCGAGTCAACCTTCTTACCGAGATCACCGAAGCTGAAAGTGGGCTTCGCGCTCGATGTAGCAGGGTCAGACGAATCGCTCTTCGGTGCGTCCTTGCTCGCCGGGGTGCCAAATCCGCTGAAGCCTTTGAAAGCGGGCGTCGAGCTTGAGCCATCCTCCGTGCCCGCTTCCTTCGGCTGAGGCGCCAGAGGCTTAGCGAAGAAGTCAGACGCAGCCTTGGCAGGAGCCGCAGCATTAGCATCCTTCGAGCCAAAGAATGCATCTGCGCCGCTGGCACTGCTGGAAGTAGGGAGAGCGACGGCATTGTGTCTCGACTTGGTCTTGGTGTGCGCGGAGCGAATCGTGCTAGGGCTAGAGCTGGGTGCTCTTCCTCCTGGCTGAAATTGCGTGTCTTCCTCTGCAGGCAGATCGAACATACCGGCAGGCATTGTGTTGAGCTTGCCAAAGTTGATTGACGAGAGTGTTGCCCCACCGAATGGAGACGAGGCTGGTGCGGCGCTGGAGGCAGGCGCAGACGCAGGTGCAGGCGTGGGCGCATGCTTGGTGGTCTCATTCTGACTAGCAGCTGGTGTAGAAGAGGGACTGAAGCCGCTGAAGGGCGATGACGCTGGCTTGGCCGCAGAAGTGGATTGGGCGCCGAAGCCGCTGAAGTTCAAAGCTGCTGATGCTGCGGGTGGCTTTGCAGCCGGAGCAGAGGCAGGTGGAGTACCAAACCCAGCGAAAGGACTGCCAGTAGGCTTTGAAGGAGCGGCAGCTGGCAAGCCGGAGCCGCCGAAGTTCAAGGGTGTGGAAGGAGCGGACGACTTGGTGGCCGAAGATGCTTGTGTGGCCGGGAATGAGGCAGCAGACGTAGGTGCAAAGCCAGCGAACGGCGCCGTTGACGGCTTCATCGCAGCAGCTGGAGGTGCAGCTGAAGGGCCGAAGCCACCAAAGTTCAGAGGAGTGATGGGACCTGCTGGCTTTTGAGCCGTGACGGGAGCAGCAGCGGAAGCTGCAGGAGAGCTAGACGCGTGACCAGGCGAAGCAGGGAAGCCGAAACGGGATGGCGCAGCATTCGTGACCGTCGCAGGTGCAGGTGAAGATGACGAGGGCGGCGGAGGAGGCTTCGAAAGCACTGGAACAGGTACGCTCTTCGCGACCGGTGCAAACTGGTCAGCTGCAGGCTGGAGAGGCGTCACGGACTGTGTGTTCGCTTGGCTTTGTGCTGCGTTCCCAACAGCAGGCGCGGACGTCTGCAGTGATGAAGCTGAAGGAGGAGCAGCTGCTGCGGGAGATTGACGCTTGCCGAGGTGGACAGGTCCCTTGGCGAATGCGATCTGAAGATCCGACCCCTGCATCGGTGTCGTTGTTTTCCTCTGCGAACGCTGCGAGCTGGGCACCGCGCGCGTGTTGAGGGCTGGTGTTTGTCGAGCGTTGATGAAGACGTCAATGCTCTCGCGCTTGACTCTCTCTGCCCGGGTGATCTCGTCTGCAGACTTGATAGTCTGAGCCGCAGGAAGCGTGCGCATAAGCGTCCTTACATCGTTAAGAGGAGCACCTTCATCGATGCCGCTCACGACCGAAACAGACCGTGAAAGGGCACGACTAGGTTCGCGGGACGAAGTGTAGTGGTCTGATGGCCTCATGAGATCCATTTCGAGAGCTAGATTGTCGAGCTCCAACGTCACCGCCGTCGTCCGTGCCGTAATGTTGCGGCAAGCCCTCGCAACTGAATCTAAGCTGGGCGCCTTGAGGGCAGAACGACCAATCTTGGCATGCTGAAGCTTATCTTTGAGAACAGCGAGGTACTCCTCCAGCTCGACGATACGATCTCGAACGACTTGGCTTGCCTTGCGCAGCTTGTTCTGATTCTCGACGTGTTCCGGCCCGAGCTGTCGAATGCGGATCATTTTCGCGAATTCGGGATCGCTGCGAGCACGGATGAAACGCGCCACCTCTTCGCGCTTGGCTTCAGCCTTGAGCTGGAGGCTCTGCAGCTCTACAACCTTGCGTTTGTTCGAAGCGACTTCATCATCAATGCGCTGAGTGAGTGGTTGAAGCGACTTGGCCAAAGTCAGCATCTTGGGCAGATCGCCAAAGGACCACTTGGAAGGATCAGCAAAGTCGTCCACAGTCTGTGCCTGTCCAGTCGGGGCGCGAAGGTCAGCAAGGAAGCCAGCGCAATGGTCGACATTAGACCGCAGAACCTCCAATTCCTGCGTCAAAACGAGATATGCCTTGAGGAATTCGCCCTGAAGTCCGCTTTCAGTCACCTTGGCTGGCGCATCCTTGTTCGAGGAGGACAGTTGAGGTGCGCGACCAGCGATCAGAGGGCTGCCTGAACGCCCTTCTTGATTCTGACTGGCAGGCGTAGACGTCTTAGTCTTTTGCGCAGGCTCGGACGGTGTCGGTGCTTTCGCAGCTCCAAACCCGCCAAACGAAGGCGTTGCGTTCGGTGCGGGGTTTTCGGTTGTCTTTGGCTTTTCTGGAGCTTTGTCCGAGCCAGTCTGCCCAAAGCCAGAGAAGCCTGGAGATGCGGACGCAGGGGACGGAGTAGCAGCGGCTTTGGCACCGAAGCCTGATGAGCTGAAGATCGACTTAGAGGCATCTTGCTGGAACGAAAATGGCCTCTTAGAGCCATCCTCAGGTGCGCTTGGTTTCTGCGGAGAGGGCTTCGGAGTCTCGTCCGAGCTGTTGACAGGCGCAGAAGCGAGTGGCGAGCTGCTCCTAGGCGCACTCGAGTTGAAGCCGAGGAATGAGCCGGACCCCGCTGAGGTTGGGGCTAGCGTCGATCTCGCAGGCGCAGCCGAGGGAGCGGCAGACCCCGTTGATGTCGCTTTGTCTGTGGGCGCCGCTGACGAGGCTCGGTCTGACGTGACTGGTGGTACAGATTTGTTCAGGTTTCCAAACGAGAAAGCAGGAGCATCTTTGCTCTGAGATGCACTTGAAGCTGGAGGATTGGAGAAGCCTGCGAAGCCGCCAAAGCCCGGGGATTTCGCAGTCGACGATGTTTGGGCAGCACCGGCATTGTTCGCAAAGGAGAATGGTGAGCTGGGCTCCCGCTTTTCAGTCGACGCTGGTGCCTCCTTGGCTTGCTCATTGTCTGACTTAGCCTGAGCGGATGAACCAAATCCAGAGAAGGATGGTGCAGGAGTGCTTGTGGCCGATTTTGCGGCCGTCGCAAAGGAGAAAGGGGCAGGTGATGCAGGTTTCGCGTCTGCTTTGACGTCGGACGCTTTTGTGAGAGCGCCAGAGAAGCTGAAGGATGGCTTGCTCGGTTCAGCCGACTTCTTGTCTGCATCGGACTCAGAGTTTTCCGCATTCTTCCTTTGACCTTCATCGGTTGCTGGCGTGTCTTTCGACTGAGCGGATGGTGCGTTTTCTGAGGGAGAAGCTGAAGATGGGGCAGGAACAGCGGAACTTGCTTTGTTGTTGTTCCCGAACGAGAAGGGCTGGCTGCCAAAGGAGGCGCCAGCGTTGAAGCCTGGCTTGAGAGAACTGAAAGCAGATTGAGGTGGAGGAGGTGAGGTTGCTTTTGCAGCAGGAGCTTCCTTGTTGGAAGCCTCTGTGGAGCTGGTGCCGCCGGCAGAGCTTGCGGATGGGTTGAAGGAGAACGGCTTGGAGGCCACCTCACTCTTGGGGGTCTGCACATTCGAGTCGACGCCCGAGTCTGGAGTCTTGGTCCCTTCAGGCTGCTTGTCAGACTGCGCCACTGGCACGGACTTGGACGAGGAAGACAAGGCCGAGTCGTTGCTACCCAGCATGCCTCCGAGACCACCGAAGGAGAAACTGCCTGCATCTGTGCTGCCGTTGCCAGTCGCATCTTCATCGTTACTCTTTGCCTCCTTTCCTTCCGTGGCTTTGTTGGCTGCAAATGCCGAGAAGGATCCCTGACCAAAGCTTGAAGCCGACGAGCTAAAGGCCGAGGCGGGAGACGCGTCGTTCTTTTGCAGAGTCAAGTTGGATGAGCCGAAGAGTCCCTTCGACGCATCTGCAGCTTTGCTGTCGAGCTTTCCTCCACTGCCGAAGACGGAGCTCGAGGCTGGACTGGCAGTTGAGCCAAAAGCAGTGCCCGATTTGGAAGCGAAGCCCCCGAATCCAGACCCACTAGAGGGTGTCTTGCCGTCTGAAGTGCTACTTGATGAGCCAAAGGCGCCGAATGCTGAACCAGAGCTAGGCTGAGTGCTGCCTGTCGTTTTGGATGCGAAGGGAGAAGACGTCGCTGACCCAAATGCAGCAGTGCTTCCGAAAGCAGAGGTGGAGCCAAAAGCCGATGTGGATCCATAGGCCGATGACGAACCAAAAGCTGGAGTAGAAGTCTGACCAAATGCCGAGCTCTGACCGAAGGCTGGTTTAGCTGCTGCTGCTGCCTGGCCGAAAGCTGAAGTTGACCCGAAGGCTGATGCTCCGGTTCCGGACGACTGGGTCGGAGCAGGGGAAGGTGAGCCGAATGCGGAAGCTGCTGGTTTTGCTCCGAAAGCGCTGGTGCCAAAGGCACTGGTACCGGTCGTCGACATTGATGGTGTCGCGGTTGCTGGCTTCGCGGCATCTTTCTCAGTGTTAGCAGGACCAGGTGAGGAAGCTGCGCTGTCCTTGCCGGCGTTCGACGCGGATCCGAACCCAAATCCTGTAGAGCCAAATGCTGACGCAGGTTTGCCGTTGCCATTTCCCCCGCTGAAAGCGCCGAAGCCAAAGCCACTGGTCGGCTTGGATGCCGAACCAAAGGCTGGTGAAGCTGTAGAGGCAGCTGAAGGTGATCCAAATGCTGATGATTGACCAAATGCAGGTGCTGATGATCCGAACGCAGACTTGGTGCCTCCGAAGGCTGATGTTTGACCGAAGGCCGATGGCTGGCCAAAGGCCGAGGTGGAGCCAAAGGCCGGCGTGGCGGAGCTTGGCTGACTCGACGTAGCGGGAGCTGGATCATCTGCTTTAGGTGTCGGTGCGGATGCGGATGGTGCTGGCGTTGTCGCCGGCGCTGAAGTTTGTACTGCAGCGGGAGTATCTGAGGGTGTCACCATGCTTTGGAAAGGACCCTGTGTGTTGATGACGCTGTAAGCGAGCAGCACACCATCGGAAGTGTAGACATAGAGAATGGGGACAGCAGGCAAGGTGGTGTTGCCATCACCACGAGCGACTGCATTTGGATCATCGACCTCGTCTGTTGAGGTGAGATCAAAGTCAACTGCAACAGGGGCAGTATCGGATGACTCGTCGACGGAGGAGAAGGGCAAGATTGGCTTGGACGTCTCTTCAAGCTCCACAGTAGACCAGGCGGCTGCGCCCGTCTCAGAGGAAGCGCAAGAGATCAGACCGACATCGGTACTGGGCCCACTCGCGACAAAGACGAGATGTTTCGAAGGCTCCCAGGCCTTGAGCCAAGCAGCATAACGCGTGCCTGGACGTGAAGTGTCTCCGTATGGTGGGGCTGGATCCATCGGCATCTTGGCAAAAGTGATCTGTCCAGCTTTGGTATCGCGGAGAATGGTGTAGACTTCGTACGAGTGTTCCGGGTCATCGTCGGTAGATCCTGATGATGGGAGGTTGTATGTTGCAATGAATACGTGGTTCTCGAGCCAGCGAAGATCTGATACGTAATACGATCCGTCCAAGGATGAAGGCTTGGCGATGCGGTCCTTGGGCTCGCCCTCTGGAGTGATCTGTACAACTTCACCGGATTCGAGACCAACAGCGATCTGCTTGCCTTTGACCGACCAGCAGATGGCGGTAGCGCGAGAGCCTGTAGCTTCTAATTGTGCACCGAAAGAACCGGAGCTGAGGTTGACCATGATCGGAGTGCCCGAGTTGATACCGGATGTACCATCCTGTCGGTACAGCGCCACTGCGAGCTCTGGACGATCAGAGGGGTTGGGGACGAGATCGATCAAAGTGAGACCAGGAGATGGAGGCTGAAGTGTGAAGAGAGGATCGAGCTTACTTCCGTCAATGAGACCCGTAACGGACCATGCGGCAATAGCACCATTGCGGAAGCCAACCAGAACTGAGGTGTGGTTGTTGGCGGAGCTTATGAAAGTTGGTTGCGATGCGATGGAGCCGAGGGCGTTGGTATCTATCGACCTCAACGGCTGATCGAGGGTGGGCGAGGTATTGCGAGCAGCGGACTTGAAGAAGGATCTGAGCTCAGAGAGCCTGACGACGGAGAAGCCTGAGTTCGTAGCCGCAAAAGCAAGCCCATTGATGTTGGAAACTGAGAGCAAATTTGTATGCAGCTTACTTTCCGCTACCTTTAGCGGTTCCGAGAGACGTACGGTGACATCTTTGGCGATCTGTCGAAGGAGTAAGTGCTTGGCCTCAGTCTCGGAAGCCCCTGCTTCGACGTATGAGAACGAGGACATGTTGATGTATGAATAAGGATTGAGACTGCGGCTGCCGCAGCTCTAGGCTAGTCGATTGAGCCGATGATGAGTTACGGCTCTCAACGAAGTGAGAATTTGGCAACCTTCACCCTTGACGCTGCATGAAACAACTGAGCGATGTTTTCTGAGCAACCGCTGATTGCGACAAAGGAATGCCTGTGGTGTCGGTGTTGCTGTTGGTGGTGCTGAGCCAGGGCGTCGGATGCGCCGTGCAGGATGAAGAGGCTGCTGGCCCAACGTTTCCGGAATGTCCAACAAGAGGATGGGTCAAAGCAACGAAGAACAACAGATCTGCAATGCTCTTCTGAGCCTTTCGATTCGACGTGTGACATTGACAGATCGGCTTTGGTCAAAAATCGGGACAACGATTTTCGAGAAGATTTGGTGTGTTGCTCCTGCTGCAGCTGCTGCTGCGCTTTTTTGGTCGCGAGAAGAATCTCGAGAAGTGCATTTCCGCCTTCCGGAATTCCTGCAGGTTGCTGCGTTGATTACCAACGATACCATTAGAGCGCCTCATCGTTCCCTTTCACACACTCCAAAAGATCAAAATGGTGGCTCAAAGATACACCCTATCAGCGTTGAGGTCGACCCTGTCGGCTGCTTCCAATGCGCCGCGTCAGTCGGTTGCCACTTCTTCACGCTCTTTTGTTTCGACACCTTACAGCAGATCGGATCGACCACCCACTGGAACATTCCCACCCTCTTCGCATCAGCACAACGATGCACCTTCAACAACGAGCTCGAACGCGAATGCCTACTCGTCAACAAGACCTGCTGCCACCTTTGGTACCGATGGCCCAGCGTCAGAAAGTAAGCAGACCCATTTCGGATTCAAGACTGTGGCGGAGGAGGAGAAGGAGTCGATGGTTGCTTCGGTCTTTTCATCGGTGGCGTCCAAATACGATGTTATGAATGATGCCATGTCGCTCGGTATCCACCGTCTGTGGAAGGATCACTTCGTCTCGAAGCTTGATCCTCGTGGAGGTATCAAGGTGCTTGACGTAGCTGGCGGTACAGGTGACATTGCCTTGCGCATTCTCGATCATGCCAGGACAAAGCACTTTGACCGGGAGACCCACGTCACCATTCTCGACATCAACCCAAGCATGCTCAAGGAGGGCCAGAAGCGATTCAAACAGACCATGTACTGGGGTGGACCGCAGGTGAGCTTCCAGCTCGGTAACGCGGAACAACTGGACTCTTCTATGGAGGTACCTCCCGAGCCCGTGCGTGGTCCAAATAGCAAGCAGCCTTACCTTCCACCACTTGTCAGTAAGCCTATCCCCGACGAGTCGATCGATCTTTTCACTATGGCGTTCGGTATCCGAAATTGCACCCACATTGATGAGGTGCTCAAGCAAGCCTACCGCGTTCTCAAGCCTGGCGGTGTTTTCAGTTGCCTTGAGTTCGGCAAGGTCAACGTCCCCTTCTTGGCCGAGGCATACAAGCAGTACAGCTTCAATGTGCTGCCTCCCTTGGGTCAGCTGCTTGCCGGTGACCGTGCTTCGTACCAGTACCTTGTAGAGTCGATCGAACGCTTCCCAACCCAACCTCAGTTTGCAAGGATGATGAAGGACGCTGGCTTCCACTTGCCCGGCTCGCCTACCGCAACAAGTCTTGGCTTCCCCGCGGATTCTGGTAATGCACCAGGCGCTGAAGATGTAGCAGGTGCTTGGGAAGATCTCACTTTTGGAGTCGCTACCATTTGGACTGGTATTAAGCTCTGAATGTCACGACCCATTGCACAAAGACTAAGCATATTTGGACCGTTTTCGTTTCACTTGAATGTTTACACATACACACACACACACACTCACACACTCACACACACTCTGTAGCATTGTCGTAACGCACATCTTCCTTGTAATCTTGACACCACTTTTCTCAACCACAACATGATGCAATTGTCTGTGATCATGATCATTGGATGAGTCTGCGATTTCGCCAGTTCCAGTGGTGTTAGGCTTCATCTTATTCCACACCAGCTAATATTAATTCTGGAATGTGGAGTTACGATCACGATATTCTGCAGCTCAGGCGACAAGGTGCGACACACAGAGGAAGCATCGCGTCACAGGCGGATTTTAGATTGTGCGGAAAGGACACTTCTTGCTTTGCCACGCTCAGATGGCTAAGCCTGTAAGGGTCAAAGCGCTGCGCAGCGCAGCAATTGATGCCAATTTGGCGTTCTGTATCAAGCATTCATTCTTGGGCGCGATCAGGCCATGCTCAATCAGCTCTTCCTTTCTTCGACACTTTCCCGCTCCACACCATCACACCTCGACTCAGCTTGATTCACACCCTTGCTGATCTTGGAACAACCTTCGCAAACACTGACTCGCAACTCCGTCACCATCACCATCCTCCACTCGGTCGCTTCAGAATAATCGTGGCATCCCCGCAAGGCTTGTAATCTAAGTTGCCCTTTCGCTTCCTGCCCAGCCAGCAACCACGCAGAGTGATCAGCCTCTCTTCCGTCCTCTCGCTCAGCAACCCCCACAGCTGACCATGTCAGGACCGGCGTGGACATCTTCCGGGCCAAGCTCGGCAGCGGCGGGCAGCAGCCGTCTGCCTGCAGTTCACGATGCCAAAGCAACATGGAGCTTCCTCGAACCCGGCATTGATCTCATGATGACCCGCCTCAAAGAGGGCATGACCTACCCTCGCTACATGGAGCTTTATACCGTCGCCTACAATCATTTCACCTCTTCCTCGCTCGCTTCGTCATCTACGGCCCTAGGGCGCTCCTCAGGGCCGTTCGGCTCGAAGGGAGGCACCAACCTTGTCGGTGCTGAGCTCTACAACCACCTCACCGCTTACTTCCGCACACACCTCGAGGAGGTCCGCACCGGCTCTGACGGTCTCACCGAGGAACCATTGCTTCGCTACTACGCCACCGAATGGGACCGCTACACCACTGGCGCCAACTTTGTCCACCGTCTCTTTGCCTATCTCAACCGACACTGGGTCAAGCGCGAAAAGGACGAGGGTCGCAAATACGTCTACACCGTCTACATCCTTGCTCTGGTCCAGTGGAAAGAGCACATGTTCCGATACGTTCAGCAGAAGGGTCGCTTGGTGCAGGCTTTGCTCAAGCAGATCGAGAAGCAGCGCAATGGAGAAGTTATCGAAGCGTCGCTTGTCAAGAAGGTGGTTGACTCGCTCGTTTCGCTTGGTCTCGACGAGACCGACACCAATCGTCAAAACCTCGACGTCTACCGACAAGAGTTCGAGAAACCTTTCATCGAGGCGACCGAAGTTTATTATACAGCGGAATCGGACGCCTTCGTGTCGCAGAATACTGCAACTGACTACATGAAGAAAGCAGAGACCAGGCTCAAGGAGGAGGAAGATCGGGTCGAGCTCTACCTTCACGCTTCTACGCGCACCAAGCTTGTTCCCACTTGCGACAATGTGTTGGTGCGACGTCACTCCAACATGCTCTGGGACGAATTCCAGCAACTACTCGACTTGGAGCAGGCTGACGATCTCTTCCGCATCTATACATTGCTGTCTCGCATTCCTGAGGGTCTCGAGCCATTGCGTCAGAAGTTTGAGGCGCATGTCAAGCGGGTGGGGTTGGCTGCTGTCGAAAAGGTCCTCGGAGGCGGAGATGCCAGTGCTGCTGCGACCAACGGTGCCGCTGCGGGCTCCTCCACAGCAGCCGCTGCACCTGCTTCAGCGGCGAGTGATTCGCTCGACCCCGGTGCCTACGTCTCTGCACTACTCGATGCTCACCGTAGCAACCTCAACACCATCAATGTTGCATTCCGCGGCGAAGCAGGTTTCCTCGCTGCCCTTGACAAGGCTTGTCGAGACTTTGTCAACCGTAACAAAGCTACGGGCACCTCCACCTCGAAATCTCCTGAACTTCTCGCCAAACACACTGATGCCCTTCTGAAGAAGTCCAACAAGACTTCGGCGGAAGACTCACTCGAAGAGGCGCTTACCGATGTCATGGTTGTCTTCAAATACATTGAAGACAAGGATGTCTTCCAGAAGTTCTATTCCAAGATGCTTGCCAAGCGTCTTGTCAACTTCGCTTCCGCTTCGGACGATGCCGAAGCCAACATGATCTCACGGCTCAAAGAAGCTTGTGGTTACGAGTACACTGCCAAGTTGGCGAGAATGTTTACGGATATGGGATTGAGCAAGGAGTTGAATGACAATTTCAGGGAAACTATGGCAAAGAACCACGACAAGACCGAGTTGGACGTCGACTTCTATGCGCTGGTCTTGGCGAATGGTTTCTGGCCATTGCAAGCACCGACGACAGAGTTCAGTATCCCTACCGAGCTGCTGCCCACCTACGAGCGTTTCCAGCGCCACTACTCTGCCAAGCATTCGGGTAGGAAGTTGACATGGTTGTGGCAGCTCAGCAAGAACGAGGTTCGGGCCAACTATCTTCAGCAGAAGCAACTGCAGTTCCAGACTTCCACTTTCCAAACCGCCGTCCTCCTCCAGTTCAACACCAACGATTCCCTCAGCCAAGCTCAACTGCAACAAGCAACCGGACTCAACGATGCCACCATCAAACCCGTCCTTGCCATGCTATCTAAAGCCAAAGTGCTCCAACCCTCTTCTCAGGATGCAGATGCATTTGAACTCAACCCCAACTTCAAATCGAAAAAGCTGCGAGTGAATCTCAACCTTCCCATCAAATCAGAGCAAAAGGTGGAGTCGAATGATGTATTGAAGACGGTAGATGAAGATCGTAGGTTGCTTTTGCAAGCGACGATTGTGAGGATTATGAAGAGTAGGAAACAGATGAAGCATCAGAACTTGATTCAGGAGACTGTAGCTCAGGTTTCGGGTAGGTTCACTCCGAGGATTCCAGATATTAAGAAGGCGATTGATCAGCTGATTGATAAGGAGTATTTGGAGAGAGTAGAGGGTCAGAAGGATATGTATTCTTACCTGGCTTGATCGGTGAGTGGAGGGTTGAGGGTAGTTGCATTGCAATTCACACATCGTTTGTCATCGTGCGTGATGACCTGACACGGAATCTGCGTCGGCCACTTGAGTTGCGCTGTGTTGCATCGACCTCAATTGTGATATCTTACAGCATGAGCCCTGGAGTCGTCAACTCGCATACATCAGGCTCAAACCTTGCACTTTCACTCAGCTCATCACATTGCCAAACAAGAGGACACAGTGAAGAGATTGTATTCTTTTGAAGCGCATCTTGCCGTACACCGCACCTCTTTCCGTCGCAGCAAGCAAAGCAAGTACATGATTTGTTCGATGGTCAAGAGGTGAAGCGGTGCGGTCTCGATGCTTTTTCGCGGATTGCACATGGCAGCAGTGTATATTCAGCTGCGCGAAAAGGGTTGCTGGCTCTGAGACGGCCGATGTTGTGGTTGTTTAAGGACAAACCTACCTTTTTGTATGATTCCTTTCGGAACACCGAGGCTCGGAAGACTAAGACTCGTCGTTGAACTCTGTGAGTGGTCGCAAGGAAAAAGGGCGATAAGGGTGAAAGTTGAGGGCGATGAAATCAGAAACAGTCCACAGGCGAATTGTGCTGCGTTCGACCGGCACGCAGAGGGCAGATGACTTACCTGCAACGTGTCGCTGTGTGCACCTTGAATCTGTGCAATTATGTCCATCTGCCTCGCGTGGACACCATTTGACTGACGCCCTCTCATCTGAAGCTGCCTCTTCACCTTGGTTCGACGACACTGCAGACGAGCTCGAAGGAGCCGTCGTTGACCGAGAAGTGAAGGAGAAGCCGAGAGAGGGCGGTAAATAGGAGCGAACTCGTGTTGCCACCTGGTCAAGACAGGACGAGATCGGGATGCCACCGTAGACAAGAGGGAAGCATGACATAGAAGGAGGAGAGGTGGGTCAGAAGGGGGGAAGGGCAGAAGGCGGGGGAACAAGGCAATGTCAGACGACTCAATGAGTCTAGTTCTTCTTCTCTGTTCACCTACGCTTTGGAATAGACTCGGCACCAGCGGTCGATATCGTGACACGGCAGAGGGCTGGTGGCCGAGTAAGGCACGAAGAGAAGGGTGGTCAGCATACGTCTACTAATCAAGATGGAGAATCGGTGTCGGCTGAAAAGGAGACTCACCTCCTTTCGTTCGACTGGTAGGGCCAAATCCGAGCTTTCGTGACTCGAATCTCCGTGTATACTATCGCTATCCCTAGGCTGCTGATGTGCTGGATTGATGGCAACCGCGTCAGGCTGCTGCGGGCCAGACTGGGCAGCACTTGCGTTCTTGCGCTTGCTTGCGAGCAGTGCCAGCAGATTCTCTCGCTGCTTTTGTAGCGCTGGGTCTAGTCTGAGATTTTTGGCTGGTGTGATGCTCTCTGCCTGAGCTTGCTTCGGCGGTTCAGCTGTTGTTTGCAAGGCAGCATCGGCTCCGCTACTAGCTGGCACCTGCGTCGCTGCTACTCGCGCAACTGTTGGGGCAGGTGAGAGAGTCTCTGTCCCGTTGGTGAGCTCAGCTTTCGTGATTGCCGTCGGCGTCTGCAAGAAGCGCGCTGGCATCGGCGACACCGAGGGCGAGGGCTGCTGCTTGGACTTGCGCTCTTCCATCATCTGAATCTTGCGCATCAGCTGCCTGATTTCAAGTTCTTTGCGCAGCAACTCTTCCCGTGAAGGTGTCGCAGAGCCCTCAGAGGAAGAACCAGACGCTGCTGCAACTTGAGCCAGCAGGTCTTTTGCAGTACTCGAGCCGGCAGCGGAAGCATCGCCGTCTTTCACAACAGGTCTAGCGCTGTCGGATTGCGGCGTCTTCGCTCGTCGCAGCGGTTGCAGTCCATTGAGCGCGCAGAAGTTGTCGTAGTGCTCTGAAGCAGTTTTTTGACGTAGCATCAAGACCTCGCGCGGGTCAAGATCAATCTGAGCCTCTGTCCATCCTCTTGCTGCTTCGAAAGCGCCCAAGTCTTCGTCCTCTATTTCATCATCGGACATGTCAATAACAGTGTTGAGACCGGAAGGAACATCCAGAAAGCGGCTGGGTCGATCAAACTGCGGGCGATACTCTGCTGTATCGAAGTCGGCGGCTACAGGTCTGCGACGTCTTGCAGGCGTGTCGGCCAGATTCGGCGACTTGCTAAGCATCTCCGAGAAGTCTGGAAGATCTGGTACGGGTGCACTGAGATCAACCTCGCCCGAAGGGGTCTCCGCTGCTCGACTGAAGTTGTCAGCATATGAGATCCTCTGTCGACGACTTGGCATAGGTGCTGCCGCCGGTTCGTTTCCGGCAAGGTCTGCTGTAAGGCTGTCCTCATTGTCAACTGCATCAACATCATGATAAGATCGCTTAAGCGGGTTCGAGCCTGAAGCTGAGTCTTGAGGTGCGGCCGTGCTTGGCGCATCCAATGATGCGGCCGCTGAGGCTCCCTGAGGGTTGAATCGGATGAGGCTTCGTATTGACTCACCGATCTGCGAGAGGAGAGCATCTGCTTCGCCTGACGTGGCAGTGCGATCAAACACATTCGATGAAGGCGTTGCTGCAGGGGCAAATTTGTTCTCAGAAGCAGATTGTGGTTCGTCACCAACTGCAGCTGAGGCAGCGGCGACCTTTGCCAGACGAGAAGCCAACACCTTCCTTCGCAACTCCTCCAGCGGCGTCAACGCAACGCCTTGCTCTTCCTTTGACAACAGCTCGTTCTCTGCTGGCGTCGTTGCTACGAGGTCCGCTTGTTTTGTATCTTGACGAGCTGCCTGTTCCACCGCAGTGCCCCTGGGACCTGGATCTGTGGAGCCATGCGCCGAAATGTTTAGCTCAGCACAGCAAGCTTCGATCATAGCCAGTGGTACACCTTTCTCCGTCAGACGGCTAGGCGGCACCCCGCGCGCGTGTAGCTCGCTAATCATACCCAAGGCCTGTGGTTTGCCGTCCTCAACCCATGAAGAGTCGGGGTCAGAACCGGTACTGACGTAGGTGGCAGCAGACGACGAGTCGAGATACGGTGTTGAGGCAGCAGACCACGCAGCAGCGGCAGCGGCTCGCTTATTCTCGCGTTTCCTCTGCTTTTTCTCTTGCTTTTTCTGCTGCTTCAAGAGTCGCTTTTGTTGCAAGCGGTCCATCTGAGGAGTCATATGGCTGCCTGGGTAGGTAGTGTAAGGAGCTGCCTGATAGCCAGCGAGGTATGGTGCAGATGGCGGGTACGGTGGATATGGGATCGCGTGTTGCTGAGGTTCAGTGTACATATACGGGGTGTAGGCCTCGTACGGCGCATGAGGGTCGTAAGGCAAGTCTGAGCCAGGATATGCGAAGCTTGAGGTGGCCGGATATGGATAGCTCTCATGTTGGAAGTCTTCTGCTGCAGAATTGGAATAATAAGGATAAAGTTCTGTGTGCGAGGTGGGCGGCGCAGGTGTGTGCAGACTTGGCCGAAACTCTGGAACGCTAGGATCGTATGCGTAGGGGACCGAGCGGTATTGTTCTTCACTGTGAGGAAGAGCCGGCGGAGGAAAAGGCGGAGGAAGCGGCTGTACAGGTAGTTCGCTTTGCCAGAGACTGGCAGCAGAAGCTGATACTGCATCTAAGCCATTCACATGCTCAGCAAATTGTGAGCGTCTGGGAAAGGATGTCCCTGCGACCGCATCCGCGTTCACATCCTCGAATATCTCTCCACTCTCAGGGCCATCAGAACCATTCAAGACAGCCTTGTATGCCTTAGGAGAGCTGGATTGCGACGCACTCTGATCGAAAGTGTCTTCCTCATATGGGAGGAGGGGTCTGCGACCGTGCTTTGCCAGGTCCAATGGATTTGCAGGATGAGTGGGTGCCGCAGAAGCTTCGACTTCATTTGCGCTTGTTGTCAATGATGAAAGATCGCCAGCTTCATTGACATGGCTCGGCTTTGGCTGATTATTCTCTGCAACTGGATCTGCGCTGCCATAATCCAATTCCACCACGTCGTTCGGTGGTGGCGGTGGTCCTGGTCGACGCATGATGCAGAGTGAGCAGGGGCTCAGTCGAAGATGGCAGAAGGTGTCAAGGCCATTCGTATCTTTCAGCTTCCTGCTTCGTCGTAAAGACGTCGATAGCCGTTAGCCGCTATGATAGAGGTTTTGAAGTGCCCGCGGCGTGACCGACTCCGTGTGTGATAACAGCTCCAAGTGCTGCGGTTGTGTGGGTAGAGAGGGAAAGCGTGCAGTGTTGCACTCTCACAAGTCACACACCTGCAGGCCACGAGTTTGATGTTTCTTCTCAAAGATCACGTCACAACGTCTTTTTATTCGCGTGTTAAGGCACGCAAAAAGTCTCGACCGACCTTCACTCTGACCCTCATCAAACACATTCGGAGTTGACCGGATCGAGATGGATCATGAAATGCATTGCTTGCGAAGTAGAAGGAGATGACATATGCGAAGCGAGAGGATTGATACGGGAAGGCGACTATTATGTGTTGCGAATGCGCTCTCTTTCGATGATACTCTTCTGATGAACGTCCCTGCTCACTCTCCAATAATACTCGAGAACGTCATTCTGACCCAACAGCGTCAAGAACTCCTCGTCGTGCGTAATAACAATGAGCTGAAGCTGACTGTTCTCTGCCCTCTCCTTGATCAGATCAGCTAGACTTCTCGCCAGTGCCTCGATGTTGTCTTTGTCCAGATTCGTCGTCGGCTCGTCCAACGCCAAGATCCCACAGTTGCTACCGAACGACTCTGCCAGCGCCAACCGGATAATGATCGACGCTAAGACCTTTTGACCAGCCGAACATCGTCCGCGCATGTCCATCTCGACTGTGTCTTTGACCATGCAGACACGATAGTTGTACGATCGGTTGCCACGTGCGCCCTCGTTGTCCGACTTGATCAGGATGGTGTCGATGTCCGTACCCTGATACGTCTTTTGCCACAGGTAGCGGATAATGTCGTTGATCTCCTCCATCTTGATCGCGTGATAACGCATGATGGCGTTCTCCAGCGCTTTAGCATACTTTTCAAGATCATTATTGGCCATCTCCGAAGTCTTTACTTCGATCAATTTTCGCTTGTAATTCTGATGAACGCCCTTAAACTCATCTCGCAGTTCAAGTTCTCTGCCCTTGATCTGAGATCGAAGCGAGGCAAGTTCTCCACTCAAATGAGAGGCTTCACCGTTGAGACGATTCTCCTCTTCCTTGGCTTCAGTGTACTTGTCGGCAAAGTGCTTGCGACTGCGCTGAGCTTGCTCCAGATCAAGCGAGTTGATCTCTTCCTCGATCTGCAAAACGTCTTTGGCCAGCTGCCGATAGCGAATGTTGTCAAGAATATTGCGTTCGGTGGCTTGCGACTGGTTGACCTCTTTTTGCAACTCCGTGATCTTGTCTGTCAACTCCTTGACGTCTCGGTGGATGCTTTGAATCTTTTCAACGAGCTCTTGAATGGCTTCCTCGCATTCCTCGAGCCGTTGCTCGCCTCGCTGCTGAATGTATGCGTTGACTGCGGCGTTGAGCTCTCGGATTTGCTTCGCCCACGATTCAAGCTTGTCCGCTCTCGCCCTCAGGTTGTTCTCTGCCTCGTTTGCTTCGGCTTTGAACGTCTCCAGCTCATCCTTGGCGCGACGAATTGGTGCGCTGGAGCTTTCAATTTCGGCGTCAAGGCTTTTGATGCGCTTTTGCTGCTCTTCCAAGTCAGCATTCATCTCCTGCAGCTGCTCCTCGATCGAGGCCTTTTTGGCATACTCCTGACGCTTTGTGATTACTGTCACTTCAGCACGGTGTGCGTCTCTTTCCAGGCTATTGATCAACGTGCGCTTCGTTTCGCGATCTTGCTGCAGAACGTTCAGCTCGCGCTTGAGCACCTTGATGGAAGCAGCCAGCTGGTCAATCTCGTTCTGGACCTGCTCTCCAGTCTGTGTCGAACCCGTGGTTGCGAGATCGCTTTGCAAAGCTTGCACCTCGGAATCGAGATCGCCAGCTTCGGACAAGAGGCGTGCGATTTCATTACCAACGCGGCGGAGGGCTTGAAGTTCTTTGAGCTCTGATTGCATCTTTGCCACCTCCGCTGAGGAATTTTCAGCCGTCTCGGCAGCTGCTTTGAGCTCCGCCTCTTTACTTGAGATTGTGCTGCGCAGTTCCACAATCTCGACCTCCTCTATGGCCTTTCGCTGCGCGTCCTTAGCGAGGGCTGTCTGACATTCTGCACTGCGCTCCGTCCAGCCGTCGATATCGGCTTTGAGCGTCTTTTTCTTCTCGGTAGTATTGCTGGAGCTGAGCGTGGAATTGACGTGCTTCTCGATAGCTTCGTATTCGGAGGGTGTGACACCTCGGTTACAAGCGAAGCAATGTCCTTTGCCCTTCGCCTCTCGCAACACTCGTCGCAGGAACGAGTCTAGCGAGTCGATGGAAGCGTACTCGTCCTTGGCAGCTGCGATCTCTTCGGCACAGACCTTGACCGCCTCCTCAGCATTCTCAAAGTCGGGCGAGAGGATAGCATTGACTGCCTGCTGCAGTTCGGCGGATGCTTCTTGTTTGGACTTGAGCTGCTTGCGGGCAAATGAGATGGCCGATTCGACCTGCTGCAGGTCTCGATTCTTCTCGGCATTGACTGCCTCCAGTTCCGTGAGTCGCTTCTCGTGCATTGACAAGACCCGCCCGACCTCGTTCTCGACGTCACGCAGCTCCATGTCAGCGCGGACGCGCTCAGACAGCGAAGTCTTGTGGCGGTCAAATAGATTTTGAGCGTTGTTCCTTCGCGTAGTGGCCTGTTGCATCTTTAGACCGAGGGAAGCACGCAGCTCAGCATGTCGATTCAGCAAATTGATCTCGGAGGTACGCTCCTCCCGCAAATCGTCCTTCTCACGGATCTCTGCATTCTTCTTGCGGATCTGCTCGTCATACTTGGCTTCTTCGAATTCCTTCTGCGCGGCAGCTACCTTCGCCGAAAGATTGTCCCGGTCTCGTTCCGCTGCCTCGATGTCAGCATTGCTCAACGCATAGCCATCGAGCTCATCCTGTGCGCGCTTGATCTTATCTCTGAGCTTGCGCACTGAGTCTGTGAGCTGCTCACGGGCATTCTGCTTGGCTCTGAGCTCTGCTCGAAGATTCTGCCATGCTGTAGTGAGATCATCGTCTTTCTTCGAGTTGTGTTCGCGAAGACGCGCTAGCTCATCATCGAGCTTTCGTACCTCTTCCTTGACCCGATCCTCGAAGCCCCGGATCTGTGCATCGCTGAGGCCGTCTCCACCAAGACCTTTGATGCCAAGCTCGTTTGCAATCTGCTTGATGGAGGCTTCCCGCTTCTCTTTGGCTTGGACATGAGCACGCTTCTCAGCTTCGAGACCACCCTTCTCTGAAAGCTTCTTGCGGTGACGCTGCTCGTTGGTCTCGAGCTCATCCTCCTTCTCTGCTGTGCGCTTCTTGAGCGAGTTGATCTTGTTTTGTGCTTGGTCAAGGTGGGAGCGGAAAGTCTGCTTGCGCTTCTGTAGCTCCTCGTCGGTGTCCTTGATGGGCGTCATTGTAGCTTGCAGCGCCTCCATGTTCTCTTTATGAAGCCTCTCCTTCTCCTCGAGCGTCTCTGCCCTGCTGACAATCTCACGGAAGCGGGTCGCTTCATCGTAGAATTTCGAGTTCTGCACCGTTTTCACGCGAATCTCTTCATTGAGGTCTTCGAGCTTTGCCTCCTTCTGCGCCAGGTCAGCTTGCAAGTGTGTGAGCTTGGTCTTGATCGTATCAGCTCGATCCTTGTCAACTTTAAGACCTTCGAGCGCCGCTTTATCGACCTTGAGCTGGTTTGTACGATCTTTTCGGAGAGTCTTGATATTGTCGAGAGCCTTCGTGTAGCGGGTTGCTTCGAAGATGTCGTCGAACTTCTTCTTCAAACTTGCAGGCTCAGAGAGCGGCCAATTGCTGTCTTCCTGATGGCAGAAGATGACATTCTCGAGAATGGACTTTGAGACGCCAAGCAGGCGTGGGATCTCCTCGTCGAGTTCTGAGCACTTTGTGGAGAGAGTGCCTCGCTTTCCCGTCTTGGCATCATCGTCAGCGATCTGAAGGAGGCCTTCAAGTGTCTTCATAGTGAGACCACCGCCCTTCTTGCGGGAGACCTGAAGGTTTCGGACGCAATTCATGCGCACCTTGTTGGCTGCGTAGAATCGCAAACGGACTTGAGCCTTGACCTCGTTAGACGTGGCCATCTGTGGATCGTGGACGAAGGCGCCACCTTTGGTGTTCGGTGGAAGATCACCAGTGGTAGCATATTTGAGACATTCAATGATGGTTGTCTTGCCGCTGCCATTGTAGCCTACGATCACGGTAAGGGGATGAAAGAATTGGATGATGTTGATCGATTTGTCGTCGAACGATCGCACGCCGCGAATGGCGAGCTTGTCGAGCGAGGCCATGGTGTCTATGCTAATGGCTTGGGCTCCTTCTGAAGTGCTGCTGCGTAGGCTAAGTTCGGCCTAGAGATCCCACTAGCCGGCAGGGAGTCAGCTGTAGTGGATTCTCGGCCGCCGCGAACACCAGGATCCAATTTGACTGAGGTGAATTGCGCACCGAATACGGATAAGGAAGGTTGGCGACAATGATGTTGAGTGTCACCGCCCAGAGCTGTACGGAGGATTGTAGAAAGGTGCTGGCGAAGAAGCAGAACTGCTGCGCTGCTGCTGAGTCTTCCTACAAAAAGTGGAGATCAACACTTTTTTCTGGCTGCGCCTGCAGCACACTACTCACGACTTGTCCAGGGTCTCTTCTCACGCGTCTGAGCGCAGCGAGCGCACTCACATCATCATCGGCTGTGACCCGAATTCCGACGCTGTCACATTTCACAGCCCCTCCACCACCTTGCTTGGCTCTTCCGACAACCACATCACAGCCCGCTCTTGCGACTTTCACAGACAAAGTCGGCAGGCCCGCAAGGTGATTCAGGGTCAAGCAGCAGTGACCTCAACATGGCGCTGACTTGCGACCCAAAAGACCCTCGATCGCCAGAATGGCTCAAGCGCATCTGCCGAAACCTTCGCTGGATTCCCTTCGTCTTCATCATCGGTCTCATCGCTTACGCCTATCTGACCGTCACAATATCGCTTGCAATTCGCTATCATGTTGCAAGGAAAGGCGAATGGGTATCGGCGCTCCTCGAGCTCTTGTTCTCGACAGTATTGGCAGGTGGAGCGATATGGGGCTTCCTTGTAGCAGTGTTCAAGGACCCTGGCTCTCCGTTGGGACGTCCAGGTGATCATGAAAGTCGGGCGGGACTGCGGAATGCTAGCGAGTATGAGCTGGATGGCGAGGAGAATGAAGAAGGACAATCACTCATGCGAGGGCAGGAGGAATCGCAGCCAGAACACGAGTTCGCACGAGCACCGCTTTTGAACGCCCCTATCCCAGGACAACCGCAATACCCAGCTCGGTCAGGACGACAGCAGCTAGCCGACCTCAGGCGTCTTCCGACTCATACTTCTGACAACGCAGATATCGAACGACGTGCCAACATTTGGGTCAAATCCTCTGGCGAATCTCGATGGTGTAACAAGTGCGACGCACCTAAACCGGATCGAACACATCACTGCAGCACATGCAAACGCTGCGTTCTTCGCATGGATCACCACTGTCCATGGCTCGCCAACCGATGCGTCGGGCTGCGCAATCACAAAGGCTTCTTCCTCTTCATCAGCTACACTGCACTCTTTTGTGTCTACAGCTGCCAAGAAACTGCTCGGGCGCTGCTGCGATACGTCGAGTATGAGAACAACGGCTTTGAGACAAGTCCTATCTCCTGGGCTGTCGTGCTGTTCTTAGGCTTCATCTTTGGAGCAAGTCTTGTGCCGTTCGCCGGCTACCATGCTTGGCTGATCTGCAAGAACAGAACCACAATCGAGAGTATGGAAGGTTCAGGAAGAATCAGGTTGCGGTCTAAGAGAGATCCCGCCAGGCCTAGGGTTGAGGATCGACTGAGAGGGATCGTCCGAAGCTCGATGGATGCACAGCGAAGGGAAGGGGAAGAGCAGAGATCAAACGGCGGCAGAAGGGAAGCAAATGGCTGGAGATCAGATGAGCACCTCACACGCGAAGAGCGAAGAGCTTTGAAAAAGGCAAGCAAACTCAACGTTTACGATGTCGGCGTCGGTAGCAACTGGAGACAAATCATGGGTGATGTCTGGTATTTATGGTTCATTCCCGTCGGTGAACCGCTCACGGACGGGTTCAGCTTCCTGGTACAGACACGTACCATGAAGCAACTGGAGGAGATCACTGCTTCGATTCGCGTACGAGATGACGAACGGGAGCGCCGTCAAGAGCGTCACGATCGTCCATCATACGATGAAACAGACGGTGACGATGGCGACGATGACTCAGTGTATGGAGGCAGGTCTCAGCCTGCCACACGCTTTGGATACCCAGAAAACGATGACAGCCAAGCATCTTGCAGGAGCAGAGAGAATCAGGCTCCCGCGATACCATACGAGACTGGACTCGACAGAAAGCCAGGCCAGAAGTTCAGAGGCGCTCACGGAGAGATGGAATGGGGTGATGCACCCAAGAAGTCTTTCGTGCTGTTTGGCGTTGATGATGAAGATGATCGCTGATGAGGAACAACGCAAGCCTGTACTCAATTTATCATGGACAATGTCAGAAGTCAAGCACGAAACGTCGTAGGCTACAGACGGAGAGTGCAATGATGAGGTCGAGATCATAATGCGCACTGTTCGAAGTCGCGATTCTGAATGAAATTGTTGATTGCTTCTAGTCGTCGTCTTCCTCCTCTGTCTGTGTCTCACTTTCCTCTTCTTCACTCTCGACCTCATCTTCGTCCTCACCGCTTTCACTTCCTTCTTCTTGCGCGTTTCCTTCCTCTCTGTTGCTTCCTTCTGAATTCTGAGCCGCCTTTAGACCCTCGTCTGCGCCCTCCATCTTCCGCTTGACCTTCTTCAAGATCTTTCGCATTCTCGTCGCTCTCGCCTTCACCTCCGCCTCCAACAATCTTTCCACTACTTCCAGATGCGCTTGAATACCATACGCAGTCTCCCAGCTCTTCACTGCCGCGTTGAGGTCCCTCGACCTGGCGTCTACTGTTGAGTCGATGACCAAGTCGATCGCTGCGGAGGCTGATTGAGGTGTTGGAATCCCCACCAGATCGTTTGCATGATGAATGACGCGGGGATAGACAGAAGAGTAACAAAGACCCAGCGGGTCGGTATCAAATCGTGAGGTCGGATTTGAGAGAAACTGGTGCATGGGATACGCTGTGCCTGGTTCCAGGACGGACGAGGAAGGTGTGCTGAGGGGACGCGCGACGTGATGTCGATATATGCTGCGTAAGTCTGACTCCATCTCTGCCCAATCGCTTGTGTGACCGTTCTGTTGACCGTAGGTGCCGTTTGCACCGTTCGGGGAAGTGCGTGCAGCTTGAGTGACTCGATCCATCTTGCTGAGGCCCTCAGACCCGGAAGGCATGAAATCGGCGAAGGCTGCCCATCGCCGTGCTGGCTCAAGTCTGCGCCATTCGTGCAGGTCAATCTGGTTCGAGAGAATCAAGTTCTGCTCTGCGAAGGTTGCATATGCTTCGACTTGTTCAGGTGTCATATGAAGAGCTTCAATCTCGGCAGGGTCCATTTCCGTGACTGCTTCAAGTGAGTTCGCTCGTCGAGTCTTGCGGGCGTCGAGTGCGGTTAGCCAGGGCTCGAGCAGCGGTGCGCACGAGACGCCAGTCTTGCTGGTCTTGCTCGCACCATCGGATGTTGGCATCGTTTCGACACGTTGGTGGCCATCTAAGCCGTATCGCATCTTGATGACGACCAGCAGAGCCGCCATGAGGACGAATTCTTTGGGCACACGCTGGAGTTGCGATGCGCCAGGAAGCAGTGTACGCACATCATCGTTGTGGTTCGAATCGCTGTGTTGCTGCTTGTGGCGTCCTGATCGGCCCTCTTTCGATACAGAGAAAGGCAGTAGATCCGGTCCAACGCCTTTGCTTACTATGTCGAGCATCTTCATCGTCGCGACGTAAAAGGTGGGAGGAAGTAACATGCCCTCGACCAGCCTTGCAAGTTGACCAGGCACGTTACCTTGACCAAAATCAATACCATATGTACGCTGAAGCAGATCCGCAAGGCTTAGCGTGTGCAGGTGCAATGTGGTGATCGAAGGTACTACGTCGGTATCGAGATGGTGATGATGGACGTTGTCCTTGTTTAAGAAGCGCGTCAGAGAGAGCGGCAGCGAGTGCACGACATTCAGATACGGCAACGAGTACGAAGAGATCAGCTTGACGATGTCGGCCCAAAAGACAGGAACCTTGAGCAGATGTAGCGAAAGGTAGATAATCGAGATTGTGGTTGGCATAATGGCAAGATGTAGAATCTCAGATTGCGACTTGCCGACCGAGTGCTTGCTGGCCCATGATGGAATGTGTCGACGACGGGGCTTGCGTTTCCGCGGTTGATGCGATGCGTTTCCATCAGGATCTGATGCTTCCTCATCACTGTCTTTGTCGCGGGCAGACTGGGAGCGTTGACGCTGTCTTCGCTCTTCGGCAAAGACGGGGTCGAGCTCTGCCAGCTCATCTTCCGGATCGGCGATAGATTCTGGCTCGCTAGAGCGTGCGGATCGTGACCGCTGCCTCTGCTCTTCATCCTGGCCAACGATCCAGTCGATGCAATCTTTGGCTGCAGCTGGGTCGTCAGAATCTGGGTGCTCATTCTCTTCTGCATCCTGCGCAGTCGTGTCTGCCTGAGCACTTCCGCGTCGCTGCTTGCGTTCAATCTGCTGGTGATAACCGTTGAACAGCATTCTTCGTCTGTGGTGTCGAATATCGCTCTCGGGGTCGTATGTGGCGTGGTTCGGGAAGAGCTCGGCGGCGCGTTCTTGTGATAGTGAGTAGCGCGTGTGCCAGTCGAAAGTGGCAGCGATGAGAGGCTCCGGTGGATAGTGGCCAACGGGCAGGAGTGACACGAACATGGTCCAAAGATCGCGTGCGACTGCTTCGGTCTCTGGCGGGACTTTGTCACCCCACACTTCACGGAGTTTGTGCAGTTGATGTCGCAAGATGAGCTGCAAGCATTGAAGCAGGGCGAAGCGACCTTCATAGGCACCGTGAAGGCCTACACCGGATCGCCAAATGCTGCGGATGCCGCGTCTGGAGGCTCTCGCGTACGTGTCGGGCTCCGAATCCATTCCACTCTGCTCGCCGGCAGATGATGCTGCATAGCTGCGGGCAGACCGTGGAGGTCTTTCGAAGAAGCTATCGGCTCGTATCGAATATGGAGGGTCGCTGTCTTGCCCTTCATCTGGACTGTCAGACAACAGCTCGTCGACTTCTTGGGATTGTGCCGAGTGTGCAGAGCGGCCGGATCTGAGGCTATATCTCCTCGCCCTTTTGTGGGCGCGATGTCGTTCCTCTTCGAGTTGATCTTCTTCGCTGTCTTCTGGCTCCACGTCGGTTTCCGGCTGAGAGTAGTACGGAGTGTGTTGACTTTTGACCCTGCGGACCTTATTGACCTTGGTCACACGACGCTTTCGAGCAATGCCGTCGCCAAGGAACTCATCATCCTCGGCTTGCTCGATACGGAAGTGCTGCTGGACGTGACCGCGTTTACAGATGAGCTGGCCTGCGCGCAGGCGCATCTTGCGGGTACCACATTCTGGGCATTGTGGACGACGCGAGTTGGCTTGCGATGCTTCATTGAAAGAAGGAGCCCTCGAAGAGGACGGCTGACTCGAGTAGAGCTCGTCAAAATCCGAAGAAGGCGCCGGATTGGGTTGAGAAAAGGAGTTTCCATAACGACGGCCATAGTGAGCGCTGTAAGGCAACATGGCGGTCTAGGTTGCCAATGTTGGCCCGTGTCGACGTTATGGCATATCGACTGGACTCTTGTAATCTGGAAGAATGGCGGGAAAACGTCCCGAGAAGGCTTGAGCACGCCGTTGAATGCTTTGAAGCAGCATGTGGTGCAGGTGAGGAGGAGGAGGCTGAAGAAGAACACCACAAAGCAACGCAATTTTTCAGGGTCCAAAACTCCACCTTCGGGATTCGGGTAACTGGGGTAATCCTAATCACAATGTTCAATCGGCGCGTCTAACAAATTCAGCCGGAAGGTGAAAGGTGATGAAGCGACTCTCAAAAGCTTGAGTACTGTACAGTATGTTTGCAAGACGTCGAGAAAAGGAAGAAGCATTCATGCATGTAACATTGCAACGACAATCAAGCTAGGGTTAAGTTAGCGAGGAGAAAAGTGTGAAAACTTAGCCTTTTTCCACCTCAGACTCGCCTAGAAGACGAGAAGGCGCGAATGGAGACTGAGTGAGGGCAAGGTCAACAGCTGAACTCTTCACTGCATCGGAGGTCTAAATGGCCAGTACAAGACTGCAGGCGGGGCTGAGGATTGTCTCTTGTCGTTCAGCTCGTACTGTCTTTGTCTACCATCTGATCCTCACAAGACCATTCCGTACTGTTACCATTGTTGTAGCAAGGATGCTGAGGTTCTCCGCAGAGCAATCAAGCAGATCAAGTACCGCCAGTGTTGGAGATAGGCTGCACTAACAAGGTTCAAGAAAGGACGCTTGTGCCTGAGCCTCTTGCGCACAGCTAACTCGCAGTAGTTAGAACACAGTACGCACTCTTCTGGAAGTAAAGACGGGGCAAAAGCGTAGAGTGCATTGTAGCACAACGATCTGCCGACTTGGTTTCCTCGGTTAGACGTTTGTTGCAGGATGCGCATGAGCTTGGTTCGTTGCAGAGCATTTCCTCTTTTGGTAGGGAGCCATGACCGCCGCTTTCAGGCAATCCAAACAAATTTGTAAAATATTCTCCTTGTGTCTCCTGCTCGCCTGTGTTTGGGCGTTGCTCGATTTGGTTCTCAGCTCGTACACATCGTCGTCAGAGCAAAGCGAACAAGCAAGGAAAGGCAGCTGTTGTCGTCGACTCGAGTTTCCCCTTCCTGAGCCGCCCTTTTCAAATTTCTCCTTCTTTGCTCCCCTCTCCTCTCCGCCTTGTGCCATCTGCTACCGCGTCTGTGGGGAAACCAAAGAGGATCAGCAGGCGGCATCCAAACTCAACTCAGAGCTTTGATGCTATGCGATGCGATGGCTTGGTCCCCATTTCCCGCAGCCGCTCCGCCGTTTCGTTCCAGCCTGGCCCTGCCCTTCCGTGTCTGTGAGTGTGTGAGTGAGAGAGACAGGGTGTGTGTTCCTGTTTGCTGCAGCAAGCCAAGCTCTGGCCCAATTTGCGACCGCTTCTGATTGCATCCGCCTTTCCGCTCCCTAGACATCGAAAGCAGCAGCTCGTCCTCCAGTCTTGAGCTGCCATCCGCTCTCAGCCGTATATTCACATCTCACTGTTACCATCTCAACATCCATCCTCCTTCATTCCGGAACCCTACCCCTTTCGTCCTTTCCCTACTTTCTTCTCAGCCTTCGCTTCATCATCTTCTCGACCCTTTAAGGAAGCTTGTTGATTGATCTGATCGCGATCAATTATTCGCTTGGATTCAGCTTTGACTAAGTCACTTCGCTTTCGTTTGCCTCGACCACTCCTCTTTCACCACCGTTCCGATCACATATCCTCAAGATGAGGACCAACATCGCCGCCGTCGTGGCGCTGTCTGCAGCGGCGCTGTTCTCTGCCATCCCAGCACAAGCACAGATCCAATCACTCGATCTTGGAGGAAACGGCGGTGGTGCATCATCTGCTGCTGCCGCTGCAAGCTCTAGCCCAAGCCAGCAAGCCGCACCATTATCCACAAGTGGAGCTTCCGTCGCTACCACTGCTTCTGCCGCTCCATTCTCGTCTCTTCCTACCAATGCCATCACTGCTGCTTCCGGCACAGACGCACCAGCGACCAGCTCGATTGCCCCCGACTCGATTGTCTCCCCCGCATACGCAGCAGGCACAGTCACATACATTCCACCACCCCTTCCCACTTCGAAATCCAGAATTGATGTCTCTGCACTTCCTTCATCTATCCCTCCACTCACTGCCACTCCTTCGTCCAACTTCACCCTCCCCAACGCTACCGCTACCGGAACATTCAGCTCGATTCCGACTCTCCGATCTTCACCCTACCAGATTGTGTTCGCAGACAACTCCGGTTTGCCCATCTACAAGTGGAATCTTGCCCTCAACTCGTCCTCGGAACAGAGCAAGGAGGCCCTCTGTGCCTCGCAGATGCAGTTCTGTTCTACCGCAGGATGTAACGAGACAGATGCCAAGTTGACCAACTTCTGCGAGACAAAGTACATGGGTGTTGCCTGCTCGTGCAGCAAGGGCGTATCGAGGTTGCAGCAGTACCAGTGGCCAGTGATGCTCGCCGATTGTCAAGGAAGGAACACAGCTTGCAGGGATGCTTGCATCAAGCCAGGACAGGGTGTTGCGGATCAGAACAAGTGCCTTGATGTATGCTCGCAGAACTTCGGTGGCACCTGCGGCAAGCCCGGTCAATATGCTGCCAACTATGCTGTCCGCAAGCAAGGTGAGAAGCCAAGCTACACTGTTGTCCAGGGAGGTAACGCTCAGAGCAGCGCAATGGGTCTCAACGTCGGCAAGGTTAGCGTAGCGCTCGTTGCAACGCTTGTTTCGGCGATCGTCGTGGTCGGGTTGTAAGAAGGCTCAGTCGAAAGCTTCCTACGGTGGTTTCATCTCATTGCCTTACGCTAGCAGGGCATATACCCTCCTCTCCTCCCTCTCTTCTTCGGCTTCCCCGATCCCGCCCACGCTCGTTACCGCTCGGGCCCCTGTCACTTGGCTGTGGGCCTAGCGATCTCCTTCCCAAACCTTCTCTTCGCTTAATCATCGGATGGATTATCCTGTTTCTTACGCTATTATCGTTTTCTCTTCGCTCTCTTCGGATACACACTCGTTCATACCTTCGATTTCTGTTTATTTGTGTTCGCGTGTAATCATGCTATGCTTTTACTCTGTCTGCTTGCGTCGTGCTTGTCTGTGCGTCGTATGATACATGCACGGTCGTCTAGCGGTATTGACAGCAGTATCGCTATCGGGTAAAATGATAGCAGTGGCTTAGTCGACGACAATGGCATTTCCCAAATCACCAATCTTGTGTACTGTCGCAGAACCCGAAGCATCCGAGTTCAAGAACAACCAGTTCACCACTGGCTCTTCTCTTCCAGAAATCGAGTTCAAGATGTCCTGGCTCAACACGCCCCCGAGAACGGATCCTACGGGCGCTAGAGTCACTCCTGCTCCTCCCAACTTCACCACGTTTTCAAAAATGGTCTCCACTTCGCCTCCCTCGATAGAAGGTAAAAGTACGTCTGGGTTGAGACCCTTCTCCTTGATTACAGCGATCGTGCGGTTCTTCAGCGCGGAGGCTCCGATACTTGTACTCGCTGCATCTTTAGCAAGGCGGGACTGTAAGTCGGTGAGTGCGAGCCAGATGAACCAGTCCAGTGGAAGCTTGATGCGGCGTTGTTGGCGGTCGGTCAGATTCGGCCAGGTGTGAGAAAGGGATTCTGAGAGAGACACGAACGCTTGACGCTGTTTGATGCGCTTCTTCTCTTCTGCTGATCCGTTGGAGGTGGAGGCGTTGTTGTTGGTTGTAGCTGAGGAGGGAACGCTGCGTTCGACGATGTAGTCGTGTGTGATCTGATCGGCAAAGTAGAAGCCACCAAAGCCGTATGTGGAAGAGAGGAAAAACTTGACTCCCGCCTTCCTTGCTGTGTCATTCAAAATGGTCAGGCGTTCCTGCAGCCCGTACTCGTATGCTCCTCGTCGTGCGGGTGGCAGAGGTGTACCAACGACGAGGACGTCAACCTTTCGCGCTCTTAACCATGTTTCCGCATCGTCCCCTCCTGCGATTAGTGTCTCGTAATCTGCCTGCTCGCCAACACCGTGTACTTTGACTAATGGATTCAGAGCCCTCACTCGGTCTAGAGGGCCTTGACTGCACTTTGGCTGGCCGACATCGCTGTCGCGGAAGAAGAAACCAGAAAGAAGGTCGATCGATGCGTCGACAGGAGTAGGATCGAGGATGGTGATACTTCCGACACCGGAGAGGACGGTGTTCTTTACGATCTCTGTCGCAATACCGTTCCAGCCAACAATGAGGATATGAGATGTCCGCAATCGGTTCTGACTTTCAAGACCCCAGAGTCTGATCTGACGATCATAAAGTGCGGCTTCGTCTTCGGTAAGGGCGCCACTGTTGTCAATGATGACAGACGCAGGAGGTTGAGTGATAGGGTCGATTCTCGAGCCGCTTGTGGCAGCTGAAGCAGAGGCTGTATCCATCTTTCTTCGTTGTACAGCAGTGGTGATGGTGATGGTGGTGGTGGCGGTGACTGTTCTGGCGGTGAAGTTGATGATGGTGCGGAGATGCTGATGGAAGTTAGACAAACAAGAGAGTGCGGAACTCGGGATGTGGGTTCAAGAAGAAAGTCAAAGTGCGGAACGCGCTTTTACCTCCACACGCAAAGCCCACACACACACACAAACACGCAAAGGAAGACCTGCGGACGCGACCACAATCTACTCTACGCCAGCGTTGCTCGCTCTTCCGCTCGAAGCCGGAACCAGTTATGCTGATGCTATGTCTCTCTCATTCGGTTTGGTTGCTTGCTTGCTTGCTTGATTGCTTGCTCCGTTGTCAATAGACATCTCACTGACACTCGGAACTCACACATCCAAAATAATTGCAGCAAATTAGCGGTCATAGAAATCGAAGTCACATTTCGTCGTCTACAGTTGTCCCAAAGCTTTCTCGAGCTTCTCGAGGAAGAGGTCTGCATGCTTCTGCTCGAAAACCAGCATGGGCCTCAATCTGACGGCCTTGTCACCACAACCGCCCATGTGAATACCTTGCTTCCTCATCTCCATGATCAACTTGTCTCGTACTTCGGGTGTCTTGCCGTCAAACGCCAAGAAGGTACCCGCATTCTCACCTCTCAGCTTCTCGACCTTGCCACGTCCAGCACCGTTCTCGATGATATCGTAGAGCGCCTTGTAGACATAGTTGCCGACTTCGTCAGTCTTCTTGACGAGGTCGTGGTCCTTGATCGTTCGGATGATCTGACGGGCCTGCAGGGTACGAGTCGGGTCACCCATCCAGGTATTGTAGTTTCGGTAAGGCAGGGACGGGCGCGTCTCAATGTTGTGGTAGAAGCCGGCAGCCTGCATCTTCTTGGAGAAGGTGACAAAGTCAGGAGGGCTTGTCAAGTTCCAGCGTTCGTGAGCCCAGAAGGAACCTGTGGCTCCAACACCGGTTTGAACTTCGTCAACGATCATGAAAACGCCGTGCTTCTTGGTAACGTCGCGCAAGCCTTGGAAGAAGGCGGGCGAGGCGTGGTTATCTCCTCCCTCGGACTGGATGGGCTCGACGATGAGGGCGGCAACTGGACCATATGACGAACCAGCTTTCTTGGAGTTGACGATGGCTTCTTCTACAGCAGCGAGCGAGGCCTTCTCCGCCTCAGCGTTCTCCCTTGCGTTCTGTGAAAAGGGGTATTTGACGTCTGGCCATGCAACGACAGGCCAGTTGAAGGAAGGAATGTCAAGCTTGTGAATGGCCTTGGATCGAGTTGCCGAAAGCGACCCGAAGAGACGACCGTGGAAGGCGCTGGTGAAGCTGAGAATGGTCAGATCGGGACTGCCGGGTGCCTCGTTCTTCATGCAACTCTTCATCTCGTCAGCGGTGAAGTCGGCTTTCTCTCCCCTCTCGCGAGCTCGGTAGGCCATGAAGGCTGCCTTGAAGGCAATCTCGTTTGCGCACGACCCACACATCGCGGTAAGCACCTGCGATAGACCCTGTGGCTTGACAGTGCCCAAGCCAGTCTCAACAAGCTCCTGCCAGTTGGTGGGAGGGAAAGAGCCGAGGGCAGCACGGTTCATGGTAGCCGTGATGAATTCATCCGTCTTTGCGAGTGCGATAAGATCAGGGTTGTTATAGCCGATGGCAATGGAGGCGATTTGAGCAAACATGTCTAGTAAGACGTTGCCGTCTGCGTCGGCAATCCAGTTCCCCTGGGACTTGGCATAGTCGACCACAAAGCCGTGTGCACGATTTTCCTGGAAGGTGCCAATGGCATCGCTGAGCTCCTTAGATCTGGGGCCAGGAATGGCAGACGTAACAAGATGCGGCGTTGAAGGCTCGCCAGGGAACAGCGTCGAGGAGACCGTGGCCAGGGTTCGCTGGTGCTGTTGCTGGACTGAGCGGAGGTGCGAGGTGCGAGCTCCAGCCCTCGCTAGAGATGATACCCTTGGTACGATCATTGTGAACGGCGACAACGATGATGGCAGGAGAGAGAAAGTCAATGGGCAACTGAAGAAGACCGTATGGAACAGACAGCTTTTGTAGTATGTGTGAACTAGGGCTTATCAGTACGACGGGCGTCTTGACAACGTGCAGATCAGGTCAGGTGAGCGTGGGGTACGCAGACGAGCAGGCCAATCAGAGCTAGCCCTTTGATCAGAATATGATACAACAGCAATTTTCGAGTTTGAGCTGCTTCTCATGTCTTGGACAAAACGAAAGGGACAAAATTCACCGAGGGACATCCTCAACGCAGGTCCCGCAACAGCAGAAGAGATGAGCCCCACCGTTGGTATGGCCTCGGAATTGTGTCTTCTTCCAAAATAGAGCTTTTGCTTGCGAGCTGGTCCAGAATCTCGCGCCCTGGGCGCTCTGGGCTCCAGAAGACCCTTTTTGAGGCAGCTGACCCGTGGCCGGACATTTGACCGGTGTCTTGCTGCTTGGACCCTTCTCTCGTCGGGATAAGATCTGAGCTTTCAATGTTTCCTTCGGTACACTCGCTACTGTCAAGCCTAAGCAATCATGGATGTGCTTGGAAAATCCGATCTTGCTTGTCGCCTTCAGATTTCTAAGATACGACGTTTCACAGAACAATCTGGTCTTCCGAAGCTACAAGGTTCGATCCCACCCTTTCTTTGTGCAGCGCGTCCCAAAGTGTCGAGGAGATTGCAACGTCCCACTTGCATATCTCATGGCTTCAAGCGGCAGGCGGCTTTGACACAACTTCATCGTGAAGCTGACAGGCGGTAGCTCGAAACATGCCGCCGCTGCTTTAACCACTTCCTGTGAGCGCATCAATGAATGTGACGTGACCAAATGTACATGTGTATTGCAGAGTGGGAGGTTAAGTAAGGTCTTCATCTGCAGGCCGAAGCGAACGTAACCTTGTTCTCTTTCAAGTCACACGGGCCCATCTTCGCTGTCGATACGACTTGAGAGAAGATGTTCCCACGCTGCTAACACAACGCATTGATGATGTCCAAGGCTGGAATACTACTTACTTTCAGGTTGCATCATACGAAGGAGGGAAACGCCGCCTCAGCTTGATCCTTCGCTGGACGGAGTCGACACACTTCAATGCACTCCGGCACTGCGCCAGACTACGGGAATATCATGGCCCATCGTTCGGTCGCTTTGCTCTCAGAGGCTGGAAAGCAAGCAGAACGATGGCTGCTATCACGAATCAGCGCTCAACGTCCTGCAAGAGCTTCATCTCCCACCATGAGGCAAGCCTGCCTTGTCACAACGCAAGTTCCCACCTCTTCCGTGCTTTTGAAATGAAACAATGGCAACGGAGCAGTCAAAACAAGCCTGTTATCATGACCCCTCGAAAGGGCACGGAAGACATCTTCATACTCATGTCTACCTCTGATGAGTAGACGACACCACCAACTCAGCGAGTTCTGAACTTGTTGTCATCGCACTAAGCTGTTCGTGCATCGATGCAATCACCATGTCGCACATCAAACAGACTCAACAGACCAACAACAAAATCGTCAAAGCTTCCCAATCCATCACTCGAGCTACAAAACGTGACCAATCAGACGCAGTTCACGGTCGTTCTCAGCCTGCTTCACAAACTTCAGCTCGATCCGTGTCGACGCGGACTGACGCAAAGCAGATTGGCAGTACCGTATCTGTGATCAAGAGTGTCAGCCCGAGATTGCAAGCAGATTCGACAAACATTCTCAGACGCTCTCTTTCAAAGCTTCGCCTCAAGGATGCCATCTCTCCCTCCAAGCAGAAACCGAGTCAAGATCAGCATGGAGTCCAGAAGCGGCGCCCAGCTCAAGAGCATCGTGCTCCTTTGCAGCCCTCTTCCAAGATACCCCAAGCGACCCCGGCATTCATCTCATCTACACGCATACTAAATGCTCGTCCGAAAGCAACACCATTATCCGCACACGCCATCCCTTCTCGAACCGCGAACCAGACCCACACTACCCGACAAAATCTCTTGCATCCCGAGGCGACTTCAAAACGTGAGCTTTCGGAGAAGTGGAACGAGCAGACTTCTTACCTTGGAGCCAACGTTCAGACGAAAAGTCCAGCTGTGGACAAGAAGATGGCGGATGTACGGATGAAAGCGATGCAGCTTGGCATCTTCAAAATCAGCGAGGCTGACCTCAAGGAGCGCTACCAGTTTCTCAATGAGATAGGTATGTACACTTTGCCTGAACACTTGCCCTCTGCCCTCAACACCGTCCAGTTAGACATGTGATGTAGAGCAATTCGCTAACTTTGAGCCCTGATATTATCCCTCCTCTCATTTGATAGGAGCGGGCGAATGGGGCAGTGTCTGGTCTGTCGAAGCTTTGCGACCTCTCGACCACCTCCCCACTTCGGCCTATCGCAAGCTCCAGGTTGCAAAGCTTACTGGTACAGGCACCTATACGGTCGATAACAGCGCCAACTTTCGTCCCTTGGCTGTCAAGCTCTGCAAACGCGAGACGAAGTACTCGGCAGCTGCCCGGACACAGCGTCTCTGGAACGAGTTCAAGATCCTTCGCACTCTCATGGATCAGCTCCCTCGTGCTGAGCAAGTCGATCCGAACAGCCCGAACTGTCGCGTACGCAATGATCGTACCGGCTGGCATCCAAACGTCGTCAACTTCTACGAGTTCCTGCTGACACCAACTCTCGCCATGTTTGTCATGCCCAAGTTCGATGAGCCGATGAAAGTCTGCCTCGGCGACTCCTTGTGTCGCAACTACTTCCAGCAGCTTCTGTCAGCCGTACACTGGCTGCATCAACACTGCGTCTGCCACAACGACATCAAGGTCGATAACCTTGGTGTCACCTACGACACCTCAGGCCTTGGTCGGGACACCGTGACACTCTTCGACTTCGGCTTTGCCAATCGTTATGATCCTCTCGCAGAAGGCGCTTTCATGTCCAAAGACGTTTGGGGAACCCCCGAGTATCTTGCGCCTGAGCGATGTCGTGCAACGTTGCATGACGAGAGGAAGACTGACATTTGGGCGCTCGGCATCACATTCTTTGAGATGCTCACCGGTCGAACACCTTTCGAGCATCATGACGAAAAGTTCGACACCAAAGAAAAGTTTCAAGAATACTACGCTCGAGCCGAACGTGGTACTTGGCTCGGTGTTTGGGACATATCGTCCGAGATGGAGGATCTCATCCGAAAGATGCTTCGTCACGACCCCAAAGAGCGCATCGATGCAGCGGGTGCTCTCCTTCACACGCAGTTCGATCCCAGCAGTGCCCACAAATGCGACTCGTTCGACGAGTTGCTCCAACTCTCGTTCGAGGATGTCGGGTCATTTCAACATGGTGAACTCGTGATGCCGGAGCCGGAGCCGGAGCCCACTCCTTTCCTCCAAGATATGGACGACAGCGATGCCATGATAGAAGACCTCGTTGCACAGACCGGACGACTTGAGGCCCGCCACTACAGTACGGCTGGAGCCGAGTCTCTGCCTCCTTCTCCAGGCGTATCTCGTGCTGCTGTCACCACGCGTGCTTCCATCATTCCGGACTCGCCTTCGCTGTCTCAAGTCGGCATGGACTCTCGCCTGACAGACCTCATGTGCGTGAGTCCGCCATGGAGAGGCGGTCAGCCACCACGTCAAGGCACTCCTATCCCGTCCGCACAACGCAGTCGCATTCTATCACGCAATTTGCACCAAGAAGAGGACGAGGAGGACAGCGACAACTCTATCATTGAGCATCCTTCTCCCGTGGAGATCCGGCGGGCCTCAAGGATCAGTCCGACCAAGCCCAACCTGGTTGCAGCTCCGACCAAGGAATCGCCGTTTCGACTCCGGATCGGAGAGCGAACCCGCAGCTCGCAGTTCGTCCAGCCCAGGGAGGAGCAAGTGGCCTCCGCTCCAGTCTTTGAACCTAGTATCATTGCTCAGCGTCCGCTCGCTCCCGTCCTTTGCCCGATGTCGTTGCCGCAAGTCGAACAAGATGAAGTGAAATCAGCTCCGGCTCCACGTACGGAAGGCGGATTCAGAGGTAATGTTGTGGCTTCGCTTGCAAAGAAGTTTGACGCTTCGAACTTTCTTGCAAGGCCACCTGCCCAGGTCACTGCCTTAGCTGGCCATGCTGGTCTGGGTCTGACTATTCGGGGTCAGCCAGCCGGCGCGAAGCTGGGACAAGGTCATCGTCGCTCTAAGTCGTATACACTCACTACTACTCAGCAAGGTATTACACGTCAATCAGTCCGTCGATCAACGGGCTCATTTGTTCCTTGTGCTGAGGATGCCATGCCTCGTTGTGCGCGCCGTCTGTTCGAGCCGGAAGAGCTTAAGGCTGGCGATGCGGCTCCTTGTCGCCAGCCTCGACCTGCCGAGCCTGACGGTGATACGGAAGTTGGCTCGGCTCGCTCTGACACTAAGAACGCTGGCACCGACCTCTCAGAGGCTAACAACAATCGTATTTTGGCGTTGAGCGGAAACAGCGCCGCTCGTGCTCCTGCGCTTCACGCAGTGCTTGCTGGCGATCCAGCAGAGTCATCCTCGAGATCCGAGTCAAACAAACGTCTTCGTTCTCCTGTTGTCATCTCCTCTGGCACGGCGACTCCGGCCACAGGAGGAGAAGAATTGATCTTCAAGCGCCTCAAGAAGATGGCTAGCCTTGCCGAATTGCTCACCAAGATGATCGATGAGACGAAGTCAACCATCATGACTCCTGCTCGTGGTGATGCTGGTCTCATGCAGACGCCGGTCAGACAGAGGGGCTCGAATTCGACGGTCAGCACCACAGCGATGGACATCTCGCCCGGACTGCTCGAAACGCCACCATCTGAAGGCCGGGTTGTCACCGAAGGGGATCATCGTGAAGAGGACGCAGATGTGTCAATGGTATCTGCTGCCTTCTCGCTCGATCTCAGCGGCTCAGCAAGGAGGGATGGGTCAGTCACTTCTTCAGACGCTCCGCCCGCGTTAGAGGACAACATTCTCACGGCTGTTGCGCGAGCAGGCGCTGGATCGCCGCAGCAGCGACGGTACACTCAGCTTGCCGATCAAAAGACGCCCATGGCTGCGCTGTCTGATCGTGCGCCAATAACCTCTCCTTCTTCATCACAGGTTGAGACCATGTATTCATCCTTCCTACTCTCTCAAAACGTCAGCAAGATCGGCTCTGGGTTCCTCTCCCCCGCGCAACCTTCTGCTTCCATAAGCACTTCCGCAAGTGTCCCAAGCTCTAGACCTCGGTGTCTGGCCGCTCTTTTCGCTCCGCCAGCCCCTGTGCCGGCTTTCGAGCATTTCCTGAGAGAGGTTTCTCCCCGCAAACTGCAGACTCCGCTTGCTGCCGGAACTTTGTCAAGCAAGCAAGATCGGCAGAAGAGCGCGGGAAAGTCAGGCAAATTCGCTCGCCTCTTTCGAAAGCAGGCTTAAACACCGGTTGTTTTTCGCACTACTCGACAATCTGTGAAGCTTCTGCCATTTCCCATCGTTTCGTCCTTCGCAATACGCTTTGTTCATACACACTCTCTACATGTTGATAGTCGCCTGCTCGCACACTCTTTCGTCCTGTCCATACCTTTCTCACATGCTTAAATCACCGACTCACACTCGTTTTCGTCAAAACACGCTCTTCGTTCTTGATCTCACCACGTAAAGCGTCAACTTCTCGACCTGTGTTTTGAATTTGACATCTGCTTTCGTTCATTGAGGGGTGGTGAGACGCTACAAGTGGGTCTTGTAATCATGGTCGGAGGGATAGCCTCAGGTTCTGTCAGTCATAATAGCCCTCAATTTGACCCATGTCTAGCAGCACAGTGCCAAGGTCAAGCGCAGCCATCGCATCTGCTGTCAAGCTGTAGTCCCTGTCGTCCTCTAATGCATCTTGCTGCTCGTGGTACTGATCCTCTAGATCGTCTTCATCGAACTCGTAGTCCTCCTGATCGAAATCATCGTCATAGTCATTTTGGACGTTGATTTGCATAGCAACCCTATCGATACGACCGCTCTCTCCTGTCCGAGGATCGTCGGCAATACTGCTGCCGGCAGTGTCTTGCGTTACCGCGCTTGAGGCGACGGAGTCTCGACGACGACGCTGGTACACTGATCGTAGGGAAGGGTAGCGGTGAAGATGCTTCAGCGTATCGAGCGTGGAGAGGAGATGCATGACGAGGGTGAGCATAAATGTGTTGTACCCGTACAGATTGCTGTAGCGTGGGCGACGAGGTGAAGAGAAAAAGTAACAAGCTTTCCAGAGGGAGTTGACGACCTTTTGTACTGAACTGACTGTGATCTCGCCCTCTTCGCCGTCTTCGTCTTCTTCGACTGCGGGATCGCTGGTACCCTCGGGAGAGGTACAGCTGGAGCCATTACCGTTGGTAAGATCTGTATGGTCAATCGCTGTGGCCGGAGAAGCCTCGGCGATGTGGTTTGTAGTGTTAGCCGACCTGACCGCAACAACATCGATCGTGCTATCGCTTGAAATGCTCATAGCATCATCTTCTTCGTCGCTGAGAAGCTCGTAAGGCGCTTGAGCACTTCCATCTCCTAGTACTTGTCTGGCCTCTAGTCTCGGAGTGTGGCCTCCGGTCTCAGGAACGACCTCTTCCTCCTCCATCTTGACATCTGCTTCTACCTGGTCTGAGCTTTGTGCTTGCTCTCCTGTGTTGCCGTCACCTGAGCCGTTGACGGCGTCACTCGCTACCCGACTGCCGAAAGCTGTTTGCTCCGAAACTCTGCTGATATTCTTGCGCAACATCGTACAGAGGGCACGCATGTTGTCAAGCAAAGTGTTATTGCTTTCATCACGCTTCTTCTTGCTCACCTTTGACCAAGGAAGTCGACCTGTGAGCAGGTGCACCTCTGAAACAAGGAGAATACCACCCAAAGGCGCTTCTGTGCCGCTGAGACCATCCCATGGCCTGTCCACATCAGGATGGTACGAAGCAATCATACGAGACAATTGACGAAGCTCTCGAGTGAAGGTTTGAAAGATGTGAACGTATCGGTGTCCTTCTTCCACTACGCTGGCGTCATTCTGTTCTTGATCGAGATTTGTTTCCAAGAAGTCAGTGTTGGCCCAGCTAATTCGCTCGAGCAGCTGCGGGAAAGTGACATCCTGAAATTGCCAGGGAGAAGCAGCGACACCGTCTGTATGAGCATGTGGACCAGACACTGTTGACCGTGAGGCATCTGTCAGAGGCGGAGCGCCGCTTCCGAGAGTCGCACGCAATGTGCTGGCTCGTACAGGCTGACTGGTTGTTCCTTCCTCCAAGATTCCGCTCATAGAGCTTCCAAACTCTGAAGCCTGATCGTCATCGTCAAAACAATCTGCCGCACCTACAGTGACCAGCCCAGTCTCGGGGTCCGTACTTCGATCAAGTGAAGGAGTATCGGTCTGCTGCCAGCTGACAGCACGATACAGATATCCAAGAGCTCTTGAGCTAGAGTAAACCAACTTGCCCTCCCTGAACTCCCCCTGTGCGAGAAAGTCTGGGATGATAGGCTCACTGTGTCGAGGCATTCGTCTTCTGTCGACAGCATCTCCGGTCTTCTTGAAGTCTGTGGCTTGGGAGTGAAGCTTGGCTAGCTCTTTACACCGCGGATCGTTCGAGCCATACTGACTGACGTCGGAAATGCGCAAGTGAGTTGAGGACACAAGGCCGATGAAATCATTAAGCATGAAACGAGTAAAAAACAGCGCTAGCTCGTGATGTCCACAATCTCTGTCCAGTCGGACAGGGGACTTCTTGGGGTGAAACATTGCCGCTGGCTGCTTCGTCTGAAGAAAAAGACGAGGATCTTCGTACAATGTGTATTCGTCACCATCGAAGTCCCCGCCGCCGAGTCTACGGGCCAAGGGCTGACCACGGCTGCAAGTATCAAAGACGATGACGTTGCGTAGCAGCAAGAGGGGGTGACCGGGAGGTGGTTTGACGCACGTCACCATGGTGACGTCTGCTGGGTCAATTGTGGGACTCCTTCCGATCAGTTTCCTTCCCATTAATACCCGTCTTGTAACCTTCCCTGAGTCAACTTCCTCAACCTGAGCGAACACCTCTCCTTCCTTGAGGAAATCGAACTCGTCCGCGATGCCGATCATGGTCACTCCTCGAGTCGGAATACGAGCCTTTCGCTTCATGTCTCCCAATGCAGCTGCAGTGACTGAATTGGAGATGACGAGGAAAAAACTGCCAGCGTGAACCGTCTTTGCTCCAAGTCCCAGCTTGTGTAGCTTGTCAAAGAAGGAGTTGAGATTACAGCCGGCTCCGAAGCTGAAAGCGGAGCAAAGTCTTGCAGCAGCGTGAAAGTCCGTGCGTGCTCGACCAATCAGTGCGATAGCTTCATCCTGGATCTCCATGAACGCTGAGGCAGGAACGCCTCGGTCGTCGAGGGCGTTAATGAGCGGACGATTCAGTCTGGCAGGCAAGCACCGCGAGCTTGCGTTTGCAACTTCCAGGTCTTGATGAGGTGAGCCGAACTTTGTCATTGAGGGTCTAATTATGATTACCTTCCCCGTCAACCTTGGGTTGACAGCTAGGACACCTTTACTGCCGCCCAAGCGCATCTGAATTGCCGAGGGTGCGGCTGCCTTGAGTAGCTTGCGTTTCCGGTTCTCTCCGTGAGCAGCCACGAAACTACTCCATACCTCGACCATGAGTTCGGGCGATATCTGGCCAACTCCGTCTGTATAGGGCAGACCATCATCCGACATCTTGTCAGGCCTCTCATGGACGAGGGCAGATGGGACAGAAATAGTTCGTGCCGTCGCACTGAAAGCTTGAGAAAGCCTTGCGCCATACAGGGCAGGTGAATTGATGACGTCCGAGAAGTCTCCGAGACTTCTGCGAATCACGTTAGCATCGATCCTCTGACCTCTCTCGTTGAAGAACGGGGTCACAAACCACACCGTGTGTGTGCTCATTGAGGACGAGGACCAAGCCAGGAGCTCCCAGCGACGTCCTGCCACAGTCAAGCCATTAGTGAGGACGTCGAGTACACGCGTCTGGATGTACCTTTCACTGTCGCCGAAACCGTAGTTGGGTCGGATCGTAGTGGCCAGGTCTCGGTCTTCGTTCGTGAACGTGACCCTGGCGAAATGATGCCAATGATTCGGATAGCTGCGTATGACTCGATTCGACACGTGCCAATGAGGACCGTAGAGCAGTATACGTGTAGGTGTAACGTCAATATGCAGCATTGGAGAATAGACATCGTCGGCGGTAGCATAAGAGTTGTCAGTGTCAAGGGAGACGCCTCCAGATGCATTGGAACCTACTTCGGCACGCACCTCCTCAAACAGACGCTCAGTCTTCTTGCGCGACTGTTCTTCGTCCTTTCCATACTCTTGTCGAAGCTCGAGCCTTTGTACAAAGTTCTTGAGTATCTTCAGTGCCTGCTCTTGCTGTTCGTGATAGATCACGTCCTCAAGACGAGGGCTGATGTAGTTGAGCGCAGACACGCTTAACAGCTCGTTTCGGAGCAGCGATTCGCGCACAAAAGCCAGCTCGATGTTGAGATTCTTACTTCGATTGAAAAATCTCTGGACGAAGCCAGCTTTGTTGTCTTGCGACATGTTTATCTGCTTCATTTCGATCGGATGACTGTTGGCCAGGAGACTGTCGAGAGTGTTGCTTAATCGTTCCGCGGTATCTAAACCACGCTTGTCAGCCGCAAAGCAGATTCTAATGACCCTAGAGGGAAAGGTGAAGCCATGACTCGTACGATCGGAGGAAATGATGGGAGTGTTTGCGAACTGCGGATTCTGCTTGAGCTCAAAGAGGAAGATTGCTCCAACCTGCCCTGTAGCGTGCACTGGAACTTTTCCAGTCTGCCCAGAGGTCTGTGCTTTTGCAGTGGCCTTTAGATCGACAAAGACGCAGTTGTACGAGCGAACGTCTCGGGGAAGGAAGGACATAGAGTGCTGGGGTAGATCTAGTCGGATGACACCTGCTTCAAGTATGAGCTGATGATGGCCCGAGAAAGAGTATGTCCAGCTGAAATGATTCAGTGCAGACCAATATCCTATGTGCGCGAGGCCAAAGGTGAAGCTCTGAGCCTGACGATGCTGCTCGGCACTTGCTGAGGGTTGCTGGTCAGTGACATTCTCTGAAATAGCTTGAACGAAGGCCTTTGATGGCTCTTCTCTACCTGGCTTCACTCTGATGCTGTGCCTTAGCATGAAAGGCTGGCTCTCAGCGTAGTGCAGAAACCATCTAGCTACTCGCTCTCTCGCAAAGGTAATCAGACCAAAATTTCGTTGATTGTCCCGTTCGAGTCTTCTGAAGAAGAAGCCTTTGTTGATTGCGATGCCGGCCGTGGTGCTGCTGGAGAAGGGCTGATAAGGGGAGTTGAAGTCATGTTCCTTGTGCAATACAGCAAAGATGAAGTTTTCGATCGATTTGCTGTTTAAGGAGTTGGGAATGTTGTGCATGAAGACCTCCATCCTGGTGAGCGTTGCACGAGAGTCTTGAGGTACGATTTAATAAGAATGCCAAGGAGAAGACGACGAAGGAGGCCAGGAAGGAATTCGAGATGTCACGGAAGAGTCCTCATGAACAGGACGCGGATGGTAGAGAAAGAGGACAGAATGGATTCAAGGTAATAGTATGGGCTAGGTTGAGACGCAGGTGCGCAGCAAAGAGTGTAAAAGCCTGCAGGGAGGAGAAGAAGCGAAGGATGGAGGAAGGTAGATGGCAGAAAGAGGAAAGAGCGATGATGAGGAAGAGAGAACTCAACGAGCTGGGGAAAAGACTTTCAAAGGAGGTGTCAATGTGCTCATCACTGAAAGAGCCGCTCACATTCAAGAATGGGAAGAACTCGTGTGGGCACGCCGGGTTCATCTGCATCAGTCTATCTACTGTATTGGCCATCTGCATCAGTCTATCTACTGTATTGGCCATCTGCATCAGTCTTTTCATTGGCCATCAAACGAGAGGAGGGGCCTCTGCAGACCCGTAAGTTATGGGCCTCATCTCGGTGAAGCAAGCACGACGTGTACATCCGTGGTCCCTTTGTTCGCGAAATATTCTGCATCTCTCTATTGTTCCCACATGCAGGTAATACAGCAACCCAGTGAAGGAGGGATGAGGACATTTTTGCTCAACACCGACCACCTCTGTGACGTTCTTTACTGTGTAACATCGCGCTGTTCTCTTACACAGCTCCGAGTGCCCCGATATCAGACTGAAAAGAATCTGCTCTGCGCAGGGATGGAACAGAGGACAGAGGTGTGTTGGCGAAGTCCTCTGTGCGCTGGACAGGTCCACAATGCGGTCCTTGATAAAAGCTGAGGCTGCAATGCAACAACTACACCCAGCCCCACCCGCAGACGAAGTTCAGTTGTCTTGATGCAAGACACAGACAGAGAAGTCTTCAAAACCGAAGCTGAGTAGGTCTGAAGCGACGGAAGCATCCGATTTTGAGGCGAAGGAGAATTCTCATAGAGAGGCTTGAACACAGTATCATGAGGTTGTCGGTAAAAGATCATGCTGACAATGGAGTCTGGAGCTTTGCTGTCCTTGCCGCCGCACCATCTGCTTAACAGCGGCCTGCTCATCGTTATTTGACAGATGTCACAAGACACAAGCTCGCGGCCGATTAAGCTCAAGCAGTGATACAAGCGCAAGTTTGGGTCTAGAGCGTCAAGAGAATTGCCCCTGTGAAGCCAGAAGCTCGCATTCAGCAGTAGGAAAGCCTTACTTAAATGATGGCTGTGATTGGGAGCGGTGTAACATCTGTAAGTCGTGCAGTCAATTTCACGCTCGTTTCAGCCTCGCTTACAACCAAATCATGCAGCTCACATCTGGGCAGGAAAGCCGAATCGGGTAACTGCTTGCAAGCCTCCACCTGTATGCTCGGGCAGCGATTCCCCTCAGATCTAAAGGTCTCGCTCGAGAGGGATCCTCGAACAGCTTCCCCGCAAAACGGTTTCAAAAAATCGTGCACACTGTCCACCCACAGACCATCACCACGACCACCACCATCATCACTACTATCACCCACGTCCCCCGGCGGCCAGATTGTACCGCAGACAATATCTTCCTTTCTATCCAACGTCTTCTCGCACATCCACACTTACTTCATCACCGGCCACCTTCGTCATGTCGAACTCTAAGGCTGAGGAACGTATGAAGTCAGAGGCCAGCCAGGCCCTGAATGCTCAGGAGGATCTTCAATGTCCCGGCTTCGAATCGAGCCGTGTATTTGCTCTCTCTGCGCAGATCCTGGCCAACCCTCCCGCCGGCTTCCCTTCCCGCAAGCGTCTAGTTCGCTCGCTCCAGAGCATCTATCTCTTTATCATTCAGCCATCCAACGCTATCGACCCTTCAAACCCACGCACAAAGCCTGTGGATGGAAAGCTCTCGACCTCAGGAGGAGCTCTCCGCCCTGCTCTCTGGTATGCTGACATGAAGAACAAGGGTGTAATTGGCCGTGGACAGCCTTCGACGGCCATTCTGGGACGCAAGCGTAAAGCTGACGTTGTTATCGAATGCAGGGACAAAGATCTGGTCGACTTGGCCTCAGGAAAGGTTCAAGCACAGCGTCTTTACAACGAAGGTCGCATCCGTATCAAGGGAAACTTGGACAAAGCCATGCAGGTAGCCAAACTTCTGTCTCATGAGCGCTCGAGGCTGTACGGTATTCCTACTCCTTCTCCTTCTGTGGAGAGCAAGATAGCTGCTGTCGACCATCAACGTGAAGGCAATAGCGAAGCCCACAACGACTATGGAGCCGGGTCTCCAGCGCCTGTTCCTGATCGTGCCAGGTTGTGATCCTGCCCAAACTTCTGTATGAAACCGGTTTTGAAATGAAAGTTTGAACTCCATCGTAACGCGTGAGTCTGTGTTTTGAAATCACATGTAAAGACCAGCCTAGCTTACAGTCCAGTAGGCCGGCTCTCATAGGTCGAATGTTTCGGCGAGCAGCATGATCCTGAATGATACGGAGCGTCGAAGCAGCTGGGTAGTTTTGAACAGCCATGTCCTCGCTGTGGTTCCAAGAGGTATAGTGAGCCAGCCAAGACCTCTTGTATGGCCGACGGTTGTGCAGGCTCAATCTGTTACGTTGGATGTGACTAACAGCGAATGAATTAGTCTGCGCTTTCTTTTTCCGTCAGGTGGTTTGTGCGCGCAAGAAAGGTGAGCAAGAACAGGGTCCAGATGCGCGCAACGCAGAAACAGGATCAAAGTGCGGGGTAAAATCGAGCCACATCGTCTGTCTGTTCGATGGCAGCCTATCAAGGGTCCAAACCTGCAGCCGCCGTTTCAATGGAGGAGTCGATTGCCAGTTGGTCATGCAGAGCTTTCGCGCGCTTATCTTCAGGTTGGGTCTGAAAGCTCAGCTACGCGCTGCTTAGCATGGTTTGGGATTGCCCGAGCCTTTCACGCAACTGACGATCTCGAGCATTCTGCCTTTTGCCTGAATATTTCTTTTGCTCCGCAATCCATCGGATACTGTAAACCACTAGTCTCCTGAATCAATCCATGTTAGCATCTCGTTGAGGTCGAAAACAGAACTAAGTTGGGGACTGTAGTATGATGCCTCGGGACGAGACAGCAGCGCAGGAACGCTGGAAGATCAAGCTGATCTAAGAGACTCGCTTGAGCTAGCTTGTCTTGATAAGATGTCCTAATTGCTAGCTCCTCGCACATCAGGCAACGCCGCGCGCAAAACGACAGCTCCTCAACGGCCACCGCACAGGCCAGTCGTCTGACCTTGCCCTGGCCTGCCTGAGCTGTCTTAGACCCTGCCACCCACAACGGCTAACTTGCTTCCCACTAAGGTTCCGTAGCGTTTTCCTTCCCACCTTTCCCATCACGAGAAGTACCACATACAGTACCAGACATCTCAAGAGGCTTTATCCACCCTCTCTACCATCATATCTTACCTGTCCCACCTGTAACCTATAAGAAGTCTCAACCCATCTACTCGCTACCTTCCATCGCTCGGTCCCTCCCTACTTCCGATCTCTCGGTCACGACCTCCACATGCTCTTGAGCTACTGGTACACTTTCTCTCACTCACCATCATCCTCAGTAGAAGCCCAGCCTCGTTCTTCTCCCCGTGATCGTGACAGCTCGTCGTCTTACGTCGAAGGTCCTGCTTGTCTAGCAGTGCCAAACTCAAGCTCCAAGTCTATCGTCGACGCCGACGACTCTGTCTTGAGCAGGCTCGCAGACATCACCTCCAACGTTGTCTCAACGATCAGGTCTTCCATTCCCTCTTCGGTGACATCCTCAGTCTCCTCATTCTTTGGTACCGAGTCTTCCGATATCCCCAAGGCATCGCAGTCGACGTGGCAAGCATCCCAGCAAAAACTTTTCTCTTCAAGCTTCGTATCCTGGTTTGCCTCTCCTTCTCCTGACACTCCAAAGGACCTCCAAGCCCCCCACCAAGAAGCCCCTGTCAGATCGGTGCGATCTACACCGCAAATTCAGCAGGTTTCCGAAAGCGTCAATCCCTCTACAGGTCGAACTACTTTCACATTTGTCCTTTTTGGAGCAGCATCTAGCGCTGCCGTCTATCTTCTCATCAAGAATCGTCGTACCATGAACCGACTCCAAGCTGCCAAGGGTCTAGCTTATCGCGACGCCCGTGCTTGGCGACGCGTGGCCCTCGACTTCGCTCGCATTAACGCACTGGCTGCAAGTCGAGTCCAGAACCTGGTTGCGGCATCTTTGCGAGATGGCCAGGCTGGAGGCGAGATCGGTCGCCAGATCGAACGCGAGCTTGAGGAGGCTACTCGTGCCGTTGCTCAGCGACGCAACTGGATCCGAGAGCAGGATGCGAAAGAGGCTGAAGCTGCCTCCTCATCTACATCTGAGCGAGGGTTTGGCGCCGCGTGGGGTGATATTTTCGATATGGACCGAACAGGCTTCTTCTTCGGGTCCCGAGCTGGTCGCCGCGGCTCGGAGCTGGGCGAACATGGCCGCTGGGAGCCAAGGCATGCATCACGTCACGACGACGTCTCTTCCAGCAGCGACGGCGTTGCCTTCAAAGCTTCGGAGGCGTGGACTCGCAACAAGCCCTCAACCGCTGAAAAAGGCGAGGCCACGTCAACTCCTGTCAAGCGCAACAACGCACAGCTGAAGTGGCAGCGCGTGGCTGGTCACTCAGCTGCCGGCTCACCGGACGCAAACATGAAAGCAAGCAACTCCGCTGCAGAATCTGATGCTGATAAGCGTGTTGACTCGCGGGAGGAGTGGATCGGAGACGTTGAACAGGCCATTCGTGAACGTGATCTAAAGACCAATCAGTCAGGCGCCGCTTCTGACCATGCCGCCCTCAACGCCTTCTCCCAATTTGAGTCCGAAGACTATGTCGAGGCAATCACTGGCTTTTCCGCCCGCGAGCCTGAGCCCACTGGAGGTGTCGCTGCTAACGAGGAAGGTGATCATCTTCTTCCGGTCTCTGACCTGTCCATCGCTACCAACGGAAGCATGCATGACGACGTCGAGCAAGTTTCTAAGGCATTGAAGCCGTCTTCGAAGTTTCCGAAGGCAAAGCTTGGTCCTGCACGGGTCAAGACGACCGTGTCTGGCTCGACCAAGTACGAATACCCAATCTCGGATCAATTCCGGGACCTTGAGGACATCTTCATGGCTGCATGGGATGACAGCTACGCCGGGCTTTCACGTACCATCGCCGCGGAATTGGCTTCTGATTTGAAGGGACTTGAATCGAAGCAGACCGCCAAAGCCAAGCCGAGTAGTGCACTCTTTGACAAGCTACGTTCGCAGAGGAGCAAGGCTGTGGCCAAGCCCAAGACAAGCTCAGCAGACCTTACCGATTTCATGGCCGAGTTGATGTTCGGCAGGCCAGCTGCAGCGGAGACTGTGACCTCGGAGGTCCAACATGCAGGCAGATCCGAATCCAGCGTGCCGGCCTCCCCGGACTCCAAGGTGCAGGAGCTTATTTCTCGCCTGGATAGCAAGGAAGCCGAGTTGATTCGTAATAAGCATACGATCAACGAGCTCTCGGAGCGTGTTGATGCGATGCGTGAGATGTGCCACGATCTGACTGACGAGGCTCAAAGGCGAGAGAAGACGCACAGGATTCACATTGAACAGCTGGAACAGAAGGTGGGACTTTTTACTGTTTGGGCTGAGGAAGTACAGCGTAGGCTGGGTTTGGAGACGCCGCCTTTCTTTGCTTCGCTGCGCAAGCCGTTGAAGCGAGACTGAAGAGCGTCCTTCGACTAACGCAGGTATCTGCTTAGCTCCCGAGAGGTTATCGCACTGTAGTAACACTCCATTCCTGTACGATATTGTCCTGTCGTCACCCCACGGTAATCACACCTCTCCAGTCCGAGATATTTGTGCAGCGAGACGTGCTGATTTCATGTGAGACCCGCTCTATGTGACGTTTAGTGATAGTACAAGAGGGCTTGGCGAATATGGAGCTTATGATATTTTGAGCTCTTGAGCCGAGCGACTACGCCAGATCTGCTACATCTCGATCACGACCTTCATCCTCATCATCGTCTTCGTCGTGACGCATGCTAACCGTGACTCCGCTAGTATTTGCCTCATAGTCCTCATCTTCCTCCTCGTGACTGTTGTGATAATGATCGTGGTCTTGTACCGCGGATCTTGCGCTAGAAGGGTTAGCGAGCGGCGTACTGAAGTGATCCTCTTCGAAGCGTGAGTTGCCTGATGGTGTCGCTGCTGTTGATGGAGGTACACCGATTCTTGGCGTTTTGAGCTGATCTTCCGGGATTCCCTGATCTTCGTCTTCATGCGAGGAGAGCTCTGGAGGTACTTTGGGCAAATCTTGTGGTTTTGGTATGCGATGCAACAGACCATACCCTACACCACAGCCAAGTAAACCTTCACCTCCCCATTCGCGATTTGGCACAATGATGACTTCTCTTGTGTGATCGTAGTCCGAGTTGTAGACGTATAGCCGTAATGCCCTGTCTGTGTGCGCTTCGACGAGTTCGTAGAAGTCACCTTCTGCTTGTAAGACTCCACCTGGCCAGCCGATGACAAAGTCGCCAAATGGTACAAGACCAGCAGATTCTGCAGGAGAACCTTCAAGGATCTCCAAGATGTGCCATACATGAGAAAGAGCTTGTGATGGATTGCAGAGTCGAAGCGAAAGTCCGAGTAAGGAGGGTTGTGACGTTGCTTCAGAGCTGGTTGCACTGATGCTGCTGGTGGAGGGCTGTGATGACCATTGACGAGAAGGTACGATAGATACTTGTCGAAGCTGTTGTCGTTTCGAGTTCCAGATGTTGAGGATGACTTGTGTTCCTTCGCGCTCCTCCAAGCTCTTCCAAGCTCCCAAACCAGTCCTATCGCCGGCTCCATCAACATCTTTCGACGGGTCCAACGCTACGCCGTCGATTCCTACGCAAAAGTCAAAGAAAGGTTCGATCCCGGCAAGATGAGCAGGGGATCCGGCTGCAACTCGGACAACATGATAGCCTTGCTTCGGCGCTTCATTTGAGTCATCGACACGAAGCCGAGACTCCGAAGCTCCCATACTGTAAGAGTAGTTGTGATTCGGCGGATTTGAGCTTCCTGACTTCGTGGATCAGATGAGATGACTGAGCTCCTTACGGATCGGCTATACCGAGGGTGTTGTTACCTTGTCGGGTCTTTCGAGTGATGGCAAGGAGCTGCTGGATTTGTGTAGCGTGAACAAGAAGGCATTGTGAATTGGAGCTTGGACCCTTGTGTGTGCTGGAAGTTGCGGAAGTCGGATGGCCCGACCGTCCTGCTGTCCAACACCTTTCGCTCCGCTCGCTGCCTCAGATATTCCACTCGTCTCGTCACGTGAAGCACACAAAGGCTGGAAAATCGGCTCAATTTCGTTGAGTGGAGCGTGTCGCAGTCAACTCTCTTCTTCCATCCAAAAGTGGCTTCATCTCATCTTCACACCTGACACCTTACACTCAATACTCGTCGCTCTCTCCATCACAGTCGCTTTGCACACGCTCTTTCTCGCATACAGTACACTGCTTAGCGCAGCTGTACTTTGGACAATCTTCATTTGTGCATGCCGACCCTCGTTTCCGCTTAGCTCCTCATCATTTCAACTTAAGAGCTGGTTAGCCGACACACGGCTGAACGCCGGCCATGGCGGACTCCAATCCTGTGCCTGATGCTCAGGAAATACAAAGGCGCATGCTAGCCGCAGCTGATGCCGCTGAGGCTCGCTCTGCGGCTAGTGAGCAGGCTCCTGCTTCCGCTTCTGCAGACATCTCCATGCAGGACTCCAACGCGGACCCCAGCGTCGACCTTCCAGCCGCCGACGCCTCCACGAAAAGACCGTCACTTCAGATTGAGCTTCCATCGCATATTACTACGGATCAGCTTACTTTGGCTCTGACCACCTTCAGCAATCCCGGCTCCTTACCAACTATCACCACTGAACGTCTGGAATCGCCAGACGCCGACCTAGTTCTTCATCTCTACGACATTGCCCTGAAGTCGCTCGATTTGAAGGACCAGCTCGCAACATCTGAGCAGGCACGTCAACAAACAGAAGCGACACTTTCTTCCATCAGGGAGCGCAGCCAGGAGCTAGAGCAGGAGGTGGAGAAGGAAAGGACAGCTGCACTAGAGGCTACACGGCTCAAGGATAGCTTGCAGACTGAGGTCATAAACTTGCAGGGTCAACTTGGCACTCTGCAGACTTCGCTCGACAACGAAAAGCGCGAGCACGATGCTGCCAAAACTCGAGGTGCCGAGCTGGCGACGGAGCTAGCTGCATCTCAGACCGAGACCGCCGCGCTCAAGGCTGAACTCGAGAATGAGCGAAGAGCCAAAGAACAGATCACGAGCGAAAAGGATCGTCTGTCTGCCGAGCTTGTCGGTGTCAGTGCTCAGCTCGCAACCCTTAAGAACTCCACCGAGAATGGTGTGCGACAGGCCGCTGAAGTACGCGGTCGTCTCGACCAGGCAGAACAGGAGAAGCGTGACATCCTCGCAAGTCTTCAACGCGAGCGTGAAGAAAGCACTCGAAAGGCCGAAGAGATCGACAACCTCCTTTCCCGCAACCGTGACGCTCGTCAAGAAATTTCACGCTTGTCCACTGCAGTGCAGGAGTCACGCAGCCAGGAGAACATCGCCAAATTCAAGCTACAGGGACTAGAGCAAGAGATTCAGCTCACCAAGAAAGATGCGGAATGGGCTCATGAACAACTCCGCAAACTCAATGAAGCTTCCGCTACTTTCCGTGCTGCCAAGCGTGCAGAGCTCAGCCGCGTTCAAGCTGATCTTGACAGCGCTCGACAAGAAGCATCGGTCGCTCGCTCCAAGGTTGAATCCCTGCAGACTGCTTACAACGACGCCAGCACTAAGCTCACCCAGACATCGGAGAAGGTCGCCGAGCTTCAAAGCCGCCTTGCAACTCAAGAAGACTCGTTCCGTTCCGAGGTCAGCAGCCAGAGCCAGCTCGTCGGTCTGCTCGAGAGGCGAGCTGAACATGCCAATCAGCGTATCACAGAGCTTGAGGAACAGTGGGAGGACGTTCTCGAGCAATGCCGTGCTCGTGAGGAAGCGGCCTGGGCCGAGACACAGAAGGAGGCTCAACTTCGAGAAGCTGTCGAGAAGGAAAATCAGGAGCTCTCCGAGGCGCTCGACCGTCTCGCTGAAGGCGTTGGCATCGGCCAGGGTCAGCGCGAGAATGGCGATAGCACTCTTGATCAAACGTTCGATGCTATGAGCGACGCTGGACCTGACTTTGACGCCCGTAGCACAGCTTCCACTCCACGACGCATCGGTCCCATGAGCACTGCCGCCTCTTTCCACAACAGCTTCGGAATTTCGCCGACGGCCGAGATCGCCAACCGCATTCGCAAGTCCGGTAAAAGCTTCAGCCAGATCTATATGGAGCTCGCCAAGACACAAGAAGAGTTGCGACGTGAAAGGCTCGAGACCAACCGCCTCACTTCGGTTCTGGCACAGGTGATGGACGAGCTGCAAGAAAGGGCGCCCGAGCTCCAGGCTCAACGCGAGGAGACTGAGCGTCTCGCAGCTGATCTTGAGGACATGGTCTCGCAGGTCGCAACGGCTTCGCAGGAGCGTGACACAGTACAAGCGGAAGCGAAGCGCCTTAAGCTTGATTTGGAACGCATCACACGCGAGAATGGGTTCATGTCGCAGCAGCTGGCCGATTTCGGACGTCAAGTACGGGAACTCACCAAGGCTATCATCGTGCGCGACAATCCGGACGCTGCTGCACGTCTCGAAGATGACGGCAGCTTCCTCGCCGAGCTCAACGCCATCGCTCCCCTTCCGGAGAGTCTACCCGAATCCGACACTCAAATGGTCATTACCAACGAGCTCGTCACGTTCCAGTCGCTCACTGAGCTCTGCAGCCAGAATGCCCGACTTCTGCAGGTCACTCGCCAGCTCGGTGCAAAGATGGAAGAAGAGGAGCGCAACTACAAAGCTCGCCTTGCCGAAGACCAGGACGATGCTGTCAACGAAGCTCGCGATCTCATTATCCGACTTGAGGACGAGGTCCGGCAAGAACGCTACAAGCTGGAAGAGGTCAGCAAGGAGCGTGATCTCTTCCGTCAACTCTGCGCTACGGGCGGCCGCAAAGCGGAGGCCAAAGCAGGGGAAGACGCTGTTGCAGGCGCCAATGCTTCCTCATCCCTTCCAGTCACCAGCTCTGGTCTGCCGCTTGCCGAATACGAAGCACTACGATCTCGGCACGAACGCCTGAAGAAAGACACTGACGTTGAGATCACACGATACCGTGAGGAAGTGCGCTCGCTTCAGTCCGAGATCAGCAAGACGACAGTCTCATCCGCTCGCGAGCAAGCTCTTCGTCAAGCTGCAGAGGACAAATATGCCAACCTGCAGAGGACCTTCGAACTGACCAAGGCGGATCTGGACGAGCTCACCAAACGAGCCTCGCAACTTCAAGAGAATCTCGCACGTAGGGATGCCACAGTCCAGACGTTGGAGGAGCAGCTCATTCAGACTCGCTCAAGCCTAGAGCAGCTGAGGACGCAGGTGTCCAGTTTGCAAGCCGAGAAGGACTTCCGAAAGTCATCCGAGGACAAGCTGCTCGAAGAGAATCGCTCCATGCAAAAGGAGCGCGACAACTTGCAGGAGCTCGTCCGTACTACGCAAGCCATGCAATCCGAGCTCGAGCAACGCAGTCGAGACGCCAAGGCTCGCTTGGAGCAAGACGTCAAGAGATTGGACGAGATCAACGAAGACCTTCGTAGTCGTCTTGCCGCTGAGCAGGATCTGTACCGTCAGCTTAGTCTCCGCCGTGAGATTGAAACCAAAGATCTGCAGAGTCGCATCGACCTTGCCAGCTCCGAGCTCAGCAACGCCAGGGAGGCCATTGCTATCGCTCGAACCAGCGCCGATCACACTCAGCTCCGCGTCGAGGACCTCACCAGGCAGCTGGAGTCGACCAAGGAGAAACTCGCCATCTACGAGCGCCGCGACCAACTTTCTCGCGACCCAATCGCATTCCGTGCACAACCCAATGTCGAATTGTCGAGAGAAGAGCAGCTCGAGATCGAGCTCGCTGACCTCAAGGCCGGGCGTGCTGCTGCACAACTGGAGGTGCGCAAGAGCAAGCTTGAGGTGGAACAGGCAACTGCTGCTGTTGCAGAGAAAGAGGCGGCTCTTTCTGCGTTGACACAAGCACACGACCAGCTCAAGACTACCACTTTCGCCGAGCTCGCTGCCAAAGTGGCTGAGATCGAAGGCCTGCAAAAGCAAGTGGCAGGCGCAATTTCACAGCTCTCCACCGTTCAGACGCAGCTGCAGGAGCTGCAGAGGCAGCTCGAGACCGAGCGTGCCGCTTTCAAAGAGGAGAAGAAATCGCTCGAGGATGCCATCACCGAGCTCGGCACTGTTGAGGAGCGAGCTCGTGCCGAGCAGGAGGATGTCAAAGGCGAGATTCGTAAGCACGTACAAGCCACGAAAGAAGCGCAGCAGAAGCACGCTGAACTGGCCAAGACTGTGGAGACACTCACTGCTGATCTGGCAGAAGCTCGAGAGCAACTCAACAAGGCTCGACAAGAGGCCGGTGCACTGCGCAGCTCCAAGGATCTTGCAGAGGCTGAATGGGGCCGAGAGAAGACCAGCTGGGATGCTGTCCGCCAAGCGCTCGAACGCGAGAAGACCGACTTGCAGCGTCGCATTGAAGATCTGACGACGCAAAACCAGATCCTTCATACCCATCTGGAGACAATCAACGTACAAGCCAACCAGATCCGCCAAACCGCAGCTGCTCCTCTGCCTTCTGTTGACGTCGACATGGAGTTAGGGCAGGCCAGCGCAGCCTTGCCGGCATCCAGTGACCCCGCATCTTCCGCCACCGCTCCTGCCGGCGAGATGACGACAGAGGTAGGCGGCGAGCCTGTTATAGCACCGAGCGAGGCCCCTGCTGCAGAGGTCACAGAGGGAGAAGCTGCAGAAGCAGAAGCATCCGCTGCGGAAGCTTCATCGTCAGTGGAAATGAAGAAGGAAGAGACAAGTACATCTGGCTCTGAGCTCGCGCATTCCCTCATGAAGCGTCGGGTCGAAGAGTTGCACGAAGTTGTCAAGTTCTTGCGTCGCGAGAAGGAGATTGTTGACCTGCAGATGGAGCTCAACAAGCAGGAGACTTCACGTCTCAAGCAGACTCTCGAGCATGTCAACAAGACCCTCGCCGACACGCGAACCGAACTTGACACCGAGAGGACGAAAAACAACTCATCGGCTCAAAACGCAACGCAGCACGCCGAGCTTCTTCAGAAGATCAGCCAACTCAACGAACTGCGTGAGAATCACAACGCTCTTCAAGAAACTGCCAGCCGTGCGGATGCTCGCATCTCACAGCTTGAGTCCGAGCTCAAAGCTGCCAACACCGAACTCGAGCCAGTACGCCAACAGCTCCGCAACACACAGATCGATCTCGAAGCTTCGCAGGCCGAATTGAACGTCTTGCGGGAGGACAGCAAGCGATGGCAGGCACGTGCCCAGTCGCTTCTGCAGACCCACGGCATCAACGAGGAGGTGCAAAAGGCGGAGCAGCAGCGTGCAGAAGCGCAGCAGAAGATCGATGAGATGCAAACCAAATTGCAGGAGAAGGAAGCCGAGCTTGAAACTACCAAGGCTGAAGTCGTAACTAAGCAAGCCAACTTTGACAAGTTGAGGGAGCAGGTGCGGACACGGATCGCGGCGGAGCGAAAGTCGGTTGCGGAGGCACAAGAGAAGTATGTTGCATTGCAGAAGGAGAAAGATGACGATGCCGCCAAGTATCAGGAAGCCATTGCTGCACACGAGGCCAACATTGCTCAGCTCACCTTGGAGAGAGATGCTCTCAAGCAGCAGCTTGAGCAGGCGCAAGCCTCTGCTTCTGCCGCATCTACTGACGAGGGCGGCAACGTGTCCGCTCCCGCCCAACAGATTGTTGTCTCAGACAATGCTGGCTCAGACAACTCAGCTGCTGCCGCTTCGTCAGCCGATCAGCAGGCAGCTATCGAAGCAGCTGTCGCTGAAGCTCAGAAGCAGTTTGACGAAGTCAAGAGCAAGCTCGAGAAGGAGAAGGCTGAGATGGAGGCAGCTCGTGACAAGCATCTGCAAAGGGGCAAGGAGTTCCTCAAGGGCATGCGCACAGCTGAAGCCCAGGTGAAGGAACGTGACGAGACCATTGCACAGCTCAAGACCGAGTTTGCCGAGAACAACGCCGAGGCTATCCAAAAGGCTGTTCAGGAGCGTCTTGCCGCCGGCAACACTTCCGGGACCAACTCCGACGTGGCAACGTTGCAGGCTCGCGTCGCCGAGCTCGAGATGAAGCTTGCAGCAGCAGAAACAAGAATCCGCGAGCTCGAAGCACAGCTAGCCTCTGAAGACGGCACCGATGTCGCCCAGCTCAAGGCTGAGCACGCCGAGGAGCTTCGCCAACTGCAGGCGGGTCTCGAGGCGAAGTATGCCCAAAACCCACCAACTGGCCCCGCCGGTGCTGCCGAGGGCGACGTCGAAGCACAGGTCCAGCAACGCCTCAAGGCCCTCGAGGACGAACGCGAGGCAGCTGTACAAGATGCCATCGCTTCAGCAGTATCGGCTCGCGAAGCTGAGCTCAAAGCCCAATACGACGAGAATGCAAAGGCACGTTTCGAAGCGGGCAAGAATGAGGCTAACCTGCGCAACACGCTGATGATCAAGCAGAAGGATAACAAGATCGCCAAACTCACCGCCGAGATCGCTGCTTTGAAGGGTGAAGAACCCCCTGCTGCAGCTACGCCAAGCGGACCGGCAGCGGCCACGACGAGTGCTTTGCCTACTCGACCGGGTGTCTTTGGTCGAGGCGCAGCTCAAGCTGGACGTGGCAACGCACGACCTGTCGCGCGACCCATCCCTACTGGTCCTTCCAACGCCGGAGCTGCTGGTGCTGCTCCAGCTGGCGGAGCTACGCCAACGACAGTAGCCTCCATCCGCGGCGCAGCATCCGCAGGCAGAGGTGGAACTCGTATTGCCACCGCTGCAACACGAGGCGGCCGCGGCGGAGCTGCTGCTGCTCAGACTGCGGGGGCGAAGCGTAAGCTCTCAGCGCAAGGTCTCAATCAGGCTGGTGGCCAAGCTGCAGCAGGTGGAGCTGCTGGAGGTGATGGACAAGGAGGAGCAAAGAAACCAAGAGCCGCAGGAGCACCAATCCAGATTAGGAGGCCGCCGCAGGGCGGAGGAGGTGGAAGCAATTGAGCGACGGGCTTGCCTCGACTTGTAGCTCCTTTTCTGCACATTTTCTCACACATTACATACTCAACCAGATTCGAGAACCTTTACACAGTCTGAGATAGCACTGACAACATCAAGAGTCTCATTGCTGAAGCAAGTGCACGAGAGACCCTCATGTCTTCTTTTGAGGCGAGAAGAAAGACCTTATATCCGCACCAGCACCCTTACCATTCTTTCCACCACCTTTTTCGGGTGAAACTGAGCCAGAAGATGATGTAGCTCTCTTCCTCACCGGCGAAGTGGTCTCCTTGCCGTGACCGCCTTCTCCACTTCCGCCAGCTCGTGCAGGCGATAATTCGCGCCAAGCCCTCTCCTCTTCCTCCCTTGCTGCCTCTGCCATCCTACGCTGCTTTTCGAGCATCTCGTCCATCGGACCTCGTTCGGTCTTTTCCCGCTTTTCAGTCTTCCACGTATGCGGCGGAGCTTGCGGGAACGGCTCGAAGCGAGGTTTGCCGCGATTTTTGCCTCGAGGAGGATTGACGTGAATACCTCCGCCTGAGGCAGGAGAGAGCTTGCGACTGTATCCTCCACGGGGACGTGGTGGTGAAAGAGGTGGATTGTAAGGGTCAGGTGAGAAGCGGGAAGATGGTTCGACGGCGGACGTGCCGTCGTCAGACGGCGTTGAGCTCGAGGCGGATATGTACGACGGTGGAGAAACCTCACGAGCTCGCTTGGCAGATCCATCTCCGTGGTCAGACGGAGCACGTTTCCTTGTGCTTCTCCTCGGCGTGCTCGCTTCTGGCTCAGAGGGCATAACTTCATCTTCGGGCACGGCGAAACCATCTCCCACCTCCTCTCCCTGTATGATGTCATCCCGCCGTGCTTGCATATCACCGTCGCCAGTGCTTACTATAGAGTCTGAATCAGAAGGATCGCCCACATTGACGATGGACTCACTCCGACTCATATCCGCCCCATTGGCAGCCTCGCGCTCCTGCTGTGAAGCTTCAAATTCGTGTTGAATCTGCTCTGCAAGCTTTCGATCTTGTTGCTCCTGCTCTGCCCTCGCTGCAGCCTCAGCAAATGCCGCCTCGTCTTCCGCCTCCTGCGCAGCGAGAAGCGCCTGTGTATCACCTGAAGAGCCAGGCATGAGCGAGTCGCTGTCCTGCGTGAGCTTCAGCTGTTCCTGATCTTTTTCAAAAGCACTTCCACTATTTTTCGTTGCAGTGTCCTTTTGAGCCGAAGATCTCGAAGGATGTTGCTTTTGCTTGTTGAAGAATGCTTTCAATCCATCTTTCCTCTCTTCGACGGGCAGGATGAAGCTGGGATCGCTATTCCCGACTTTCCCAACCTCTTTTGGAACCTTGTAGCATTCCAACTCGCTCTTCAATGGTCGCAATAGCTTCGCAACATCCAGACTCCAACTGTCGTCAACTTCATCTCCCTTCTTGACGGCGCTTTCGGGCTTTGGCTCTGCATACAAACCGAGCCATGTGGCGATGGCTTCGCTTGTGGGCAGAATGACGGGCATGCGGTCGTGCAGGAATCCAAGCTGGTCGTTGCTGGCAGTCGTAACAATGGTGAAAGTGTACAGCGGCTTGTCTTCGCCGTCGAATCTAACGCGCTCATATAGGCCTGCGAGGGGCATGAGCCGTTTGCCGTGTCCAGACTTGTCGTCGCGGCCGTGCCCTGGTTCCGTCATGCCGACAAAATGTGGTATGCGTTCGACCTTCTCTCCGTCTCCGGATCCGCGTTTCTGCCACTCGTAGAAGCCTTGCACGAATACGACGCAGCGTTGACTAGGCAGAAGAGGATGCCACATGGATCTTTGTGGTGAGAGGATGGTATCGTCGCGCGCATTGATGGTCTTGTAAGCCTCCGCATAGCTCGGGGGCTTCTTGTGAAACCGTGGAATCAGACCCCATCTCATGGTCTGGATGATGAGTTGGAATTTGCGGTCCTCTTCAGTCGGGTTCTTCAGAGTCTTGAGACGTCGCTCGCGCTCCCAAGAGAGCTCGCGGCGAACGACTGGACAGCGCGTCTGAGGTGCGACATTGTGTGAAGGGGTATAGTCGTCCGCGTCAGGCGCAGGTGTTGGGTCGCGATTCTCGGGGAGTTGCTCGCGCACCGCAGCGCGGTATTGGGGTATAGGCTGAGCGTTTGCGAAGCGGCCGCACATGATGTATGAGACGCTATGTTGGCAGCATGATGCCTTGTGTTGTCGGCACAATACGGCGAGGAGGAAAGTAGTGTCTGCAAAGCTGAGCCTCTTCTTGATGCTGGATGTGCATGCATAATCAGCCTCGATTCCAGGGTCCCCTGCAGCTGAGCCGTCACATTTTTGGAGGCTTGTCCTCCACTTTTTCTTGACAATCTGTGATTATCGGGAGTCTGAAGATCGGGTTATGCAAATCGAAAATGGAGTCAATATCACGTGGAGTTCATTCGCGGAAACGGCGCTCTCGCGCTGTGTTACTTTGTTCGGCTGTTTTTCTACGCTCCAGCCTTGCATATTCTGACTGCTGCTGCTGCCGCCGCCGCCGAAGCTATGAGCATTTGACACTCGCCTATACCAACACCATCTCTTTCCTACACAGATCACCATTCTTGACGATATCGAACGAATCTTGGATATGTCAGCGACTCTGGACACCTTAGCTGTCGAGGCTGCTGCAGTGCCGCTGCCAGACAGTCCCAACGACTCGCTTATTGACTTGGTGGCTATCGAGGCAGCTCCGTCAGTCGATGCCGTAGCAGCCAGCAACACATTGCCATCAACACCACAGAAGGCCGCTCTACAGAACAGCCTCGTCAATTTAGAGGCATCTTCTGCCGCGACCGGTGATGTGTTGCAGTCGCCAACCCGCAAGACCCTCGCAAGAGCCGAGGTCAAGCCCATGTCACCCGAGAAAGCTGCATTAGCCGCAATGTTCGATTCTATCAAGATGCCGCCTCCAGTGTCTCCCTCAAAGTCGCCTCGAAAGCCACCCGGTAACAGCATGTTGTCCTCTCCGTCTAAGCAGCTTGCTCGTGAAGCGGCACCAGCTGCAACTTCCCTGTTTCGCAAAAGCAGCTCTCCTTCTTCCTCACCCTCCAAGGCACACTCTACCGATTCCGCAGCTTCCAGACATCCAAGCAGAGACTCACCATTAAGCCGACCCATCGTGATCAGCTCGTCTTCCTCACCCGGAACGAAACTTCATGCAGCACATGGGGAGACGAAGAATGCTTCAACTCCACTTTCACCAGCACCTGCCACGTCCGCTTCCGCAAGTCGGCCTCCTCGCATTCGCCCATCCATCCTCGCTTCCTCCTCAAGCCCAAGTGCTCGTCTCTCGGATCTCAGCCTGAATCTCGATACAACAGGAACCCATGAGCTCCTCTTTAACCAAGATACGAGCTTTCTGGCCGCTGCAGCAAACACCGCTGCCGACGTCACCATTGATGACAGCTTTGACGTATCTCGAGCTAGAGCCCGCATCCAATCTGCTTCCAGCAGTGCCGCTACTGCTACAGCCAACACGCGCCGCAGCTCTCCAGCTAAACTGAGCGGATACAGGGCAAAGCCGAGGTGCAGCGTGGTGCCAGAAGAGGGGGCCATTGGAGATTTCAAGCCTCGTAGTCCTGGTAAAGCTAGCCGCAATGCGCTTGGGCTGAGGGGTTTGGGTATAGGAAGAGTCGTCAAGAATGCATCAGGTGACGACACAATCGAGCTGAATTTGACCGGCAGCTTCATTGGCAACTCAAGCATGATCGGAGGAAACCTGATGGACGAAAGTGGCGAGGCATCTCTGCTTTTCGGGAACAACTCTTTCTCCATCACCCACTCTGGCCTGCAGAAGAAAGGAGAAGATAAGATTGAGCAGATTCAAGGAAAGGCTTCTGTAGGTAGAACGAGTAGTAGCGATGATGACGACGATGATGAGGATGAGGACCAGGACTTTGAACAAGAAGCACAGAGTATGCAAAAGTGGGCTGCCGAGGCTGCAAAGAAGGCCCAGCTCGAGAGGCAGATGGCGACAAAGACTCCGGTCAGGACAGTCGGCGTGGGCAAGACCCCCGTGACAACGACAGTCACACGTCCAGCGTCTGGCGCCTCGACGACCACGAAGCCGGTCTCGAGGATCGCTTCTCGTCCTTCCCTCGTGACTCCGACCGCAGGTTCCAGGCTACTAAAGCCACGCGCCTCGGCTGTGGCTCCAGCAAGCAAACCTGCTGTGGAGCGTGGTACTGGCCTGACCCGATCGGGAAGTGCTTCAGCTGGCTTAGCTTCCCTCTCGTCGCCAGCGCGAAGCACGACCAGCTCAGCATCTGCCGAGTCCACGCAGACCACCGGTGAAGAGGCAGGCAGTGAGCTAAAGACTCCCATGCGAAGCCGCCGCAAGAGCACCTTCACTAGTTCGAGACCTCCCGTTTCAGGTCCAGCACGTCGCAGAGAATCGCTCGCCGCCTCCGCAGCGGCTACTCTCCAAGCTCATCCTATTCCGCCGCTTCCTTCTTTGGGTCCAGCCACACCGGGACGAAGTCGAACTACGTCCGCATCGAGTGCGGCTGTTGAAGCTTCACCCAGTATGAAGACTCCAACAGCGGCCACACGAGCCATTCCCAAGCCTAGGACTTCCTTGACAGGCAGGAACGTCGTTGTTCCTCCTACGTCTCGAACATCAACCTCGAATGCTGGTGTTGGAGCGATTGCACGACCGCGTGCCTCTTTGACCACATCCTACTCGGCAGCAACCCCTTCTAGTCTTACTACCCTCTCCAGCTCCTCAGCTGGGACAACAAAAACTACCGCCCCACGCACATCGACTGTCCGGTCCGCTTCGCTCGCCACGCCCACTGCACGCGCAGCCACCTCTCGCATTTCATCTGTCGATTCCACGCCCGTCTCAGGGATGCGTAAAAGCGCTTCTCAGCCTCATGGCCTCGATTTAGGAGAAGCGGGCGAAAGGCCCACCAGCAACGGCGTTACACCACGAGCTCGAACGCTGGTGCCACGTGCAAGCATGAGCCGTCTTAGCGCCGGACCTGCTACCGTTGCGAGCCGAACGTCGCAATTAGTGACGCCACGAGCAGCATTGCAACGGCCGTCTGCTCGACCGGACATGTTAGTCGAGCGATTGACAAACAGTGCTCTTGTGACACCGAGTACCTTATTGAAGGTCACAAGCGGACCGAAATTGGGAGCTACTGCCACCAACAGAGCTTCAGTCTCAGCTGGCGCTACAAGAGCCGGTGGTGGATTCGGCTTCAAGCCTCGCACCTCGGCTGTGTATGTTGGGCCAACAAGGTCTTTGCTGCAGGATGGCGAAGACAAGGAGAATTGATGCGAAGACAAGGAGAATTGATGCGAAGACAAGGAGAATAGATGTATACATGCTTGTCACTCAATCTTGTGCAATCGAAGTGGTCGCATGTTGCATGATAGAATCTGGGTTGGAGTGTGTATATTGAGAATGAGAACCATTAAACCAACAAAGAGAAAGTAAACCTATTTTGGGGTGACAATACGAGAGTGAGTCCAGTCAAAAGAGAGTTGTTCACTTGTGCTCCTTGACGATGAAGCTTGGCTTTCCAGTCTCGAGAGCAGTCTTGATGCTTCCGAAGACCTGAACCTCCATCTTCTTTTGGGTCTCGACGGTCTCGGTGCCCATGTGAGGCAAGAGGACGCAGTTGTCCATCTTGATGAGCCTGTCGTCGATCTTGGGCTCGGCGGGGTAAACGTCAAGACCAGCGCTGGAGAGCTTGCCGGAGTTGAGGGCGTCAATGAGAGCCTCCTCGTCGACGACACCACCACGAGCAGTGTTGACAAGGATAGCACCGTCCTTCATTTGGTCGAACTGGGCCTTGCCGAAGCTCTTCTCAGTTTCCTTGTTCAAGGGAAGGTTGAGCGAAACGACGTCAGCCTGTGCAAGAAGCTCCTGTTGCGACTTGGCGTAGGTCCAGGAGGGGTCAGCGTTGGGGTTGGGGTTGCGGTTGTAGTAGATGATCTTCATGTCGAAAGCAGCGGCACGCTTGGCGAGAGCAGAGCCGATACCGCCCATACCGATGATTCCGAGGGTCTTGTTCTCAGGGTCGTGGGCGGGCTTGAGGCCGGACTTCCACTTGCCAGCACGGGCGTTGATCTCGGCACGGTAGTATTGACGCAAGCTGGAAAGGACAAGGAACATGGCAGTGTCGGCGGTGGCATCATCGACGGCGGAAGGAGTGTGAGAGACGGTGATCCCGCGGGCCTTAGCAGCGTGGACATCGATCTGGTCGTAACCGGCACCGTTGTGGCAGATGGACTTGAGGGAAGAGGGGAGGTTGTTGATGAGCTCAGCGTCAAAGAGGCCGACCTTGTCCACGGAGTCGTTGTGACGGTAAATGGCAACAATGTTGGCGTACTTGCCGCCGGAGGAGCAAGCCTTGAAGAACTCGGCCCTTGATGGTGTGTCGAGGTGCTGTTCGGATGAGAGAGCAGATTATGGATTATCATTAAGATCAGCATGAGGTTGGAGAGCATTCCTGCCGAGCATTTCGAGACAGTGGTTGGTACCTACGAGGATCTCTGCGACGGCACCGAGGTCGTTCTTGAGCTCGTCGTGAGCGTGAACGATAGTTCCGCAAATGAGGACCTGAGGCTTGGACATTGTGATTGAAGGGACGGTGTCGGTCGGTATGGGCGATGGAAGAGGGAACGACAAGGATGGAAGTTGATGCAGAAGAAGAGGGATGCAGCAGTTGCAGTCCTTATAAGGAGAGGTTCTGGGGAGCTCAGCTTGGCCCCAGCGGGATGTTGTGCAGATTATTCCAGTAGGCAGCGAGGCAGTTGAGCAGCGCAGGGCAGTTTTCTGTGGAGCGAAGAATGAACGTGGGGCTGAGACCCTGCGGCATGATGCTACTCCAAACACACATACACAACTACGCTCACCGATTCATTGCCCGACAAGATTCCTCGTTCCTGGTTCGAGCATCACTCTTGATCATCTAGCAATCCTCATGATTGCTCTCTTAGCAGCTTCAGCTGTCGATCAAATCTTCACATAATGCAATGGTTCCTCGTTTGGAGCCCGTTATGACCGTCTCGACCTATCCGCGAACCCTCTTGTCGACATTCGACTTCACGGCTCGACACTTGGCTTTGAACATGCACACATCAGATCGGCGAATAAAGAGACGCCTTTTGGAGCTACATTGTAAATGAGTTCGGAGATGTCTGCGACTGTTTGAGAAGATACAGTTGAGATTGTTGCATCATAGGCCATGTTCGAATGTTCGAAAGGTTGCACCCGCGGGGGAAGCTGGAAAGTAGCAATTTCACCGAAACTTGGTCTGTTCGTGCGTTGCAGGCCGGACCGGACGCTCCGGTCAGGAAAATACGATCGCGATTTTTTCAAAAGGTTGACAGACCCAAATCGGCGATTGGAAGGATCGCGAGGCGAACCCAAATTGACTTTTGGCAGCCTTGTTTGGGCTGCCTGCCGTCGTTGCTGAAGCGTATCGCGCCGCGCCGAGATGCGGAGATCCCGCAGACAGCTTCAAGTTCGTGATCTCAGACTACACATGTCGCGACGCTGTGACCAAGCTTTCAACCTCAAAGCAAAGCTGTGCAGCAGAAAGTGGTTATTGTGCTACTTCTGTAGATCCGTCAATGAAGCTTGTTCTAATCCTCCAGCCTACTTCATCGATCTCTATTCTTCTTTCTTTCAATGACATTCCCGCTAATTACAGTATCGCGAGGGCGCGCGTTTAGGGGAGCTTTCACTTGCGTGCGTGTTTTACGTGCGTGTGTGCTTGCGTGTTTGTTCTGTGTGTGTGTTGCTCTTTTTCCGTGATTCGGCTGCGCGGGAGGGTCGAAAGCGCAGAAAAGAGCTTTCTTCTTGCTGCTGTCATACTCCGACGCTCGGACACCCTTTTTTCTTCTTCTCAGTCGCAAGAAGAAAGCTCAAAGTTGACGGGCTGCCTTGCTGCCTTCCTTGGCGTGTCTTCTGTGTGATCGCTGTCAAAGAGTGTCCGCTTCTGCTGCAAGTCAACGCACGGTCATTTCTCGGCTCTCTTCGCATGGGAGAAAAGCATTGTATTGTTCTTCTGACCCTGAGCTACAAGCTCTTTTCTTATTCGTTGGACCCGTCACAGTCTCAGCAGTGAGCAGCTTTCGCGCATCTTCATCCTGCTTTGTTGCTTCACCTTCCTACATCCTTCTTCCTTCGTCCTCCATCTCCCTTTTGGATCTTCGTTGCTATCCCAAGCAGCGACATCATCCCTCGTCATCATGACTGACCAGGCTCAAGATGCTTACGAGCGTCTCACCAAGAACCTCTCTTTTGACTCGCATGGTGTCACCGAGCCCGTCGACCTCCCTCACGAGGTTCCAGCATCCTCCTCAGCTTCCAAGGTAATCGAGTCGGCCCCTGCTGGCGCCGCCTCTCTTCCTGCTACCGACGCTACCCCTGCTGCACCTGCTGTTGCTGCTCCCGCTTCGGCCCCTATTGCCAACGCCTCGAGCTCCCTCAAGCTTAACGGTGCCAACGCTGCTCCCGTCAACGGCGATGTCAGCGTCAAGTACGCTCCCGGAGGCAAGGTCAAGCTCACCAACTATCCTTCCATTGCCAACGCTCCTCTCCCTGCCGAGGGCAACGGCTCCTTCAGCAACTTTCACCTCGCCGGTCTCATTCTCGTTACCCCTGCTGTAGTGCTCCGCATCATTCCTTTCGTTAACCCTAAATGGTTCGGATGGTTCAGCTACTTCATTCTCTGCGCCATCTTTGGTGTTCCCGTCGCCCTTGGCTACTGGACTGTCATGTCCACCTACGGTCCTCGCGTCAACGAAAAGGTGACTCTCCCCGGCAAGCCCATCGAATTCTACATGGACATCAAGGACCCTGAGCTCCGAAAGAAGTACCACGGTGACAAGAAGATCCCTTACCAGGTCTTCCACGACGCATACTTCGCCGCCAAGATTGAGCCCAAGATGCCTCTCAATGAGCTCCTCGAGTACCGATGGGACTGGTGCTCCATGCAGTTCACCTGGAAGCTGTTCGAGTACGTCCTTTTCAACCTCATCCCCGATGTTCTCCTGCACACTGCCAAGCAGGATCAGACCCAGATCCAGGACAACTACGATCGAGGTGACGACTTCTACGCTTGGTTCCTTGGTCCTCAAATGATCTATACCTCCGGTATCATTTCTGACGCCAACAAGGCCGAGACTCTCGAAGAACTTCAGGACAACAAGCTCAACCTTGTTTGCTCCAAGCTCGACTTGCAGAAGGAGGACCGCGTACTCGACATCGGCTGTGGTTGGGGTACTTTCGCCAGCTTCGCCGCTGTTAACTACGGGTGCGACGTGACCGGTGTCACCCTCGCCAAGACTCAGACTCGTTTCGGTAACGACCGTCTTAAGAAGAACGGCATCGACTCTAGCCAGGCCCGTATCCTCAACCTCGACTACCGTGACATTCCCGTGCAGCCCGGACACTACACCAAGATCATCTCGCTCGAGATGGCCGAGCACGTTGGTATCCGTCACTATGACAAGTTCCTCTCGGATGTCTACAACCTTCTCGATGACGATGGTATCTTTGTCTTCCAGGTGGCTGGCTTGCGTCCCAACTGGCAGTTCCACGACCTCAACTGGGGACTCTTCATGAACAAGTACGTGTTCCCCGGTGCTGATGCTTCGCTCTCGCTCGGATGGGTCGTCACTCATCTCGAGAAGGCCGGATTCGAGATCCGATCCGTTGACGTTGCTGGTGTTCACTACTCTGCCACCATCTTGCGATGGGCTCAGAACTGGGAGTCGAACAAGGAGAAGGTTATCGCCAAGTACGGTGACCACATGTACCGCGTTTGGAGCTTCTTCCTCTGGTCCAGTGTCATCATTGCTCGTGAGGGCGGCAGCTCTGTTTTCCAGTTCACTCTGCACAAGAACCTGAACGCTTACCACCGTATCAACGGCGTCAAGTCGCACGGTGGCTTGCTTCCTCGCCCCCCTATCTCCAAGTTCAAGTCCGTCTACCACTAGACTGCATCTTGACCAACGTTTCTCTATCCAAGCCGCTTCGGCTGAAAGAAGGAAATGTCTTTTCAAATCACCGGATCGCACAGGACAATCACATTGGCCATCTTTCCCATCACGAAACGTGCTCTGTATCGACGATCGACCTCTCATGAAGGAAGGCTCCTTGTAAAGCAGAATCTGTATTCAAACCATCAAATCCCAAGTCTCTAGACCCAAACTTGAGGTGTGTCCTGGGAATGTGAAAAGTGTCGCTACGACGATGGGGAGAGCTGGTGGCGGGCTGGAATAATTTCTGGATCTTTCCAGCTCAGCTTGAGACGCGCGCTTTCTTTCCAAAAATACTCGAGAGAAGATGGGCTGTGTGGATGGCTGAGCCAAAGAAGCTTTGCTGGACCCTCTGCTGCCGCTCCTGCAGTCAAAATGACTGATTTCTCCACTTTCCGTTAAACGTGCTCAGCTCCACCTTTCATCTAAGGGACTGCGCGCTTGTACATTTCATCGTCATCACCATCACTCCGCAACCATCCTCCCCCAAAATGTCGTCCAACTACCCGGCAGCTCCACCATCCTACGCCCCTCACAAGGGTTATCAGCCCATCCCACAGCACGATGCTCCCTCCTACGGTGCTGCTGAAGTCAGCGCCGGTGCTGGAGCCGCACCCCGCGATGTCGATCAAGAAGGCGATCCTGATGATTTCAAGTTCGGCGTCACTGTCGAACAGTCTTCTCCCGAGATCAGAGCCATGTTCTTGAGAAAGGTCTACAGCGTGCTCTTCTTCCAGATCCTTGGCACGACCGCCATCGCAGCGATCATGACAACACAGGGCATTGCCAGCTGGGTTCAGCAAAACCAGTGGGCCTTCATTGTTCCTCTCATCGGCAGCCTTGTCACAATGGGCTTCTTGTATTGGAAGCGTCACTCGCACCCTACCAACATCCTTCTCCTCTCCCTCTTCACTATCCTCGAATCCATCTCCCTTGGAACCGTTATTACCTATGTCGACCAAAAGATCGTGCTCCAGGCTATGATCATCACCGCCTTCACCTTCTTCGGCCTCACTCTCTTCACTCTTCAGTCCAAGTGGGACTTTAGCAGCCTCGGCGGCTGGCTCTTTGGCGGCTTGATGGTTCTGGTTGGTGTCGGGTTCGTCGGTATCTTTATGCCTTACAACCAGACCTTTGACTTGGTCATGGCAGGTGCCGGATGTGTCATTTTCAGTCTTTACATTGTTTATGACACCTGGCTTATTCAGAGGAGGCTCAGCGCTGAGGAATGGGTTTTGGCCAACATCAGCCTCTACCTCGACATTGTCAACTTGTTCATCAACATCCTGCGAATCCTCAACAACCAGTCTCGCGACTAAGCGCTTCCTTGGATGCGTTTTAGCTTCCATTAACCTCTCAGTTCGACTCGTCTATTTTCATACCCACTCATTTCAGTTCGTTTGGCCTATCTCTGTAGGATGTAGTATCGTGTTGTACATACCAATCTTGTCTCCTCGTGCAACTCAATGCAGAATTCCTGATGAATCAAAATAATACACCAGTCGTGAGACTCGAAGTTGATGCATGGCTGAAGACTGTGAAGGAGCGAAGGAATGTTGACGTGTGTTCGTAAGTTGCAGAGCAGGCTGACTGAGAAGCACGATCTCGCTAGCAAGGTTGAAGTGACGGAGACCAAAACGCAACGGAAGCTCGTGAAGCTCGTATCCAGTCAAGTCTGCTCTCCAGACTTCTTCATCAAGGCGAATGCGTAGACCCGTTTTCTGTTGGGCCGACATCAGGGAACCGTCTTCGAGTCCATATGTTGACAAAACACGGCCAAACAAACAAATCGAGCCAAGAAGCTTTGCACGAGGTGTCGAAATCTAGATTACATATGAAGCCGATACGTATGAAATCGGCTCTGCTATTACGAAGATGATGAGTTTCCCTTAGTTGGAGCGTCTGTTGTTGATGATGCTGAAGAAGCTGAGAACTGTTGAAGGTTAGCCGGTGGGGGACGGTAGATGCCCTTGTAGTGTACGCCAGGGGGAACCAAACCAGCCTGTGAGCAATGCAATGCAGCAGAATCAAATTTGTCAGTAAACTGAACTCTTTTGTGATCTTGCTGAAATGGACGGATTGTGCTACTTACTCTATCCAACAACCTTGCAACAGGCTTTGAAGGTTGAGCACCCAACTTCAACCAATGTTTAATCCTTGCTTCGTTCCATTCCAGTCGTTTTTGCAATTTCGGCTCCTCTGCTTGCGCTGTGGTAGTGATACCGGAGGTCATGACGGCTCCATGACCAGGTAAAGGACCCTTGCTGCTGCTAGCGACATTGTTTCCGATGAATGGAGTGGGTAGACGTCCGGAGGGAACTGGACGCGGGATAGGGTCGTATTCGCCGAGCTTTTCGATAGGTCTTGCATCTCGTGGCTTGCTATCGTTGATGGCGACGAGATGGTAGAATGGGTTGTTACGGGTGCCCTTTCGGCTTAGGCGGAGTCTGACGACCATGGCTATGAAGAATCAAAAGCGGGTCAAAGGATCGATGAGGTATGACACGGTGGGAATGATGGTGAGATTCGAGGCTTGGCGCAGCGAGATAAGAAGTCGTGCTTGGCGTCCTGGATTGTGTGCGTCAAAGCTGATGAAAGGGTCGAGTCTGAATGAGGGGTGTGAGAGGATGATGAATGAAGTGCAGGGTACACGATGATGTCGAAGAGCCTGTCTAGCATTTGGAAGCTTTTTTGCTCTTCTCAGCTGAAGCCTTGTTTTGTGTTCCCGACTACCGAAAAAAAACCTGCCAGAATTTTCTTGTTTGTTGCCTGCCGCCGATCTTACAGCGTTGATCGATGTTCATCATGATCATCAACGAAAGCTCTCAGCTTCTTGTCTGTCGAAGACTAGTCACGACCTTCGACATAGCACAGACTCCATGAAGAAGGCGATTCTCACATTCACAGTAATCGAGTGCTGGAACCTGGTGTGTAGTATTGATTATAAATACAGGGTTGGCATGGGGCTGGACTGGGCTCAAGCCACCGTTTGGGTATATATGTATGGTTCGGAGGATCTCATAGGGAGGCTTCGAGATCCTGTGGTAGTGGAAAGTGGAAAATGGAAAAGAACACCTTGCCTCTTTCTTCGTTCGATGTTTGGTGCGGGAAGAATCGAGCCTGCTGCCAGCTCAGGACTTCATCAAGAGATCTAGCGCCAAAGCAGCCTCATCTATCTGAGCTCTTGTCCTCCTCTGGTCTGTTCTTGATGGTAGGTTATACGAGAACGGATCTCCTCCTTCACGATTCTCTGAGCTTTGAGATTGTTCCTGGAACAAACTTGAGGTCTGTCCGTCCAATAGTTCCCTCTTTTCGGAATCCCGGAACTTGTTGCTGCCTTTGTTCTTCTTTGCCCTTGAAAGCTGCCTCTTGGCGCTAGTCTGGACGAGCGATGCTGATGATGGGCGCTTAGCTGTTGATGATGGTGAAGATGTGGATGAGGAGGAAGAGGACGTGTGAGAAGAGGACTTGAGCTTGGACGAAGAAGATTTGGCGCTTGACGAAGCGCGGGTGGTTGAAGCTACCATACTTGCAACGATTGACGGGAAAAGCGAAGGACTTTGATGGATGTTCACAGCTGTGTGCGAGAATAAGGTCTTGCGCCTACGATACTGAGAGCCAAGCGCGGATCGAGGTGTTGCGTAGAACGATATGATCACGGAGAGAGAGAGAGAGAATGAAGAATGCAGCGGCTACTTTAGAACTTTGGCGTGGATCAGCGAAAAATCAAAAAGTTGCTCTCAAAAAAGTTGCCGCTTCCGCTCAAATGACCGGGCGTGAACCCTAATGTGAATCCTGCAGCTGTGGAGGTGCTCAGCAACACTCCTGTGCGTTGATTTGTGGTGAGTCGAACGACACAACGTCTATTCAGCTATCGCCACCTTGTTTCATGACCATCATCTCACCTTTCGCCTCTCTCAACGTCAATTGCGCTCTATCATCGTAATCATGGCTTTCATCACCTCCGACAAGCTCGTCAACTCCTGCATGGCCGCCACTTGTGAGTCGATCCCTTCCCCTTCTTCCGGTCATCCTTCGCTCCGCGCCGCCTTGGCATCAGCAATATACTGACGAATGAGCCTTCCTCAACTATCTGACTTTGCTTCACAGGCGAGAAGTGTGGCAAGACCACCTGGAAGGGCTGTGGCAGACACATCGACGCTGTTTTCGCCAACGTGCCCAAGGAGCAGCAGTGCACTTGCCCCCGCTCGTAAACTCAGGCATAGCTCGCATCGCAAGGAACTATCACTTTCAGACTAAGCACATTCGCAATCGAAATATCTAATCCTTGAAAGTTCAGTACTGATTGCAGGTTTGTGAATTACATTGTAGCAGCGATGGAGATACGATTGTGACTGCAAAGTGAGCGGTGATAAGGTCGGTAGAAAAACTATCTATACGGGAACGAGGGATTCAGTTGACAGGCTGGTCTTGGCTGGCACCGTCGTCCTCCTTAATCTTGTCCTTCGGTGCTGTTCGGGAAGGAATCGACTCCTTGCGCTCCATCTCCTCCATCTCTTTCGCCTTGGCTGACCATGGTCCTTCGCCGAAAGCGTGGTTTAGAGCCGACCAGACATTGTTAACGTAGTGTACTTCCAGGTCGTCCAAAACGGCCTTTGGCACATCAGCCTCAACATTTGGCTGGTTCTGCGCTGGCAAGATGACCTTTGTGATACCTGCTCTGTGCGCAGCAAGCAGCTTCTCCTTCAAACCACCGACCGGAAGGACCATACCGCGCAGCGACACTTCACCAGTCATGGCCAGTGTGGGTGCGACCGATCGGTTGGTCAGCAACGAAGTCAGCGACACTGTGAAAGCCACACCAGCAGAAGGACCTTCCTTGCCGATAGCACCCTCAGGCATATGCAAGTGGACATCCTTGTTCTCTAGAAGGCTGTCGTTGGCGTCCTTAACAATGCCAAGATCGTACGCGTTGGTCTTCATCCACGAAAGCGCAATCGAAGCCGACTCCTTGATGACATCGCCAAGCTTACCAGTGAGCTGCAGACCACCCTTGCCTGGCATGATGGTCGTTTCGATGGGCATCAACGAGCCAGATCCGTTGCCGAGGTAGCCGAGACCAGTCGAGACACCAGCAGGCATGACGCTGGTGTACAGACGATCCTTATGGTACACAGGAGGACCAAGATACTTGCGCAAGCTGTCGATGGTAATGACAACCTTCACGTCCTTGGGCACAGCCATGGGCTGGCGCTTTTCCGTCGTCACCTTGGCAGGAGCCTCGGGAGCAGCATCCTTGCCTGGTACCTTACCATCTTGCAATGGCTTGCTGTCTGGAGCGGAGGACGAAGATTCCACATTGCTAGTCGATGCCGAAGGCTCTGTGAAAGGTGATGGTGCATCTCCGCTCTGACCGTCGACAGTTGGTGGTGTCACGGACTGTGTTGTGCTATCAACAGACCCAGCCGAGGTGGAGGCGGGGGCAGCGTCCGTCTTTGCGCTGGCAAGCTCGCCCTCTTTCGGCTCGGGGAACACCGCTTCACCGTGCTGCTTGACAATGTCGAATGCAATTTTGCGGTAGACCTTCTCAAGAAGCTTACGCAGACCACGAACACCGCTCTCCCGAGCATGATGTTTGATGAGGAAGTCGATTGTCTCGTCCGGCAGCTCGATGTTGGCATCTTGCAGACCCGATGCCTCCTTGGCTTGAGGAGCAAGGTAGCCACGAGCGATGTGGCGCTTCTCGTCAGCAGTGTACGATGAGACCTCCATCACCTCCATTCGATCGAGGAGGGGCTGAGGAATGGTATCGAGAGTATTGGCTGTGCAGACAAAGAGTACTCGGGAAAGGTCGACGGGCACGTCCATGTAGTGATCCAGGAAGGAGCCGTTCTGCTCAGGGTCGAGCATCTCGAGCAGAGCCGATGATGGGTCACCGTTGTGTCCGCGGCCGATCTTGTCGACTTCGTCAATGAGGATGAGTGGGTTCTCGGTACCGACCTTTTTGAGCGCCTGAATAGCCTTTCCTGGCATGGCTCCAACGTAGGTCCTTCGATGACCCTTGATCTCGGCGACATCACTGAGACCACCGACACTGAAGCGGAAGAACTGACGTTCCACGGCTCGGGCAATTGACTTGCCGATCGAGGTCTTACCGACACCGGGAGGACCGACCAGGCAGATGATCTTGCCCTCCACAGTACCCTTGAGCTTGCCGACAGCAAGGAACTCGAGGATGCGGTCCTTGACGTCCGAGAGACCGTAGTGGTCCTCGTCAAGAACACCTGTAGCATTCGAGATGGAGTAGTTCTCGGGCGAGTGGACGCCCCAAGGAATGCTGGTGAGCCAGTCAAGATAGCCTCGGGTGACGTTGAACTCACTGGCAGCTGGTTCGAGCGTCTGCAGCTTGTTTAGCTCCTCGTCAAACACTTTGCGCACGCCTTCAGGCATGTTGAGTTCGCCTGCCTTCTCGCGGAACTTCTCGACCATCTTGTCCTTGCCGTCGCTTTCGATGCCAAGCTCCTTCTTGATACCCTTGAGCTGTTCCATGAGATAGTATTCGCGCTGGCGCTTCTGGATCTTGGACTCGACGTCTTTGCTGATCTTGCTCTGAAGCTGTGCGTTCATGAGCTCCTTCTTGAGCACGACCAAGGCCTTCTGAAGACGCTCGCGGATGTCAAGAGCCTCTAGTACAGCTTGCAGCTCGCCCACTTCGCCTGTGGACACAGCGGCGGCAAAGTCGGCGAGCTTTTCGGGCTCCTCGAACACATTGCCAGCACCCTGTGAGATGGAGAAGTTGGCGATCTGGTCACGGAAGAGCGGGTTGAGCTGTGCGATGTCTTTGAAGACGCTGATGAGTTCGGACATGACGGCACGAATGTACTGGTCATTGCGCTTGTCATATGGAGCTGCTGCGAGGTTGGTGACATTGACAAGGGAGACAGCGTAGTCTTGAAGGAAGGAGGTTTGGAAAGGTGCAGAATGCGAAGGCATATCCTGAGCGTCGGCAGCTGCATTCTCCTCGCTTTCTGGGTTGCCTTCTTCATCAGCTGGCTTGGGAGGTGCGGGTGGTGCGTTCTGCTGGAGATGAGCGGCCGAGGCATCGTTGACCTCGGGAAGAACGCCATCGTCACGAGCTTCCTGCTGGATCTCGTGAACCTTGGCAATGGAAGCGGCCTTGACGGCTTCGTTGGCTGCTTCGTCGCTGATCGGGTTCGCAGGACCGGCACCCTCAGTTCCTGGAGGCGGCGAAGGAATTGTCTGGCCTGTGGGAGTGATGAGCTCGTCAATGCGAATGCGGCGGTGAGGATAGAGGACAGCAGTGATGCCCTCTTCGTCTTCAGACTCGCCTTCTTTGCCCTTCTTGCTGCCACCAGACTGGCCACCGCCCTGAACAGGGAAGACGCTCGTCACCTGGGCAAAGACACCGACTTTGTGGACTTTGCTCAAATCAGTGATAACGTCTGCATCCTCTTCCTCGTCCTTGAGCAAGAAAGCGCCGATGTAAGGCTGACCGCGTTTGAGTGACTCCTTGATGGCCGCGCAGACTGCTTGGTTCTTGATAACAACAGCCTTGTAGAAGCCGGGGAAGAGAGGACGTCGGGTGATGGGAAGTGCAAGCACTTGCGGGTATACAGAAGGGACTGTGGAGCGAGCGATCGAATTGGAGCCAGAACCTGAGCCAGAACCAGAGCCAGACCCTGTGCCGCTAGAACCAGAGCCCGAAGCTCCACCAGCAGCAGCACCGCCAGCAGCGGATCTAGCGCCGTCCGAAGCATTGGAGGACTCAGTCTTGGCGCCTGACTTTTCAGGATCCTTGTGGCTGTCATCCTCGTTCTCTACCTCATGTTCTTCTCCCTCGTGCTCCTCGCCCTCGTTGAGCAGCCTGTCCAGCTTCTTCGACCGTGGTAGATATTGGGTAGGCGAAGTGAAGAGGGACCTCATCGGCGCCGAGCTGAGGGCACCGTAGGAGCTCTTGTCGAAGGACGAAGGTATCCTTGACGAAGACAAGGCCAGAGCTGTGCTCCTACGAGCTGCGGAAGCAGCAGACGAGGAAAGAGATGTAATTCGACGTGATGTGAAAGTGGCAGCATTGCTGGACGGTGTCCGCCAACGCGCGGCGCTGCCGGCCGCATACCTCTGGGAAGGAATCATATTGCAAAGCTTTATCGAAAACGATGCAGCCGAAGAAGTGCTTAGGATGCTGTACTCCTTGCTGAGCGAACGTCACGTTATCGGATGGGATTTCCTCGAACTCGATAGACTGGCGTTGATTCGGAAGTGAAGTAGGGGTCAAGGAAGGAAAACGTTCCTGTGCGTCCTGATTGTGTTGCGGTGTGACGGTTAGGGTACGAAGAGGCTGGATGAAAAGAAGAAAGGGAGAGAGGAAGAGGTCCGAGAGCCAATAGATTGAAACAGCAAGATGACTTGAAACGCTTCGCTTACCTACGTCCGGTGTGTCTCTTTGCTCATCCGTGATTCTAGGTGAATTGAAGCGGCGAATTAACGCATTGCGTGTCGTCTGCTTGGCCTCCCCTTTGTCGCTGTTACCCAAATTGACTCATTCCGAAAAAGATGTGGAATTGGGCTCAGTCGAACGACCCGCTCTATTCGCCAGCCAGATTGCCATGCCCTTTCAACTCGTGGCCACTCATGGTTCAAGTTCAGCGATATCAACACCATCTTCGCTTCCTTTACATACTTGTCGTATTACGAAGGTATCTCTTGTCCCACAAGCACCAACAAAGCAGCCTGAGCCCAAAGTCTGGGTGTTATCTGTGATTGGCCTGTCTGCAAGCTTTGCTGAGTCGACCTGTGACTGTGACTGCCGAGGCAAATCGTGAATCTATTCAGTGATGTGGAGGAAGAAATGCCGGGTGACGCTTAAAAGCTCCCTCGCAACTGTGAGACTATATAGGCAAGTTGATTTTCTGAGCAAATTGTACCGCCTCTTTTTTGCAATTGATTTTCCAGATGATTTTTGACCACATTACACGCATTTGCTTGATCACAACGCGTTGGCAGTTTGTGCAACCCGCGTCAACCTTAACCACCATCACCATGACTTCATCAGAGGAGAAATCCAATCAAGCACCATTCTTGACTCTCTACCATGACCTCAGCACGGTATACCCTCCCAACTGCCCCGCACCAGGAGTTCCAGTAACCCTTGGCCCTATGACAATGGAAGAGTGGGAACAGCAGTTGCATCGGCTTCAACTTGGCTGTCAGTGGCGAAAACATGCAAATTGTAAGCCGATACCTCGCAGTGCAGGATCAAAACCAAGGCAACCAACCACTTCTGAGACACTGGAATGGAGGGAAAGATGGTACTGCGATCATAAAGGCTTCCCACGATACCAGAAAGACCCAAATGTGCCGATTGGCAAGCGGCGCAAACACAGCAAATCTATCAAGGTTGGATGCCTTGCAGGCTTCACCGTGCGGAAGCTCAAGGACTGCAACAGTGTCACAGTTGTGTGGAATTGGGAGCACACTGGGCACAACCCTATGGATATTGGTGAGATCAAGAAGTCTCGACTTCTATCAACAGTCAAGCAGTGGATAAATGACCGAGTTGCAGAGGGTCGGGATTGGTCCAGCATTCATGACCTTCTAAGGGTAGATCCCAACACACTTCAAGAACTCAACAGCAGCTCAACACAAATACCAGCAGCCCTTGCCGTCAGCAGGATGCATGTTTACAATGTGCTTCGAAGCAATCTCATCAGCACCTCTCAGCTTAGGGCCGAGTGTATTGCTAGCTTGCAAGCTTGGGCGAAGAACATTATTTCTGAAGGGGGCTGGGCCGATATGGCCACAAATGTCTATGACTACAGAGATGGTACAGAGACTTCATGGTACATGTGTTTTGCAACTAGCTGGCAACGGTCTAGACTTGAAAAGTATGGTGGGCAAATTGTTTGTATGGACTCAACACACAACACTTGCACGGGCAGGAATGTGAAGGAGAATGTGTATCTTTACACAGTACTTGCCCGAAGCCATGTGACAGGCAAAGGTGTCCCACTGGCCTTCCTTCTAACTAATGTCGAGAACTCTCTGCCAATCAGGGCCTTCCTCAAGCAACTACGTTCACAAGGTCCATTCCAACCTGACTACATGATGATCGACTGTTCAGAAGTTGAAGCTTCTGCAATACAAGATGCCATGGGATCCCGGACCAGCATTATCTACTGTCATTGGCACTTCCTCAAAGCTGTATCGGCTGCAAGCAAGCAAAAGATAAAAGGAAGAGCCATCGAAGCACAATCAGCAACAGATCGCACAAACAAAGTAAAGGCATTACGAGAAAAAGCAGTAGATGATGTCAGAAAGATGATGAAAGCCGAGACACCGGAGCAGCATAACCAGCTTTGGGGGGACTTTGAGCAGGAATGGCAATCAGAGGAGTTGTGGATACAGTACATTAAGGACCAATGGGAGAAGAAACAGCATCGGTGGGCACAGGCTTGGAGACCAAAACCACATCAAGGAATTGACACTAACAATTACATTGAAAGGTGGCACGAGGAGCTCAAGCGGAGACACCTCAAGACCTTGAGAAAGCAGAGAGCGGACTACCTTGTCAGTCTACTCTGCACAACAATTATACACCGGTATCAACAGCAGGAAAAGGCAGTAGAGTTGGGATTGCAATCAAGAAGGTACACAAAAGCCGAGGAACAAACCAAGCAGCTGGTAGAGAAGATGAGGAGCAGTGTCCGAAAGGAGAAGATCAGAGAGAATGATGGCTGGCTGCAGGTACAGTCCTTCTCCGATGAAAGTCAGTGGTACACAATTAAGCTACACAATGCGGATGACATGGTGTACAGTGAGAGCTGTGCATGTATGTTCTTTTTGAAGCGGCAAGCAACCTGCAAACACATGTGGTTGCTCTTCTTTGAGCGATCAATCTGTCCTCCAGATGGTATCAAGGAGGAAAAGATTCCTCCTCGGCAAGCTCATCCCATCTTCCTTGATGCAATGCAAGATCATCTGGATGAATGTGAGGAAGACCGCAAAGCAGGTGTCTTGCAGTGCAAACAAGCAGCACAGAAACTTTTGTCGGTCTTTCAAGAAGCAGAGAAGCACATTGGTCACTTTGATGTTGATCAGCTTGGTGGATTAGCAGCCACACTCACAGCCCTTTATCATGTAGCTAGGACCAACCATCAGAACCTACCGGCAACTGAGACTCAGGGCAACTAAGATGATCGATTGCAAAGACCTATGCAATGTGGTATGTTTGCAGCATGATGGTAGTGAGTTGAGGCAGGCCATACCGGTCCTCTGACCGGGCAAAAATTAGAAAATCACCCGGTCATCTGACCGGGCAAAAATTGGAAAACCACCCGGTCAGAGGACCGGCTGGAAATTGTAGTTGAAAATCAAGGAGATATTTTTTACACCTGTACCTAGCACTACCATCACGGCAGCTTAGTGCTATGTACAGGTGTGGAAGGTATTTTCCTTGAATTTTCAACTACAACTCTCTCAGAAAATTCCAAAAAATTCCAAAAAATTCCAAAAATTCCAATTCCCAATTTCCAGCCGGTCCTCTGACCGGGTGGTTTTCCAATTTTTGCCCGGTCAGATGACCGGCTGGCTCAATTGCGAGGGAGCTTCTAAGCGCGTCCGAAATGCCGGAAAGTCCGCGAACTTAGGCTGCCCGATCACAAAAAGATTGCGATTTTCCCCAAGCATGGTAGATCCTCTTTCTAACATTCAACGCGCCGCGGTTCCTGACCATCAGCCAGAGCTTGAGCCTGAGCCTGAGCCAGTCAGAAGAGTCGATCAAAAAGCGTGTTGGCAAAGCAAAAGCGCAGCAAATAGTTACTGTAACAGCAGACACCTGCAGCTTGGGTGGCGGGCGCAGACAGAAGCAGACACACACACAGACCCTGACTCGGGATCTTGTCTCTGACCGCGCACGGTGAGTCGATGCGTATAGAAGCCATCGTCTTCGTCTCCCAATCCTTTCTTCTCCCTTCAACGGCTTTTTTCGCCTCGGTCTAGCAGCTTTGTGTTTCCGGTTCGATACCATCGTTCTTTTCTTCTCGACGCTTGCTTTCTTGCTCTCGTTCGGTTCCACGTTCTCTCGACGTTCTTCTTCAAACTTATTTGCATACTCTCAGCCTTTTTCAACTTCAGACCAGCTACTTTACAAACGTACTTATCAGCAAAGATTCCGCTACTCAATTCGTCTCTTTCGATACAAGTGCTACCCTTCAGCAAGATCGCAAAGTCGTACATTCGCATCACCTGCGTCCAGTCTTCTCCATTCTTCCCACTAGGATACACTCGTTTACTCTCTTCCACCTCAAGCTTTTAAGCTTCGATCGCCGTCATGGGTATCCCCAAATTCTTCCGCTTCATGTCGGAGCGTTATCCGCTTATCAGTCAACTCATCGAGGAGAACAAGATTCCTGAGTTCGACAATCTTTACCTTGACATGAATGGTATCATTCACAACTGCTCTCACCCCAACGACAGTGATGCCTCCTTCCGTATAACGGAGACGCAGATATTCTTAGCCGTATTCGCATATATAGAGCATCTCTTCCACAAGATCAAACCTAAGAAGGTTTTCTTCCTCGCCGTCGATGGTGTCGCTCCGCGCGCCAAGATGAACCAGCAGCGTTCACGACGTTTCCGTACTGCCAAAGAGGCAAAGGAAATCAAAGAGAAGGCCGAACGCCGGGGTGAGGTGTTGCCCGAAGAAGAGGCTTTCGACTCCAACTGTATCACCCCAGGTACCCCCTTCATGGCCAAGCTCTCTCAACAGCTCGAATACTTCATCGCCAAAAAGATAACCGAAGATGCCGATTGGCGCAACGTACAGGTCATCCTCTCCGGACACGACGTCCCTGGTGAGGGTGAGCACAAGATCATGGAGTACATCCGTCTCTCCAAGGCCCAGCCCGACTACAACCCCAATGTTCGCCACTGTCTCTACGGTCTCGACGCCGATCTTATCATGCTGGGTCTGCTCAGTCACGATCCTCACTTCTGTCTTTTGCGAGAAGAGGTCCAGTTCGGCCCTCGTCGCAAATCCAAGGGCAGCCTCGAATCGCAAAACTTTTTCTTGCTCCACCTCTCCCTCTTCCGAGAGTATCTCGACCTTGAATTCCAGGATCTTCGCTCTTCTCTGCCTTTCCCTTACGACTTCGAACGAATCATTGATGATTTCATTCTTCTCAACATCTTTGTTGGAAACGATTTCTTGCCCCATCTTCCCGGCCTTCACATCAATGAAGGCGCCATGGATCTGCTCTTCAGTATCTATAAGCAGATCCTTCCTGTCGCCGGAGGCTACCTCAATGAGAGTGGCAATCTCCGAACTGACCGTCTCGAGCTTGTCCTGGCTGAGCTTTGCAACTTTGAGATGGAGCAGTTCGAGCGCGACTACGGCGACACCGCCACTCACAAGGCCAAAGTCTCCAAGAACAAGAAGGCCATCACCCAGGCAAAAGCTAAAGGCGGTCTTGTCCTGACCAAGCCGCAACGCGACCTCTTCAACAAGGTGCACGACTTCGTCATGGCACGTCGACTCGACCCCGCTGGTGCTCCCGAAGAGCTCTTGGTTCCTGCTGACCTCCCCAACAAGGACAAACGTTTCCTTGAGGATCTTGCCTCGAGTCTCAAGCTTCGCGCCTCCTTCAACAAGATCGACCCTGTTTCGCAACAGCCTGCCATCACGCTCTCTTTTCCCGCCGCTGCGGCTGAGGACGATGATAGCGACGATGGACCTTCCGATGAAGACGGGGATGACTCCGAGGAAGACTCTGACGAGGACACTACCGGCCTTTCAGCTGACGAAGCAGCTCGCAAGAAGTCCGTTCCTGCCAATTCTGAAGCCGATGCTGCCGTCGATCGCGTACTGAATCGCTACCTCAAGGCAAAGGTCGATACCGCCAGCGATGACGAGGTCGATCCCGAGGAGGACTACAAGAAGCGTCTCGACGCTCAGATGACCGCTTGGAAGAAGGACTACTACAAGGAGAAGCTCGAGATCGACTACAATGACGAAGAAGCCATGGGCAAGCTTGCCTTCCGCTACATTGAAGGTCTTCAGTGGGTGCTTCACTACTACTACGACGGTGTCGCTTCTTGGGGCTGGTTCTATGACTATCACTATGCTCCCAAGATTTCTGACCTCAGGAACGTAGGCGAGATGAAGTTCGAATTCGAGCTCGGAAAGCCTTTCCGTCCCTTCGATCAGCTCATGGGCGTGCTCCCCGCGCTCAGTAACCAACACATCCCTTCAGCGTTCCGTGACCTGATGACCGACCCCAACTCTCCCATCATCGACTTCTATCCTGCCAATTTCGAAGCCGATCTTAACGGCAAGAAGCAAGATTGGGAGGCTGTCGTTAAGATTCCCTTTATCGACGAGAAGAGGCTGCTTGACGCCCTCAATAAACGCGAGATTTATCTCGGCATTGAGGAACGTAAGCGCAACGGATTCGGTTCCAGCCGCGAGTTCACCTACAACGAGGATGAGGAGATCTTCTTCCCTTCAAGCCTGCCGGGTACCTTCCCGGACCTTGTCCACTGCCGCGCCATTGTCAAGGACTTTGATTTGCCCACGCTCGACGGCCTCCATCTCGTCAAGGGCCTCACCAAAGGCGTCGAGCTCGGCGTTCGCGCCCTCGCTGGTTTCCCTTCGCTCAAGACCCTTCCACACTACGGCCGCCTCGGTCACCATGGTGTCAACATCTTCCAGTCCGAGTCTAAAGGTGTAAGCATGGTTGTCACGATCGAGAACGCCTACGAAGATGCCAAGACCGAGGCCATTGCTGAAGCCATGATTGGCAACCGTGCCTTCCTCAATTGGCCCTTCCTGACCGAGGGTCTCGTCGTCGGTGTCTCGGATAATCTTTTCCGCTACGAGATGGGTATGGTCGGAGGCCAGAAGAAGGTCGTCTCAACTCCTCACCAGGGTGCCAACCTGAGCGAGTTCCACCGCAAGGCCGAACGTGCTGAATATCACTACAGCAAGCGAATGGGTGTTCTCATCGGCGACGTCGAGGTGCTCGTTCACATTCGACCGCTTAAGGGTCTCAAACGCCTCGACGACGGTGCTTTCATCAAGGACTATGAAGAGAGCCCAAAGAAGGAGATCGACCAGGCTGTTCAGGTCACTGTGACCAACGTCATTCATGATGACGCTCGCTTCCTCGAATCGCCTGCGAAGCCTATCCGCGAAGAGTACCCCGACAAGACTAAAGTCTTTTTCCTTGGTGCCAATGCCTACGGAACACCCGCTCACGTTGTCGGCAGTACTGATGCTTCGCTTGCCATTGAAGTGGCTTTCTTCCCCAACCAGGCCAAGGAGAACGCACACCTGCGCAACCTCGTTGCCTCGCGTGCCCGAGTCCAATACTACCCCTCTTATCAGGTCGCCAAGAAGTGCGGCATCACCTCGCTGGCCCTTGCCAAGCTCACCTCAAGCATGATGTTGGCTTGGAAGGACCAGAAGGTCAACGTCGGTCTCCGTCTCAAATTTGAAGCCAAGGGTGAAAAGGTGCTGGGATACTCGCGAAAGTCGGCTGCTGGATGGGAATTTTCAGAGAAGACGCTCGAACTCGTCAAAGAGTACGTGCAGACCTTCCCTGAAATTGCTGCCATGCTAAGCCACAAGTCGGGCGTTGATATCACCCGCGCTTCGCAGATCTGGGACGAGTCTCAGGTCGACGCCAAGATGGCTCAGCTGAAGGAGTGGATCAAGGCTAAGGGTGTGCGCGACCTCGAGACTGTGCCCTTGTACGCTGAGCAGCTCTCAAAGGAGACTGTTCAGAACATCGAGGCTTTCACGTCACGCCTGGTCGATACGAGAACTGCAATTGGCGCGGCCAGCCAGGTCAAGCGTGTCTTCATCAAGGGCATTCCTCGTACCGCCCTGCTCAAGCCCAGCCACGCTCCTTTCCGTCTCCAGGCTCAGCGATTTGAGCTCGGCGACCGTGTCATCATGGTGCAGGACAGCGGAAACGTGCCGCTCTCGGCTCGTGGTGTCGTTATCGGTATCACCAGCAATGCGCTCGAGGTCGTCTTCGACGTACCCTTCCTCAGTGGTACAACACTCAGCGACCGTTGTGCCCCTTACAAGGGTGCCACTGTGTCGTTTGTCAGCGTGCTCAACCTGACACAGCCGCAGTTCGTTTGCGCCGGGACCAGCGGCGTCGGCGACACCAGCGCTTCGGTTGGCAGCGCTCTTGAGAGAACTCTCGGTCCCATTGGCGGCACGGGTTCTTCGCAGGGCAACAGCAACGGCAACGGTGCTCACGGCTACGGCGCTGGCTCTGGAGGTGCTCCTTATCGACCCCCCAACGCTTTCACGCCAAGCGCTGCTGCTCAGAACGGCAAGGGGCCTGGCAGTACGCAGATCCTGCAGCGACCTCAGCAGAGACATGCTCCTGTCTCGAATGATGTTGCTTTCTCTGGTGTCGCCAGCGGTAGTCACAAGCCTACACGTGCGGCTGCTTCATCCCAGAAGCAGATCGAAGAGATCAACCCCATCATGGCTGCTCTCGGCATTCGTCCTCCTGCAGCGAATGGTCACGGTCATGGTCACGGTCATGGTCACAGCGCGCCCGCACGTGGAGCAGCTCGCGGAGGTGCCAGGCCACAGCGACCTCCTGCACCTCAAGCTCCTGTTATTCCGGCTGCTCAAGCGGGTGGACACGCTGCTCGTGGTCGCGGCGGCCGAGGCGGAGGTGCTCCTCGTGGACGTGGCGCACCTGCTCCTCGAGGTGCTAGGGGCGGTCGTGGTGGTGCAGCTGCTCCGTAGACGATCCAATCGACAAGCCAACATGGTCTGGCCCGCACTCTTCTCCTGTGTAACCTTGATTTTTTTGATTGAAACGCTTAGCAACAGCATCCATTCATGCTTTACCTGCGTCTGTGTGTTGCAGCTCAGTGAGGGAGCGAGAAACATTGAATTTGAGACATCTTTTCTTGACCTGTATTTTTGCTTAGAATTTCAGGGAGCAGCGAGGAATTTGCAAAGTACGGTCAGCTCATCGTCCTGCAGGTGGAGGTTATTGGATGACCCGGTACAACCATGTGGTAGAATTTCACCGATGCAAGTGCATGCAGTGAAGTAATCTTGCACAGTCCAGTACTATAAGTCCGAGAAGGTTGAACGGCTATACAAGTTGTAGTTGGAAGATCCGTTCCCACGCAAGCTGACTGGGGTCTTCCTTGCTAGCCCGAAGAGCTTGGCAAATCGAGCAACGGTCGCCCAAGAGCTTGGAACCGGCATGGTATAAGATGAAACAGTTGTCTTCCACGACTTCATCCATCCCAACCATACCCTCTTCCAGACTCGTACAGAAAAAGATGTCGACGCCTCAGACTACACAAGCATACCGACTCTCGTCATTCGAAAAGAGCCTGGATGGCCTGGTTCTCGACGAGAATGTCGCATTGCCAGACGCTTCCAAGCTGGCTCCCACTCAGGTGTTGGTCGAAATCCACGCTGTTTCTCTGAACGCTCGAGACTATCAGATTGCAACTGGAACTTACCCTGCACCTACCACTCCGCCTACTGGTCTCATCCCGGTCTCGGACGGAGCTGGTAAAGTTCTGGCTGCTGGTTCGGATGTGACCACTGTCAAGGTCGGTTCTCGCGTGGTCACGCATCTCTGCGCCGAATGGAAGCAGGGACACATTGGCAACCAGATGCAGGCAACCGCTTTGGGCGGAGGCAACCCAGGTGTTTTGGCAAAGCACGTTGTGCTGGATCAGTACAACTTGCTTCCGATCCCAGACCACATGGACTTCCGACAAGCGGCTTCTCTACCCGTTGCTGGTTTGACTAGCTACCACTCTCTCTTCGGAAATGCTGGTAAGACATTGCAACCTGGACAGACTGTGCTCGTGGAAGGGACGGGAGGTGTCAGTATTGCGGCTCTCCAACTTGCTCTTTCTGCTGGAGCACGACCCATCGTCATCTCAAGTTCGGATGAAAAACTTCAACTCTGTCAAAAGCTCGGTGTACGAGCAGAGGATTGCGTCAACTACACCAAGGACAAGAACTGGTGGCAGACTGTTCGTGCCCTCACTCCGCGAGGCGAAGGTGTCGATCATACCGTCGAAATCGCCGGAGGTACTACGATGACCCGTGCTCTTCTCGCAACCAAGTCTTACGGCTGCGTCTGGGTCGTCGGTTACATGGACGACTACAAATCCGCTTCGGAGCGTGCTAGCGAAGAAGGCCTCCCCGACACCGCCAAAGCCGTACTCTACAGCCAGGCTCAAGTTCAGGGCGTTATGTGCGGAAGCTATCAATTGTTCCAGCAGTATTTGGCCGCACACGAGATTGCAGAGCACAATGTCAAGAACAAGGTGGCTAGCTTTAACGCGCTCAAACCTCTCATCCTGGAGGAGCAGATTTTCAAGTTTGAGGACGCAAAGAAAGCATTCCAGCTCCAAGGATCGGGCAAATTTGTTGGTAAGGTGATTATCGATGTTATCCCACAGTAGAATGCCCAAAATGGGCAGTCGATCAATCAATCAAAAGGTGTCTACAAATGAATTTCCCCACGTATGATCGAACCGTTTGAGACTCTGTCGCGGTGTCCGCGAATCTCACCAGAGTGCCGCCCATGCTATGCTACGGGAACACTTGGCTTTGTTTCTGCTTTCACACTGTGATTTCGATGAATGGTTTCATTTCTGTCAAAAAAGTGGGTAGATAAGACCGTAAAAGCATGTACAATAAAGAAACAGAGTCACAGGCAGACCGAGTGATTGCCGACTTTGAAGTCGCACTGAAAGGATTGAACAGGATGTCTCCGAGTGCGATCTGATCAAGGCAAAAAACGGGAGTATTAATTTAGGATATCGAGATGTTCTTGAAAGATGACGAAAGCGACAGGAAGCGTCTTAGGATGCGAGAATCCAGAACAGAAGTATCGGGGGGTATTGGTCTGGTTGGGTAGACGGCATTTATCCGACACGAGTCTTGTTCTCACGCTCTGCCTGCTTGATCCTCTCCTCGAGAGTCTTGGACTTGTGAAGCTGGGAGGCAGTGAGACGGTCACGCTCGGCGTTGGCGGTGCGGTCTGAGTACCTCATGCCGTCGGCGACGGAGCCCTGGTAGGAAGAGGTGGTTCGGTGCAACTCGGTGTTGTTCTTGCCGGGGTTGGTGTCGGTACGCTTCATCTTCTTCCCATCGGAAGGACTGGAAAAGCAGGAACCCTGTAGGAGCAACGCGCATCGCAGCATCGAAGAGATCGAACCGAATCAAGCACGATGAAGATTGTTTTGAACAGAATGGGTTCGAGAAGCACGAGAACAAATGGAGTTAGTAAGCGACTTTTCTATAATAAGTGCAAGAGTTGGTTGCGATAGAGCTGTTATGTACCTCCGTATAGCTAGTCAAGCCATCCGGGAGCCCAGCTTGCTCTACGACTTGTTGTCTGCATGACTTACCATCTTGGCTTAAAGTGTGCTTGCTTTGCGTGAGAACGTGGAAGGTTACGCTGAGATGTCGAACTTGCAAATGAGTGATGCAAGTGGATGTGGCCAGTGTGTTGCGCTTGTTTCGAGAGCAGGTGATCAAGGATGATACGTTAGATGGTAGTGGAGAAGCAAAAAGATGATGCACGCGGAGAGCTGAGTTGTCTCGAGTTAGCGATACGGTACACTGCAGGAGCGAGTGTTGCTTCCGCCTTTTTTTCATTGCGATAACACTGAAAAGAGGAGTGCAAGCATAAGACTCAGTCACTCATAGTCACAGTCACACACTTACGGCCCGATTCTGCTGTTTGAGCACCGCTGTGCTTTGGCAGAATGACCAGAAGCGGAGATTGAGGTGCAGCAGCAGCAGCTAGAGAGTCTAGTCTCTGAAGGCAGCAAAGGCTGTATTTACTCTCTCTTCCTCTGCAGTCAAGAAGTAGCATCTCCAACTCCACACGAACATTGAGCCAAATACTCTACTGCTGGGCTGAAATGCGAACGCGGCACGCCAGATGCACTGTGACGAGCCACGAGCACCGTGCGAGCCGCCTGTTTGAAATAGGTGATTTGATTTCCTTGAATACTGCCGATTAGCAAATAGGGTTACGTATTTCGACATTTGTACAGTAGAATTCAAATCATCACTGCGCTGCAGTGTTCCGGAAAGCAGCTTTGAGCATCAACAAGGCAGTAAGTTAGTATCTCTTCGCAATGCTCTGCTCCCTCTCTCTCTCTCTGTCACCCTCTCTCTTTCAATTGAACTTAGTCGCGTGGCTGCAAGGTCAGAAGTGCTGCTCTCCCTTCTCCACTCTTCCGTTTTGCCGAGCAGCTGTTGACCTCGACTGTGCACAGACTGTGTTCTGAAGAGAGGCTGCTGCCATTCGATTCGGGACCCCTGACTATCCATCCGACGGTTCGAGATGCAAAGCTGACCTCGCCAAATCTGTCCCATCACAGGTGGCTCTTTCTACGACAAAGGATTCGATAGCATGGTCTGTACCACTTAGCGGGATCGTTCCCTACCACTGACCGCTGATTGCTGAGTGCGACAAAACTCATTTGCAATGTGCTATGCCATCAAATGGTGCACAGCCTTGACGGATGCCAAGCGTCTGACGATACAGCCTCAAAAGGATCGGGTGGTATGTCCCGGACGCAACTTAGCATTCGGATCTAGATGACACTGGAAGCTTCGCTGCAGACAGACACGGCACCCGCAGGAAGAGGCAGACCCCTAGACTCGGCACATGTCATCGCGCGATCCTGCTAGACTTGGCAGGTAAGCAGGGTAACTATTCGGCAAAGCCTCTCACTACGGCCGCAAGCTTGATTTTCCTCCATAATTCATGTTGTTCGTAGCTCAAACTCTAACAACATCGCTACATCGTCGTTGCTACTGAACTATGAACATACTGACAAGAATAGTCACCGTCAGCGCAGACATGGCTTTGCTAGGCTCGAAGCCTTTGGATCTTGGGGGTGAAATTCTGGAAGAGGTGATCCACCGCGTGTCCAGGTGAATCGATGTCGGTGTCATAGAAGTCGGACGGACAAAGATAGATGCAGAACTCACCTACAAGACCGAAGATGCTCAGCCTACCTTCCAAGTCACAAAGGCTTCCTCAAACCATGTACACCGTTCTTTTGAACCAGAATAACAGAGAAGCAATGATGGACTCCTTTCTTTCCGGCGCATGAGACCCGCTAAGCACCGATTTGTGTTGCGGAACAGTCATACCTGATGAAAAGGACATGCCCTCGAGAGCATTCGGCTACCTTGTCGCCACGAGATTCCCGCTACGATCATCAAGTCTACAGGCCTCCCTGGTAACTTGGTGCAGCAAGAGCCAGCCTTACTGTCCGAATAGACAACGCAGCATTACTATCCGCGATCGTGCTGAAAAGGCCGAGTATCGTTCGTTGAAAGCGAAAGTTCGGATGTCGCAAAGTACAACCACCGCTTGATACTCTCACTTGTCCGGAAGCAAGAGGGCTGCAATCATCAGAAAGGAACGGACTTCAGCTGATTCCAGGTATCTGCCATGTACCGCAGTAAAGTTGTTCAAAGAGATTCACCATAGGCAAGCAATAAGTGCTCAGAATCCATTCTCGGTGTGTACGACTCAGCACAAGCCGGCAGGTGGCTCAATCTGAGCTATCGATTAGGCAGAACGGACAGACTCACATTTGGTCGCAGCCTCTCTCAAGTCGCCAGCTGGAAAATCTCTCGTCTTCACCTTGCTTTCATTACAGCATAGCTCCGATGATATGTTCCCACAGATTCGGTTGTGACAGCGCAATGGTCACCGAAGCCAAGCATTCAATTCGGTGAGAGAAAGGGTCTCAGGGTCCAATAAGATCCTCAAAGCATCGATGTGTCTGTGGAAGTGTAGTAGTTAGGGTGATCAGGGTCGAGTCTGGCGACTCCGCTCGGAATTGTTGATTGGACAGCTCGGTGACAGGCCTAAGTTTGTCAGGGTTTGCAAAGGTAAAACTATTGAGCTCCGCTCGTCGATTTATTGCCACTTTTCATTGTACCACTCTGCTGAAAACCAATCAAGTTGTTCGGTCGTTTGTTCTTGGGAAGCCAGCTGACACCGGCATGGGTGAAAGCTCACACACGATTCGAGAAAGATGTCTGTCCCAGGACCAAGAACATCATTATGAACGAGAATATCTTTGAGGCGGTGCGTGAATTAATAGAGAGCAGGCATCAAGTCAACCTACCCTGCGCATCGTCTCGATCTCAATTTGATCTGAAGACAGGCATCTCGAACCATGATAAACAGAAGAGTAGACGTACGAGAAGAGCAGAAGGTGAAAGGAGAAGATGTCCGGCGCGGCCGGAATGTTGGAAGAGGCAACCCTGACGGTGGAGCATGAAAGAAGCTCTGACGCTTTACTGTTCCTGAGCGCCTCGGACCGTGTGGACGTTGGACCTTACCAACGCCAGCGAGGAGACTTTGTACCCTGTTTCGCATGAAGAGTCTGCTTACCGTGGCGTGCTGTGTAGCATTTCAGGCCACGAGGCGCGGCGCGGCCTACGTCTGATGGGAAAGGGGGACCGGATCCGAGATGTCCAGCGAGGCGAGACCGGATTCATGGAACCGGAACAGCCGCGAGAAGAAGGCAAAAGTTGAAAAGTAACTGGAAATAGCACGCTGGTGGCGCCACATCAGAGCACAGTTGCTCCGTCGCTTCAAGCTTGGTCGGAGCTGGTTTGCTCCTTTTTATTTTGAGCCCCGGCGGATATATGGATCTTCTTGCAGGGTGTACAAGCAGCAGACCACGAGTCGCACTTACTCCGCTCGAATCACTCAAGCTCGGTGACAAGCTGAAGTGTTTTTCTGACTTGCATGTGTCGCAGGCGTCGTGCTCTATTGTTCGGCTCTTTGCCAAACAGAACGCCCTTTGTGCGACTCGCTTGTCATGATTGTTCCTGAACATGTCATCTATTGTTCTGCTCCTGCAACATGGCAAGATCGTCTGTCGGAAGAATTGGTTTTCCTACATCTCAGGACCTATCTCAGTCCCAATCAGCCGAAATTCGCTTTGCTCGTTCTTTTGCAGTTTGATGAAATGGTATAGACGTCACGCAAGTTTGAGTGAAGAAGGATCTTGATCTAGGAACACGCTAGGTCCGAAACGCTTTCGTCTCTTGCAAAATCCGATGGAATACAGGCTCGGATAAAGAATTCTTTAACCACCTCCTACGGCACGGGTCTGCCATTTGTTGCCCTCAGCATTGCGTTGCCAAGAACAGCCAGGTGGAGTGGCTTCTCCGATGCCAGCCAGAGAAAGCATACCGAGTTCATGGACCAAGCTGTCCCCTCGGATAATGACTGACGAAACAACTAATTCATGCCAATTCTGTGCGACTGTGCAGCGGGTCGAAGGCGATACTATTGTTCTTCGAGTTGACTGAGGGGAGCATGAGACCAGACTCGACATCGAGATCCGCATCCGCGGCTCATTCAACCCGGAATTACCAGCTGAACTGAAGCGAGCGAGCCATCGTTGTCTCCAACGAATTGGCTGTCTGAGCTCGACTCGTGCAAGAGCATATGGAATGAGCCGAATCGTTCAGCACTACGGGAAACCCGTTCGAATTGTGAGCACGATTAGGCCAAATCTCACCATTGCTCCTAATGACTGAGTCGTGGTCTTTCAATACCACGTGTGATAGCGATGGGAGTTTGAAAAGTGCACTCCGCTGCACATCAGGTCACCGATCTCGGAACTCGGTGGAAGTGGGATAAGGTTCCCACCCACGAGAGCGATAGCCGAAGTACTGCTTGCTCCGACTCCGACACTTCCGCGGAAGATAGAGAGTATCTGGTTGTGTGAGTTGGACAGGCGACGAATTGTATGATCAGAAAATGCCAAGACTTGATTTTTGCGCTAAAAGTGAAGTAACTTCGCACGATTGTATGTGGATGTATGACTGAGTGTGCAAAAGGTGACCGATGAGCAAACAAATCTTTGTCATGAAGATTCATGGTTCGCTGACTCCGCTGCGGCATCATCAGAAGGCATCAGAGATCACAGTCGGAGGGGGAACACAAAACAACAAGCGGTTGAAAAGCAAGAAAGAAAGAAGCGTCCAAGCAAGGGTCCAGCGGCGTAAAGTGTTCGTCAAAGTTATATTACTTAGAGCAAACCGCAGGGGCAACTTCTGCGCCGAGCTGTTGCAATAACCTGAGCTCCCATCTTGTGAGAATGGCAAGATTGCGGAGCCTGAAACCATGTGGCTGAGGGAAAAAATATCAAAATATCGGACAACCCAAGAGAAGGAAAGGGCAAGATCGCAAGGAACAAGCCGTAGCGCTGTCACATAGTTTAAACGGTGGTGGTTCAAAAGCAGGAACCAGCTCCGACAAAATCCCAGGTTTTTCTGTTTTTTCCCCTCTCCGCCTTCATACTCCGCCAAACTCGTCGTCAGTGAGCCACACAGCCACGCCCTGCCTAGCTGAAAGCTTGCTGATATATCCACTTCATTGTCATGTTCCTTGAGACAAGGGTCCGCCTGCCGCAATTGTTCCGAACACAGGGTCAAGCAACTTCGATGTGGGCATCTTCCGTAATCTCTAACATCCAAGCCAAAGAAGCGCTGTTTGACACTCCGTCAGGAACGGAAGGTGCGGCCATCAAGGTGCGCGCGTGCGTGCGAACATGAACAGCAGCGTCTCTGGAAGATCTGAAGTCTTTTGCTTGGCCACACATGGGATGGTGAGTCGCTGGCGATGCCACGAAGACTGTGTGCTCTACGAAAGACTCGGTGACCAGATCCGACCAAGATTGTGTCGAAGCCCTATCGTTCATGAAAGTGAAGTTGGCCGAGGCGAAGCCAAAGAAGGCTGATTGCTGCTTCGGCACAGAGCTTGAATCTTTGTTCGCAGCCAAATTCACATGTGACGTTCATGTCAGTACAGCTGATTGTTGGCACAATTGGGTACGGAGGTCGAGTGAATAGTCAGGCCAGGTCGAGACCAATGCAACTGATAGAGAAGAATAGAGCTCAGGATCGGACGTTGTGACAACGCATCAATGAGCCCAGAAGAAGGCCTCGGGGCATGATTGCTTCCATTCACTGCGAAAATCATGACGGCGCGAAATTGGCTCAGCCTCATGGCAACACAATCTAAGCGCGAGTTAAGTCTGCGAACTCGAAGAGACATACATGACTTGTGCCTTATCCTAGACCGTCGCTTCTGGGCACCTCCTCTCTGCTCGCAGCCTTCAGACAAAGGAGAGTGTTGCAATCCTCGTTCTCGGATAAGACCGAAGACTAGTCCGAGATTGCCTGGGTCTAACCTGCACGGATGAACGCTGCTTGAATGCTGTCTGCACGCAAGACACGGCCTCTCAAGTCTGTAGAAGATCATTGCGAATTCTAGAAAGCAATTGGGAAAATTATTTCGACCCGAAAAGCAGGTTGAATTGACGTTGGGATCGCTAACACAGCACTGCACAGTTGACCCGAAATGCCGGCTTCGATTGTATACTGTATACAAACAAGTGGCGGGACGCGCGGGAGTCCGTCACGATATCTCTTCAAGCCGGAATCGAGCCGAATGATTGGCACCCGCTCTTCGGAATCGGGTTAAAAAATAAAAAGAAAAACGAGGGTCCACGTCGGTAAGTTGGTCTAGACCCGAGCCATGTGTTTGTGCGTGTGCGTGGACTCTATCACGCGTGGTGACTGCCAGCAACCACCCTAGCTGCAAGCATCGCAAGGCACACGGCCTCGACAATCAATGTCCTTCCGATCTGAGGCCGAGAAGTCTCGAACGAGCTGCAACTGATCACATTTGTACGTTTTGCTTTCTGGACACACTCGATGTGAAGACGCCGTGAGCCGTACTCAATTCGAGCCCCTTCCTTCGAAGTTCTGCATCAAAAGCTTATTGTTTTAAGAATCAAGATAATGCGCTATCAACCATGCTCATATTCCGCAAAGGCGGTGGCCGACAAACAACAAGCGAATGGTGCACAAGTCAGAGAAGTCGGTCCGGTCGAATCCATGGCATATTCGGTTCCGAATATCGCACAACTCCCCATCGTGGCGAGACAACAGTCGCCTTACCCAGACTTGCTTGCTTGTCTTCGGTTTGTTCACCAAATTTCGCGTCTCGGTGTTGTGCTTCGACGATTGCCTTTTGGCATACGAGCCGTGGAGCTCGGAGAAATGCTTTCCCAGTCCAATGATTGTCAACATCGATTTACCGTGTGTTTCTTATCAGACTCCATTCGTGATGCAGTTCCTGACGTCGATTTCACCTCTCGCGTCTGATTGTGTTCAGTCTAACGAAGTGTGCGATCCAGATATATTTGACTGTACTGTACCGTGAAGAGCAATACATCGACATGTTTCGTGCTCAAATGCTGCGGGGCATCGTGACGTTAGACAGCGCAATTTGCGACTCGAATACTGGTACTGAAGAGTCTCTTCGCCTGACTGACGGAATGTGACCCATCTGCGGCTTGGCCTCGTTGAAAATTTATACGCCCACGAAGCGGTAACAGGGTTCAATACGCTTTCAAGATGTCTGAGATGTCTCAGACGCTGCTCACTCATCGTAACGTGGGGCATGCCAATACTGACCACTGTAGCCGAAAGGAATCCACAGCGCCAGAGGCGACATGAAGCGGTGCGAGCACTTCAAAAGTCAGTAACCTCGCTGGGAGGAGGTCGTCGCCCCACCCCAGGGTCGCCTTGCCTCGCTTAGGTCGCTTTCAGCCCAAAAGGAGACGAAACAAAGGTGGCTGAAGTCGACCCGAACTTGTTAGCTCGGCTAGCGAAAAGAAAGCTCGACAAGGTGTGGAAATCCAGGGAATGGCGCATCCTCGCTTCCAGAAGACGGCCGCAATTGCAAGCAGGACCCTCGGTGCCGAGCTGCAATTCGATCTCAATTTCGGTATGGTACAGGTGATTGCTTTTGCTTTGCCGTTTGCTCCGTAAATTGGCAGCAAAACTCAAGCTCAAAGGCCGGTCGCCTTGCTCTTTCTCCTCGCTACTGGCACAATTTCAGATTCCGACGGTGAATCCCAAGCAACTTGTTTTGCTCTAGCACGTACCAGATTTCGGAATTGTAGCTCGACGTCGATCAGAGAGGTGTTGAGGATTAAGTGTTGGCCACAAGGTCTCCTTCGTAGAAAGGACCTGACTGAATGACTACTGAAGACACTATCGCAAAGGAGACGGTTCAGCACGTTGGATAGCAAGAAACAGGGTCCTTAGAGGCTGCACAGTTTACCATTGGTGGAAAATCTAGGATTGTCGTCTTGCATTTATGAGTTCGCTTGGCAATCAAGCTGTGGCTGGAGAGAACGCGCAAATGCCCACGTTGACAAGATACTGCCATTCCCAGTTGCAAAGTTCAAAAGTGAGCCGAGGAAGAATGTGTTGGCTTTGCTTTGCACACAGTCTGAAGCCTCTCTGCTTCGCTCATCGACAAGACTATTCTTCAAGTCGCAACAATTTTTTTCCGAGATCGCGAAATTCAAAGATGAGCATCTCAAACCGTTTTGGCACACCGCAACGAAACAGAACGCTCGATACGAATGCGACCTATCCTCTTCCCTAACATATACAGCTTGCGAGATTGCAGGTGTGCAGGCATAGTTCCATGACATCCTCCATCTTTGAAATGCGATTCCTTGTTCGCTATGTGTCACGGTCAGGGTCGGTGGAACACGTTAAAGCTTCCGTGTTTTCAGCATCACTTGACCTATCAGATTTCAACAGCTGAGCCCGTCACGACTGCCACATGTTGGATCCAGAAACAAGACAATGTTAATCGCTTGCAGTAGATCGCGCCTCGACCTAGAGAGACTTTCTCCCGTGTGAAATATATTCCAGCCTATCAACGATCCCTTCACTACTTCTCCACATTGCTCGCTGTTCGGTTCAATGTATCAAGCTGGCCTTGCTGCTCTTGAATCAAAGCATGTACGAGAGGTGCAGCCGTAAGGAGTAACAAAGGTCGAAGGGAGGTGAAGTGCGTTGATTGAGGGTCCTTCTTTGTGATCACACTGAATTCTGGATTATTGCACAAATACACCCAGATTCAGATCTGGCTTGCATCTTCGCCTTACCATTCTTCGCTTCCGAGCACTCTCACATATTTTACAAACCTGTCTCCTTGTGCCTTCCCCCCACCGCATGATTTTGTCGAAGAAAGAGAAGCGCATAGACTGAGCATTTGGCACTTTGCGTTTAGACAATCATCACTGAGTTAACGGACAGTATGATTTGCTTTTGAAACGTGGAGAGGAACCTGACCCTTTGCTTCGGCTTCCCATCGCTACGGCGACAGCCGAGCGCCTTGACTTTGTCTGTCCTACCACCAGCAGGACACCCCCACGTCTAACAAACAAGAGGTGCCGCTGTTCCATATCTGAGCCAGAGTTTGGCTGCTCCTCGCCTCTTATGGCCTTACCTCGGCAGCTTCGGTCAATGTAAAGTTTTTTCTTCTCTGGTCCTTTCTGCCTTACAAACGGCATTCCATTCTCGTTCAAGTTGCTTATCTACTTGTTTCGCCCGCAGAGCAACGCAAGCTGCGTTGCCATCCTCATGAAAGCCTTCTTTTGTTCCAATCTTGCTTTCTCTTTCTTCTTGAAGGGTCGTTTACAGACACAGACAACGTTGAAACAAAGTATCAGTCTCAGCTCGTGTTGACCGCTTTCTTCTCCTGACCCGGTCAGTCCTTACCACCGTCGCCATTACCGACGACTCGGCGAGTTCGAGCAGTTGCTCGTCCCTTCACGCAGAGGGGAGAAAGGATGTGAAAGAGCATGTCATGCCGTGCCCTCATTAAGCCATTCGAAAGAAAGGAAGCATGAATAAGTCAGGGCGAGATGCTATCCTTGGCCTCTGTGCATTTGCTGTACTGTACAATAAATTGTCAAGTGGTAGCAGCCACTGAGAATGAGTAGCAACTATAGGACCGTGGAATACAATAGTATTCCGGCTCATTTAGCCTGGAGTGACCGAGCCAGTGGCCTTGGGAGCGACGGCTTTACGTTTTGCCTTGGCTTGGGGCCATGCGTTTCGCATAATCGGTGCTTGAAATTCGAGACCACCTTGGTGTACTCGCAGCTGCCCAAAGCTGCCACCTGCTCCTGCAGCAGTCAAAGCGACACATTCCCACACCAGCCACTGTCCCTCAACCCCCACCCATGTTCATCTTTCCGCTGGATTTGCACTGATGCTCAGATGTACAGGAGCTGCCATGACATGCCACGAGCCAGTAGGTTACTCCGCTGTTGGGCTGTTCCCTGCTTCTCTCTCTCTGCGATTGTCTCTCCGAGATTCCGGCCACAAGAAACAATAGAACACATACCGCGGAGACGGCAAAGGTTGCAGTTCTCTAGAGATATGAATCGCTCTCACTGTTTCCTCCTGTTCCGCTCGACCCAGATAGATTGATTTCAGATTTGATGCGGCAGCAATCAATCCCTGGGGTCCATGGTTTCGCCTTTCCCTTTGCTTTTGCATCTTTTCTCCTCCTGCGAGCTGCCTTTATGCCCGTGTCCTGTCACATGCTGCCTCTGTCGCCGTGGGTCTCTTCGCTGCTCGTCAACCGCCTCTGTCCGTTCCTTTGTGTCTAAAGTTAGCGCTTTCTCTTGCTCTCAGTATCTACGCCGAAGATAGCAAAAGGATGCGCAGCTTTGTATATATCCCTGCGACTCCGCTCTGTGTTTCTACGCCACCTTGATTCTCTCCCCCTTCCTTAACTTCTTCTTTGTCTCTCTTCAAGTGATTGTGCTCCATCACTTGCATCAACAACATCATCCTACAGCATCATCAGACTCGATATCGCTTGTCAATCACTACGTCCTCCCCATCACAGCATCGTCTCTCAGCACTGTCCGCAGTCCACCGCTCACCTCATACCGCTACACCCGTCTTCACCATTTGCTCGAACATACAGCATTAGCTTGGATGGCTCCAGCACTGCCGGCAATCATATCATTTGCAGACTTGTAACGCTTACTTTCAGCATCTGAGCCGGTCTTTCGCACCTCAACGTCGCCGGCGACATGATTTCACCATACGACACCACTCACCCTTCTCGTCCCGTGTTGGCCAGGAAGCGAACATCCGAGAGGGGTACATCAGAACACGATGCCGAAGAAGCTGGCTCGCCATCCGACAGCCAAGATGGCAAAGGCAAAACAAGAGCGCGCATCAACATGGCGTGCATCCACTGTCGACACAGGTAGGTGCTCATCATCCACAGAGAGCTTTGACCAAAAGCATGTACTGACTTTGATCTCTCGACTTATCCACCTTCTCTGCTCACAGAAAGATCAAGTGCGATGGAGCACAACCCGCATGTGCCACCTGTGTTCGCCTTCGCCGAGAGTGCGAGTACGAGCCCGTGACTGAGTACGAGAACCTCATGTCTCGCGAGCGCAAACGTAGAAACAAGGAGAAGAAGGCAGCACGCATGGCTTCGCTTGGCATCTTTGCTGGTCAATCTCCTCTGTCCATGTTGCACGCAGGTGCTGCCCTTGGTCTTCCATCAGCACCCCTTGCTCACCATCAGCACTATGTTGGCGATATGTCTCAACAGGACTTGGCACCACTCTTTTTGCAGATGCCTGACCCGCGACTAGAAGGTCAATCTGTCGAATCTCAGTTTGGACCTCGTCGCCGTCGCGGCATCTCCGACACACGAGCGACGACCATGCAACACAGGTTCGGTCCTCTCACGTCCCCACTTCCCGAATCCTCGTTCCAGAATGCATCCGTATCACAGCCACCAACACCAGCACAGGCATACCGATATTATCAGTCTCTCGCCATCTCACCGCCACAACAACACAGCGGAGCACCCAACGCACCGGCCGAGTTCTACTCTGGTCCCCTGTCAGCGCCATTGATTCCTCCCGTCACTGCAGGGTCTTTCTTCAACCTGAACCAGCCCTCAACGCCTTGCTCGCAGCAGCAGCAGCAGATGATGACATCGCCTCACGTCGTCGACCTCATGGGGCTTAGTACGGCCTCCTCTTTGCCAGCCTTCCCTTCCGGTCGCGCCAGCGCTACCGAGGCTGATTTTGACCTCGGTCTCGTCGATCTTACGGGAGTGCCAACCATGGTCCCCACCTCTGCGCATGTTCGTCCTGTCGATCTTCCTGCACCTCACGGTCACTTTGACTTTGCCAGTGTTCCCTTTCCCACGCAAGACACATTTGCTTCGGAACTGCCGATCGCCGCGCTTCGAAGACGAAGTTCCATTCACTTGCCTGTCGGCACTGCTGACGCTTTCTTCCGCAGGCCATCGGTAGCCGAGGTAGCCACTGCTGCACTTATGCAAAAGGTTGCCGGCAAGCGCAACGAGAAGGTCAACACTGATGTCAAGGAGCTCGCTCAGGAACTTCTCACCACCGACTCCACCGGCATCGTTGCATGGAACGCACACGTTCAATCGCAGATGCCTGCCTCCATGGTAGCTTGGAGCGGCTTCCAGTCGGCCAACTCTGTAGGGAGCGTCAAGCACGAAAGCAACGAATACGTGCTGCCTACGATGCCAACGAGCCGCTCCAACTCGGACGGTCTCCTGTCTCTCGGTCCTCTCTCACCCCCTGCCCCGCTTATCAGTTCTGGGCTGGTCAAGTCAGAGCACGGCGTAGAAGAGATTAGTGCCACTTCCAGCTGCAGCGTCAGCTCCAGCACTGGCGATTCGTCGATCCAACCTGAAGTACCAATGCTTGACCACTCCTACTTTGCTACGCCAGGCGGCAAAGTCTCGCGAGACATCTCGCCCTTCGCACTCTCTCCATCGGGCAGCAGCCACCCTAGCTCACTCGTAGCTCAGGAGGCTTGGACCAACTTCCGTCACGACAACCTTCCTCTTCTTTCGCCTGTCTCGGAACTCAATGCCAACTTCAACAGCTTCAGCGTCTTCGCCAACCCTTCTGCCACTCCTGGCCAACAATCTCAATCTGGAAAGCCGGAAGAAGTCTTGCTTGACTCCAACTCGCTCTCGATGGCTTTTGGCCACAATGCCAACTTCTAGGCACAAACTTCTCTGTCACATTTGATACCACTGCTCCCCTCTTTCATTGCATACTTGTTAATCTATTGGACCTTCCTTGGTTCGGCTCGTCACGGTTCTCCTAACTCTCATCTCTATACATTTGTACTTGTACCTCATGGGATGCCCTTGCACATTCAATCAACAGTAAGATCATATCAAACAATGGTTTGCAAATTTGTGACAGCCAAAAAAAAAACTGGTATAAAAGCTCAAGCCTAGGTGCCCCTTGCCCGCCTACTCCTCGGCAACGGCGTCGATCCAAGCGCTCAGCAACGTGGTCAGCATCTTCTGCCATCCTTCTTCCTTGCGTGCAACTCTGGCAGGATCAAAGTCAATTGTACTTGACGAGCTGTGCGCCGATTCTGACCCTGATACTTGCGACTCTGATGCTACCCTGCGTCCATGAAGTGCCAACTTCCCCATACCCAAGCTTCCATAAGTAGGACCTGACTTGAGCGGCTTTGAGGTGACTGCCCTCGTCGCGGTGGTCTGTATGTGATAGCGCAACTTGAGCGCAGCTGCCCAGACGCGCAAATTCTCGCTCCGCCGGAAGGTCCATCCAGGTCGACTAAGTAGGTTTTCCGATTCGAGCGACTTCGGATGAGTCTCTGTCTCGGCTATGCCTGAAGTCTCTTCACTGGCAGACCTGCGATCTGAGCGGGTCTGGAATTTGACAGCCTCATCTTCCTGTGCTTGCTTGAGCCTCATTGCTTCTTTGTGAAGCAGAGCTGCCTCTTCTGCTTCAAGATCGTGCATTTCGCGCGATGAGATATAGCCCCATGGCTTGTCCGATCTTCTGACAGCCTCGTTGAAGGCTCGACAGAGAAGATAGCCGTCATAAAGCAGCGGCAGAAAGTGTGCAAGATCATCTTTGGCTTTGATCAGCCGATCAAGACGCGATTCGTCCAACTCCTTGCCAACACACCCCTCGCAGAGATCAATAATAAAACGGGAGATACGCTCCCCTGTGCTGAGCCCAGCTGCTCTCCAGTCTGACCTCGAGTCTGACGAAGCCAAGGCCTCAGTCGGATCTAGCCGGATGGAAGGAGTTCTATCAGGGGCTGAGGACATTACTGCTCCGCTTGCCGCTCCTTCATGAAGGGCGTTCATGCCTGAGCTCGAGTGTCGGCGGCTGTTCTTCCTGCTTTCCAGTATCGATGTCTCGGCAGCTTCCAAGACCGAGTTGACGGTCTTAAGGTAGCTCTCAAGGACGTTTCGCTCCGAGGCTAGATCGGACAGCGTAAGGTCAGAGCGATAAAGGTAGCCAGTAGCAGCGGCCGTGTGGGCAAAGGTGCTGATGCTAGACTCGTCTGGGTCACTGCCCAATGTCACCCTACTGGCAGCATTTTCCGTTGCTGATCCATTCGAGACTATTGGATCTCTGATATCATCGTTGCTGAAGAAGGGCTCAACTCGATTCTTCTCCTCCATATCCTTGAGCGCGGAAAGCACTTCGAGCGCAGCCTTTCGAATGATGCTAAGCTGCTCCGCGTCATCAAGGTCATGTGTGCTAGAATTCCGCCTCTCTAGCGACGGCTTCGAAGGGAAGTTGGTCTGGGCCCGTTCTGTCGCGTTAGTATCTCCGAGTGTGAGGTCGTGGTGCAGGATCTCGCTGGTCCTGATCGGCACGGCTGTACCTATCTGACCCGGTCTTGACACCCCGCTGAAGCTGCTCTGACGCTTGAAGCGGTCTCGACTTATCGGCTCATTGGGAGCCGTTGCTGGGATTCTGGAGCGTTGTGGGAGGGCGAGGATGTAGCTGCGCACAGACCGGATAGCCTTTGTGGTCACATCAATGATGGCGAGGATGTCTGCCGAGGCAGATGGCAATGTGTTTTGGCTGTCCACCTTCGAATCGGCTTCTGACACGACCTTCTTGATTGCCGCTACAGCTGGATCACTGTCAATCCACATCGAAAGCGCCCATACGTCCGACAGTCGTTGCAAGTCCGCAACGAGAAGGGCACGCAACGCTTGCGTATCTGCTTCCAGAGGCCGTGCTACGTCCAGGTATCTTGGCCGCATGTACGTGCCTGCCTTCGGACTGGGGGGCATATCGAAGCTACATGGCTCTTCGTCCTCTTCGGCGATCTGAGTGGACGATGATTGGCGGTCGTGGGACGAATTCGAGTCGATTACGGACTCCTGCATGTCGGAGGATATTATTGCTTCACCGGCGGGCCCAATCGCCAAGGCCATGGTCCCCTTCATCATGGGACGTTTACGATTTGCAATGCCCTGTTTCGTATAGAGATGTTGAAGATATCCAATGCTACCTAGCGCCATGATGGACTCCCTTTTGGCGGCGCTGCGAGAGAAGGGCTGCTGGTTGGACTTGGCGGCTAAGGTGGCAGATGGATAGAAGAGCACAGAGCGTTTTGATCTCAAAGTCTTGCCATCACTGGCAAGCACATCGCGATCCTCATCTGGATCCTGTGCTGGGAATGCCAACGGGATTTGTCCAACAGGCTGTGTAGCTGATGCCGTTGACGGAGAGCTGCTTACTGGAAGCTTCGACGCAAGTGGACGATTGCTAGATGCGTTAGCCTCTGCGGCTAGAGGACGATTCTCCTTATCTTCCTCCGACATGCTGCGGAAGGTGGCGGAGCCTGCTTCCTAGCCAGTTGATGATGACGATGGTCTCGCAATGAATTGCTGAAAATGGCTGACGCTACTAGCGGTTCAGCGAAAGCGATAGTATTGGTGGTCATGAAGAAGGAGGCTCTAGGACATCGTTCCGACCTTGAGACAGCTGTTGAGGGTCTGCGAGCTCAGGGATATGTTCTGACACTCGTGTCTATGGCAACTCCTGCATGAATACATGCACTCGTTAACTTAAGCAGGAAGCCCACATGCAGCTCGGCCTGCATACTACCTTAGCTGACGCGGGGTGAGCCGTGCGTTCGGCGTCGCCGATTGCTTCCCGCGATTCCGTATCTTTCAGCCTTTTGAGCTCTCAAGTCGAAGCTTGTGAGTAAGACAGTCTCATCTGTCGATTGCTATGACTGTGACTGAAGGGAAGAAGGCGATGTGGTTTGAGTGGCGCCGTGGGCGGGAGCTTCATGACATGCGTGACGGCAGACCGCCTGGCCAAATTTTCTTGGGGATCTGCAAGGAAAGCAACACGCCAGGGTCCTGAAACACACACAACCTGCATGCCGCGCATGCAAGTTGACCGCAAGATCAACACTTTTCCTCGGCTACTCCGTATCTCGCACGGAAGCCTTGTGCGCACACAGTCTCTCGTTCCTCGACCATCAAATACCGCACACGACGATCTCTATTCGTACGTCGCAAACAGTCGATTGCGCGCAAATGTCATGACAAAAAGTACAAAGAGTAGGAAGAATGTGTTGCTCATTCAGATGCGGCTGGAACGGATCCTACGCTCGCGCCTGCAGGAACCACAACATGCCCTGGCACTCTGGCTGGTGGCAGACACTCGACAGAGAAGCTTGCAATACCCCAAGCCCCTGATCCAAGTTTGTCACCTCCCAAGATAGGGCGGCGGTCCCCTCTTTCCTGTCCTGGATCGGTGATGTATGCCGGACGTTGAGCAAGTTTGACCATAGATGCCTGACTTGGCTGCGTAAGCACGCTGAAGTGAGGAAGATGTGTGTTGGGCTCGTAAATGCCAATGGGTGGGCCTCGACGACGCTGCGAGTCCAATTCGTCTTGTTGCTGAGCTTTACGCTTCTTGCTTTCCTCCTCGAGCTCCCCTTCTGTGGCTGCGGGCAGCTTCTCTCGTTCCCATGGCGGAAGATCGTCGAGCGCCTCTGGATCGTCCTCAGGTTCGGCTTCACCGTCAGGAACTTCATCCTTGGCTTCCTCAACACCAGCGACGCCGTCGATTCCAATGTAGCGGTTGAAACGCGGGAAGGCCGACAGTCGATCCTTGCGTGTCTCATTGAGCTCGGTATTCATGCCGCGAACGCTGCGTGCCATCTCTAGCATCCAATTGTCTTCGGTGATGTCCATACGTTGTAGAGCAGCCTTTCGGGACTGCCAATTTCCGGCTCGCACCCATGGGCCTTGGCCAGCGTCTCCGAACTGTGTGACCTTGGGATCGCCTTGCGGGTCAATGGTTGTGTAGCTGAATGTGTCGGCTTTCTTCTTGGGACGCTCGCGTTCGCGCTCGGCTTCGCGGCGTCTCTCCTGTTCCTCGTTCGACATGCCTCCCACAGTCTTGCCTTCTTTGACTCCCGACGCACGCGCTTCAGCTTCGTAGTAGTCGTCAATGATCGCTTTGCCTCCGCTCAGAAAGCGAGCTCCATGAAGCTTGTAGACGTTTCGAGCGGGCACCATGGTCACGTTTCGGGTCTTGAGCTGTCCGCTGAGACGCCCATCATCGATCAACTTTTCTTTCTCTTCTTGCGTCAGCTCAATCTTGAAGATCTGAGGGTTTCTGCGGAAGAAATAAAGCGAGTCACGGTAGCCTGCAGAGCGCGCAGCGTCAATCGCTAGCATGTACACCTTCTCGGGGTCTTCGCGGTGTTCGGATGTGAAGTTGTAAGCCTTGTACTGTCTGCCACCAAGCAAACGGCCCTTGTCGTCCACCTTCTTGTCACCATCGGGATCCGATGGCAGAACGACCTCTTCTCCATCGGGTTCGAGAAGATACTTGGTACCCTTGATAGTGACAGTTTTGCGACCCTCCTCATCGACGCCCTCTTCGTCCTCGCCATCGCCATCGCCATCTCCATCTGCATCTGCATCTGCATCTGCATCCGCATCTGCGTCCTGGTCATCGTCATCGTCACCCTCTGCAATATCCCCTGCCCCGTCATTACCTTCTGCACCCTCGCCTCTAGCATCACCATCTTCCTCTGCCTGATTGTCTGGCTGTTCCGTCGCATCAACTTCCTCGTCCTCTGCTGTAGTGCCCTTTGCTCGGCCTCCACCTCTTCGGCCGACGACAGATATCCTAGATGCTTTCCTGGGGCTCCGACCGGGTCGTGCTGCGGATGGAGATTGCGGAATCGGTGTTGTAGAGGGTTTTACTCGACTGCGGGTCGAACGGCTACGTGGTGTAGCAGAAGAGCCATGCGCCTCGTTCTCTTCTGCTTCCGCATCTTGGTCGAAAGCTCCTCCGCGTTCTTCATCCCGTTGCTGTGGTGAATGCATCTCAACATCCTGCGCAGCATCATTCGGTTCTGGTTTGGTCGATTGTCGTCGTGAACGGCGTGATGGGATTGCACGTGCAGAAGATGACGCGCCCTCGAATGCCTCGTCTTGTGATCGTGTTCTCGCAGGCCTTGAGCTCCTTGATCGAGACAGGGTTGCTCGAGAGCCTTCAGCAGGCGCCATATCTTCGTCCTGAAGATGCTCTTGGCTATGTGCGTAGTCGTCGATGGGTGGTTGGTCTTCCGTTGATTGATGATGATCGTCGGCCGGTGCATCTTCGGCAGGAGCAGCTTGTTTGCGGACTCGAAGCGTGATGCCCTTTGTCCGTGCCATTGTGAATAGAGCTCCCAAGCTCAGAATTCCCAGATATTGTGGTGGCTGGACCTAAGCTAGAAAGAAAGGCTGAAGAGAGAGGGAACAGAGTTCCGATGAGGTGATTGACACATAGGTCTTGATCAAGGTTTGAAGTTACACTCAAGCTCAGCGAAGAAGCCTCAAAAGCGTAGAGGAGGAACGCGAGAGTACTGTAGTCGCGTTACGGAACCGAGGTTAAATTCTATTTTATTTTTAATATAAAATTGTTTCCATGTCAAGGGGTTTGGCAGCATGGCGGTATGCAATGTTCTTGGACCCTGAGCCTGATGTGTCGCCAATGTCGCCTTCAAAGATCTACTCTCTGCATGTTGCGCCTTCGTGCGGAGAAGCCGTATCACTCTGCGCTGTGCCGTCCCTGGACGGCGAAGGGCCACAGTTTCGTGCTGAGCTCGGGCCTCCTGTAATAGCAATTTGACCGGATGAAAGCACACGGCAGTCTCGCAGCTGGTGACATGTGTGATTGACAAAGGGACAGCCCACAGCCGGATCTTCCGACTCCTCCACTCTATCGCCGTCCCAGAAGACAAGACAAGACAAGACAACAACGCTGAATCATGGCTTCTCTTTCGGCAATCTTGCCTGGCCCGAATCTCGACCGACAAGTATCAAAAGCCTGGTCTCATAGAATGTCTTCTGCTGATATAAAGCTCCGACCACCTTCAGCATCGTTCGAGTTGTCTGTTCTCAGCCCGCCCAGCAACTTCTCAGAACCAGTGTCCAGCATTTCTCGAAAACGCAAGCAGCGCGCATACAATGACGATTATTCAAGGATGGCCGAAATTCTGTATTCGAAAGAAGACCTCGACAAAGCAGCCGACCTATGGGACAACGACGAGCCTACCTCTTTCGGAGCTCAAAACAAGGATCGCAACGAAAATGGTCTGCAAGACGTGGACATGGCAGAGGACAGTGGAGACTACTATGTCACGCTTGTCAGCTCCGACGGACACAGCATACGATGTTCGAGTATTGATGTATCTCAGCAGTCTTCGAAGCTCTACGACATGCTCACGCAGGGAACTGATATTCAATTACCGATGGCATGGAAGGAGTTGGAGGTCCTTGGTACGGCTTTGAACCCCCGAAATATGGCAGCGCACAGATGGGATGCTTTCGAGTTGGAAGACCTGGTTCGGACAGTCGACATGTTTGTTTTTTATGAGTTCAAGATTTGGCCGACCTACGCGATTGAGACCGCAATCCTCAATCTTTTGGAGACAGGCAGACAGCTGCACGATTCTTGTCTCGGCGAACAACGATACATTGCCAAGGTCCGATGTTCGGCGCAGCAGGCCGGTATGTATCGACTTCTCACGTTAATCGATCGAGAGAAACTCTCGGTCTCGGAACACTACGAAAGCGAGGACTGTCGACCACGAAAGTGGCGAAAGGTTTCCGCCAAGTAAGTCTCGCGTCTCCCCTAGTCCTTCAATCCTCGCACAAGCTTGCTGACTATGATATCTCTTCTCGTCCGTCCTTCTCATCAGTTGTGCTGTGGCCACATTGCTATCGAACCCTACCCGTGTAATGTAGTCCCTGATCAATTGAATTTTTCGATTGCTCGTCGTGATCACTGTACATGCTGATCGACCCGAGATGTCGCTCATGGTAGAATAGTCGCAACGATCTTCCTCTTGTGCGCCATCTTACGGAATTCACATAAATAAACGTGTTGCCAGGTTCCAAGGTTGAGCTTTCCATCCGTGATGGGAACGGTGATGGAAGGACCGATGAGACTGGCCTTCGTATGGGAAGCGGAATCATCCGGACCCTCGTCAGTGTGCTTCCATGGAAGGGACTCGGGAACGATCTTGTCAAGTGCCTGAGAATTGTATGGAGACGGCGACGGAAGATTGGATTCGAACATCTCTTCGTTAGCATGAGCTCAGGACGAAAGCTTCAGGATACGACATGATGCTGGTGGCATAGGAACGACGACAACTTACCATGTCCATGTCGGCTCGCACATCCTTGTCGAAGTTCTCGTTGATGCTGAGAGCAGCGGAGGTGTGCTGGATGAAGAGGTTCAAGGTGCCGATTTTGACCCCTTTGAGACCTTCCTCGATATGAGGCATAATCTCGTGATGGACCAGATGGCACCCCTTCGTTCGGGAGCCAAGGGTGAACTGCTTTTGCCAGGGCATTGTCGGTTTCTCAATCACAACGGGTGTGTTGCAGGTGCAAGAAGCGTGTTGCTTACGTCCGTAAAGAAGCTGGAAGATACCAGGAATAGGAAGGATCCAATACGCAAGTGCGAGCGCAAGGATAGCAAGGATGATCCAGGTCGGGTCAGAGTAGTGTCCAGCTCTATGTTCTGCCTTGAGCTTTCGACGTGCTTCTCGCTTGTCGATAGGAGCGTGCGGCGATTGACTATACAAGGTATCGGCGGATTGTGGTGGATATGATGTTGAAGACATCGAGGAAGGTGAAAGAGTTGCAGATGATGGTTTGGATCTCCCACACGACGCTGAAAACCCATTTTGGAATCCAAGCGTTGGCACATGCTGCGACGTGACGTCACCTTGTTAGACCGGCCAATTTTTGTCGACTCGATGTTGCTTTTCTTGGTCCACACAGCAAGGTGCAATGTCGAGATGTCTGCGCTTGTGCAAGAGGCAGCTCAGTGAACGAGTTTCAGCACGCCAAGTGAGCGGAGTCTGCTTGTCGAAGCGATGATTCTACGTGCCCCTCTAACTTTTTCAAGGGCGTAGCCGACCTTAACAAGTTCGCCCTCGTGTTATGGCCCAGCCAAATCCATCGTAACGTCTGTGATCATGCCATCATAGAGAACGAGCTTTTTGTGATGGATGAAAGCATGTTTCACAGCTATACGTGAGGCAGCCAAGCCTTGAGGTCGAGGCTTGCGCAGAGTAACGATATCGTTTTGGTGTCTCTACAAACGGTCATACCAGTGACAGTTGTAAAAAAGCAGCAGTGCTGTACGAAAGGGCACACAGCACTGCAAACAGACTGTAGAAACTTGCCGATGCGATTACGACACCGAAAAAAGTCTGAGCTGGAGGAGGTCAACTGCTGGACGTCAGTATCCGAAGCTGGACATCGTGTTGTAGACCATCAAGATGCAAAGGCAGCGCTTCGCGAAGACGGTTTGTCTGAGAGCCTCGGACTATCGTCTCTTCTCGACGATGCATGACATTTGTGTATCGCACGCCCATGTGCCACAATCACGACATCATCACACTATGCGGCGAAGACATGTCATTGACGATGACACCGAAGCAGTTCCTGAGAGCACAATGTCGTCCCGGTCACGAACATGCATCTCGACAATCTTGTCACCGTTCTGAACGACAGCGACACCATCATTGTCTCATTAGACGAAAGGAATATTTCGACGAAGCAATGTCAAATGGCATCACAGCAGACTGCGGAAGCGGCGAACATTCACTCAGAGCGTGCCGCACAACAAGTGACGAGATGCTCAACCTGCTAACCGTCAGCTGAAGGCGAAGCAGTAGTTGAGTAGGTGCTCCGTTTTTCTACGGAGCTGCTTTGTCTTCGTCAGTCCTGAGCTGTTTCATTCTACGTGAGTTCGTCGGGTTGCTCCGTCTTGACGCGGAGCCATCCAGCTCAATCGACAACTCCGTCAAAAAGCGTGAACAGCGACACCTCGTCGCTCCGTCTTGACACGGAGCCCGCTCGTCCAGCTCAATCGACAGGTCCGTGAAAAAGCGGAGACACTGACACTTCGTCGCTCAAAAACAAAAGTGTGACTTCCGCTCAACAACAGGTGTGTGGCTCGGCGTCGAACGTACAAGGAGGTCTCTTCAGCAAGGCCTACTGGCCGTTCACGGTCTGTGGATATGACTCTTCCAATCAGTTTTCCGGACGTTAGCAGCACAAAAGAGCAGACGGTCAAACAGTCTCATCCGCACACAGCTCAATGGTACTCCATGCCGGTCGGAGGTACTCAAGATCATTGCAGTCGCGGCCATGTTCGTCAAGAAACTTGGTATCATATTTCGAGCATACAAGAAGGTGAGAATGAAATTCGGGCGAGTGGGATGGCCGCGTTCTAGACTCTCTCAGCTCATGATGGCCGAAGGTGTGTGATGTCCGTGCATCTGCTGCTGCGTCTCTCCATGTTGCAAGGACTGCTCGTTGTAATAGGGATTACCATTCGAGTCATTGCCTTCCTGGTTCCCCGCCCATTCCTCGGCAGCTGCCTCATCAGAGATACCTTCCATGTCTTCGTCAACTGGTCGATGACTGAGGCTGCGACCCTCGAGACCCAGCAGCTTCTCGGCTTGGCTCTCACGATACTGGACACTGTTACGCTTGCTACGTTTGGAGTTCTCGACCGAGCCTTCTGTGCTGAGACCTTGTTCAGTTGGTTCGACACCAACGACTTCCTCCTCGATACGTCTGGGCGCGGGCTCGCCGTTCGCATCAGTCTCAAAGACAGTATCGAACTCGGTCAAGAAGAGAGCGAAGATGCCAGCACCGATGGCAAGAGTTGGGCTGAAGACGATACCGACGTTGCGCATCGTCATCTTGTTGACGTCCGAGTGTTCGATGATCTTGATCAGATGGCTGCAAAGCGTGCGGAGAAGCGAGTAGTTGGCCAGGGGCAGCTGTGAGACAAGGTGACCAAGCTCGTTGACCCTTTCAACTCGGTCTTGCAGCTCGTTGATGCGCATGAACTCCATATGCAAGTCACGAGTCAGGACGCTCGTGGGGAGCTCTCGCAAGAACGTTTTCAAGAGACCGGCGATGGCGTGTGGATCGTAGTACTGATTCTCGGCCAACAGGTCGACGTCTCCCTCCATGTTGAACCGGTCCTTGAGCGTCTTGATTACGGCCGAGGACCCTGAGAGACGGTAGATACCCTCCTCCATGAATGCGTTGCGTTTCTCGAGATATTCGATGCAGCGGTAGACGACGGAAGGCAGGGCCAGGCCCTCGTGGATGCTGGAGATAGCGATCGATTCCGCAAGAGGCACACCGAAGACAGGTCGAGGCTCTCTGTTGTGCTTATCATGACCACCGAAGGCTCGGAAGCCTTGCCAGAAGCGCTTCTTGTCGTCCTTCTTGTTGTCAGGTGCGACATCATCTCTGGCGCCAAACTTGTAGCCTGCTGGAATAGGAGCACCGTTGATGGGTCCACTGATGGAAGCTTTGCCTCTGCCGAGGGGCTCGTTGCGAGGGCCAGGAGATCCAGGAGGGTCTTGAAGGTCGGCGTTTCTCGTGCTGGCAGGTGAGCGGGGCTCGTTGAAGCTGCGGTGCGATGCCGACTGTGGCAAAGAAGTGGCAACAGAGGATGTGGTGGGCTTACCAGTAGCTGCTGAGTCCGAGCTGTTCAGACGTGCCGTCCGACTCGAATCGCCTCGGTCTGCATCGCCACCGAAGTGTCGAGACGATGAGTCCATGGACGGACTCAAGGCTGAGTCTGGCAAACGACCGTTGTAGCCTGCTCCTTCGCGCCCTGGGGTGGCGGGGTTCTGTGAAAGAGACATCTTGCTCATAGCCTGTGTAGGAGAAGAAGGCAAGTCGTCGAGAGAATTTCCATCCAGCTCGGCGATGGCTCGAACGAGCACATCAACCCAGTCGTCTCGCTCCTCGTCGCTCTCGGCGCAAAGGACATGTCTCGCAATGTGCGGTGGCTCGTCATGGCTGCCGTCCCTCTTCTCCAAGATCAAGAAAGCATGTCGGTAGGCGTTTTCGTCCTGCTCGCTGCCTGCGGTGCTCTTCTGCTGTCGACCGATCTGTGCTTCTCGGATATTGATGCTGCCGATCTGGGCTCCTCCTCGCGTCTCGTAGTAGCTGAGGTATGAGTTGCGCAAGACGTAAAAGCGCGTGACCCATCGTCCCAGATTTTGACCCTTCTTGGTCAAGAAGCCCTCCTTGGTACAAGCATTAGGATCACGGATTCGGTTAGGAACGACATCGGTGCAGAGGAAGGTGCAGACCTCGTCCTTGTCTGGTAGCTCGAGCACCATGAGACTCTGAAGGTAGATCTCGAGGAGGGCCTTGCGCTGGTCTACCTTGGCAGGCGCATGGTCCTTGAAAAGAGTCTTGTCCGGGAGGGGAGCGAGTCGCTGGGATGCTTTCTTGCCGACCTTGCTTCGAAGCTTGGCGTCAAGACCGACGATGTCGCTGTAGCTCTTTTCGACTGTCCAGGATGTTGGTGGAGTCGGCTCACCGGAGGCCATGCTGTTGAGACCCCAAGAAGCTGGGGGATGCAAAATGTCGACGGTGATGAGGAACGAGATGGACTCCTTTCCGCGATCAGGGGAACGATAGTTGGTGCCCTGGATCTTGACACTGGCGACGCGCAAGAGGGAGGAATCGAGACGAGGGGCAAGAATTCGCTTCTTGGCATCGTCCTTGGACCTTCGAGATCCAGGATTGCGCGAAATGCGATCTTCGGATACTACTTTGGAGACGAGCGAGCGAGTGCTGGCTGAAGATGGAATCATGTTGGGAGTGATCTCAGCTCGATTGCGACTGGGACCCGAAGCAAATAGCGACCGCTCCTGTTCGGCAGCTCTATCGACGGAAGGTTGATAGGGAGGGACTGGGATGCCGGAAGGGGAAGGGTTCAGCTGTTGGGTGGCCGAGCGCAGCCTGTCTTGAGAAGGGGTCTGTGGGGTCATTGCAACGTTGTGAGAGCCCTCGTCGGTGCCGGAGGCGGAGCTGCGGTCGATAGCCTCAAAATCGCCGCTTTCATGGCTAGCGAGAGAGCCAGTGTTGTCTTCAGGGCGGGCCAGGGACATCGATTGAGCCTGGGCCTGGGCCTGTGCTGCAGCCCTCTGCTGCATGATGGAGGCCTGTGGATCATTGTTCGCCGCAGAACCTCGCTCAACGCCTGTGTCGACGGGCTGAGTGCTGCGAGAGGGTCCTTGATCGACGCTAGTGATGGGGCTGTCATAGGCGTGAGTGGAACCATTGCCGTTGGTGTTGTTGCGTGAATGAGCGTCCTCATAGGTGCCTGCGGCTGAGCCGTAAGCTGCGTTGGCTGCATCCTGTTGACCACGCTGGCTAGCTGGGGAGGGCGCTGACTGTCCAGCGGATGCCAAGCGCTGATCCAGGTCGGATCTAGAATTTTGTCTGCCATGACGAGGAGAGCTTAGAGGACTGTTGGATCTCTCACCTTCGGCGCTATAAGGTAGCCTTCTCCGATTGCCGGCGGGTGAGCCTGGTGCGGCATTTGTGGCGGATCCGAGGGGCGAGCCCTTGTTGGAAGGAGCAGCGCCATATGCGCGCTCGAGCTCTGCCAATCGAGCCTTGAGATTTTCGTTTTCCTTGCGAATACGACCCATGAGATTCCAGATGCGGACATTTTCGGAAGACAGCTTGGCGTTATCCAAGCAGAATTGGTTGCGTTCAGCCAAGACCTGATCGAGAGCAGCGACGTGATCAGAGTTGGAGCGAGCCAGAACGTCTGCCAACGCTATTGGCGAAGGCGCCGGTGTTCCTGTTGATCGAGTGCCAGCGGGAGCGAAGCGGCTCGAAGAGCCATGAGAGGCGGTTGAATTTGCGTCTGCTGCGTGAACGTTAGCGTGATCCATTGCGCTGTCAATGCCGTAGCGTGGCGGTCTGACGGGAGCGCTCGCCATGCTCAATGCTTAGCCGGACGAGAGGGGGGTGTGAACAGACGTCTTCGTCGTTGCTGGAAGTGTGACTTGAAGGAATCCCGTCCGTATAGAATGCAAGGTCGCAAACGACGATGACGGTCGGCCCTTGGTGAGCTTTTCCAATTGAAGATGCGGAGTGTGGTTGGGTATAATGAAAGTTAGAAGACAACAAGGATGGTGTCACGCGATAGAGTCCCTCTTGACAATCTGGCCGCTAATTTGAGTATGGTCAAGATAGAAGAGGAGGAGGATGGCGAAGACAGGATGGAAGGAAGCCAAGAGGATGAAGCTTCGGTATCGGGTGATGCGATGGCAGAGGGGCTCTACGCGAAGCAGAGTCCAAGCAAAAGCACAAGCACAAGCACAGGCACAAGCTCAGTCGACAGGCAGGAGAGAGAAAAGCCAGACCGTGGGCTCGACTTTGCGTGTGTGTGTGTGTGTGTGTGCAGTCAACACAGCGCGGTGTGGGACCACGCGCACAGCAGCCCTGAAAGCGGTCGAGCACAGATTTTGTGAATGGCCGGCGTGACTCTCTTTTGCTGCTTTGGGTTGTGTTCCTCTTTCTCCGCTCCGTATCTGAGACCTCAGCTAGCCGCTTAATTTACACTACACTGGCTGCCTGACAAAACTCAATTTTACAGTGTTCACGTCAAGCTCAAAAAGGGGGAAGCTAGGGACACGATTTAGTCAAGAAATGGCAAGGGAAAGAAAAGAAGAGGACAGCTGACCGGTTCAAGCACCGAAGCACCGATTTTGAATAGAATTTCCTCAAAGCCGAATCCAACTGTGCCAAAATTGAGCGGAGCCAAAGCCAACGCCACGCTCTGAGTGAAATGAGAAAAAGTGAGTCTAAAGCAGCAGATCAGCTCTAACTACAGCTCAATACTCAGGCTCTCATCACGCCAGGAGGCGCTGCACGGACTTCACAGTCCGACCCACCGTCCTCAAGATACAGTACAGCAGAGAAGTTAGAGTCGTCGCATGCAGCCTTTCCTTACCTCTTCGCTTTTTTGCAAAGCCGTGTACATACTCAAGATGTGCGTTGCGAGCTGCATTTCTGAATTGTCAAACTGACTTTGCAGGCTAGTGACTGTTACGTGGTCGCCTTGGGCCCGACTCTACGGTGCTTTGATCTTTTACTTCGTTTGAAGAGAAGCAGATGAAATTTTGGAGCGCTCCTTCGTTCACAGTTAGTGGTTGCGTCAAGCAAGTGGGATTGTCAACAACTCGCTGCATGCATATGTCTGCGTGCGAGTGTCGTCGCACTGCAACCATAGTCTGTTGGTAGAAGAAGTAGGAGACGGCGATCGTCTATGCGAGAGATGCACCGAATGCAGAGGCGCATCTCAATGTTGTTGCATCTCCTCTGCTCTAACTAGTGTCCGCCAACATGTCGGTAACCGGCCTTTGCGTCGCACACCCAATAATGACAGCGTGATTACTTTTTCCAACCAGCTACGCATCTGAAACTGCCACCACCAAGAGAAGGGAGTAAGGATGCCGGTCAGTTCAACAAGGTAGGGTAGTAAAAGCTATCTTGACTTGGTTACAAAGAGAATATACCTTCACACAAGATGATGTTCAGGTCCGAGGCACAGTCGCAGCATGATCAAATAGAGGTGTCAAGCCGCTTGCGACATCTTACACCTCACTTGTTGACTTGGACATTTGTTTAGAAACTCAGCAGTACTGTAGCCGCTGCAGTTGGTTGCCTCCTTTTTCTGCGTCGTTGAGTTCCAAATTCGGACACATGAGAAGTAAAGCAGGCATTGTCGTCCACCTTGAGTCGCTCCTCCCTCTCGGCATTGCCCATGAAGCGTGCTTAGACGATTATGCGGAGAGGTGCGCATTCAGAGCCCACTAATCAAGTGCGTCAAGACTCGATTCCATAGGGTCGGAGAGGAGCAGAACAGTAGCCCAAGCATGTCCAAAGCGAGACATTTGCTGCATCGGAACATAGTGTTAGACCCTCATGTATAACAAAAGAAACCAGGCAAGCGCGTAGAAACACTTGGACCCTGAATTTTGATTTTGTCGACTCGTGCGCGGCGCTGTCGGTGATGGCGATTGGGACGGCACATGAGCAGTCTCCTCCACCTTGAGTATTTGAACCCTGAACGCAGCAGCAGCTCCTCACAGACATCACGCAGGGGCTGGCGCCCGCGCCCGCCAAACGAGCCCCGCAACTCAACAATTGGCTCAGCCAACACCAACACCCAAAAGTGTCTCAGTCAATGAGGCCGCCTTCATCCCATCTTCCTTGCTTACCCTTGCGTTTCGATTCACGACTGTTGTCACTGTCCATCACCTTCTCACTGCCACCGCCAAAGAATCGATACACAAAAGGTCACCGAAGCCGAGCTGCTATTATCCACCTCGGACCGAATGTAGCGGAGATATCACACCTCAGTCATCGAATGCACGCCCTCAAGGCTGCCTGATCGAGGCCATCATGAGGAATCGATCCGATGGCAGTCCTCTTTACGGCTGGACTTTCCACCAGTCCCATGACCAGGCCACAGTACTCTTCCTAGTCCCACATACTACCTCAGCCAGCGATCTCGACATCCGCATCGCAAGCGACCATGTGATTGCCTCCGTTCTCAATCATCCACCAATTCTTCAAGCCAAGCTGTATGGTCGCGTCAACATCGAAACGTCAACATGGAGAATAGCTGATCGCGATCGAAGTCGAAAGCGACGTAGCCGTTCTTTCGCTCGATCCGTTCAAGCACCAGCGAGCACCTCCGGCTCCGGCTCTGGCTCTGGCTCAGCCGAGAACGCTCTGAATCGGCGAAATCAGGCTCAGCCCCGTTTTCGGCAAAGTAGCATGCCTTCTGATGAAACTTCACTCGGATCACGAACTTCGAGCTCTCAGGTTCATGTTGAGTCTCCCCCGCCATCGCAGTCGAGCATGTCAGCTTCTATCGCATCTCTTCACTCGGGCTCTAGCTATGAGGTTCTCTCACATTCAACCCCGTCGTCGCTGCCGGCTACCTCTACCGGTCCTGCCACCGAATGGTCCAGTGGATCTAGCGACTTCGGCTCATCAGACTCTGCCGATGCTAGCCTGACCCAGAGCATGGTACTCTCCGATCCGGGCGACCTTCGGAGATACGGAACCGAAGGTGTCCCTGCGCCGGACGCGATCGAGACCCCGAGCCTCAGACGGTCACAATCTATCTCGAATCTAGCTTCTACATCATCCACAGCTTCCGCCACAGGTTCTCAAATTCTAGAAGCTTCTCAAGCATCACCTCAAGTCGGCCCACCTGAGGTCCGCCTCGTATCACTTCATCTCGACAAGGTCGATACTGGCATCTGGCCGCTTCTAGTCGTCGGACCTGCACCCTTACAGAGTGAAAACCTACCGAGCCGTTTGAACAGGCTGTTGGGATCTGAGCTGCCGACCAATGCCTCCATTACCGAGACCTTCATCAGCGATCGTATTCACAGGCGTCGAGGATTTCGACAAGAAGAACAGCAACGATCGGCAGCGCAACTTCAACTAAACCAAGCCCTCGAAGAGGCTCTGAGTGCATTCGAGGGTGGCGATCGTGTTTTAGCTGCCATTCGTCGCGGTACTAGCCGAATGACCCATCAAGATGATTCAGTTTCTCACATTGAAGACGGCTCCAGGACCAGCATGGACAGCGACGAAGACCTTGGACCCAACACAAGTACCCTGAGTATCAACACCGTCGGCAGTGACGAGAGCGCAACTGTTCTCGGCAGCCGGATTGCAAGTCTTTCTGGAACATCTGCCGGACTACATCGTGCGTATGCGAGCGCAGCTGTTGCTAGCCAAGAGAGTGCAGGACAAGAGGAGGAGGACGAAGTGCTAGAAGCATGGAAGGAACTCGAGACTCTGGCCCGGTACAACATGGACCCAACAACACTGTCCTTGATCGGACTCCAATTCGCAAATGGCTACAGCTCACAAAGGTTTTCAACCCTTGCCAGTCAACTCGGTCGGGCTTCCACCTCGGCCATACCGGATGCCTTTGAGTACTTTGCGCGAGCTTGGAGAGCTGCTGACGTCAGCTTGGCGACAGAACGGCTCGTCCAAGACTTCTTGCCTTTGCTTCCCTCAACATCAAACGGCGCTGGTCAACAAGATCAAAATGCAATGCATATTCGGTTAAAGGAATTCTTGGAGCCTACGTTAGTGAGTAACGCCATGTCGCTACCCGGAGCAAGCGAGGTGATTGCCAGTACATTACGCGAACGTCTCCATTCACACTCCTACATGTCGAATCGTCAGCGACTTGTAGCTTCACTCGGTGGACCCAAGGCACTAGCTCGGCTGTACGTTTCTTATGCAAGGCTACACCTGCCCTCTTCGGAGTCGAACAGATCGCCTCTAGCCTTCCCGTACGGTCAGCTGACGAGCCCGTTCGTGAGTGGTGGCGGACATGCCAGGATGCATCACGCTAGTAATCTGCCTCCCAGGACCAGCCGTAAACCGGACTCCACGACGTCAAGCCGCACACCGAGCATTGCATCTCTCACTTTTGCCGGCGTCGAGGGTGGCGCAGCATCACCGTCCAAGAGCACACGGGCTCCGAACTCTCCTACCGTTGCCGAGTCGAGCCGGGTCGCATCCCCGGACCACGCTACAGGCAACACGGCCACATCCAGGCTAGACTTCTCTGATTTTGTCATTCAAGCCGACCACAGCTCAGCAAGCCAACCTGCCCCGTTCTACTTCTTCCGCGAAGCTTGTCTACTGGACAGCGATGTTGCATCACAGATCACTGCTCAAGAATGGATTGAGGCGCTGTTGCTCGCGCTCGAAAGCGAAGATCGCCGCGCAGCTGAGCTGGACGGTCTCGCGCAGGCCGAAGAAATGGGCAGCATGGCTGGTGACAGTGAAAGTGGCTGTCTCACTTTCGAGAGTGACAGTGAAGCTCATAGACGGCGTGTACAGCGCCGGCGTGGTCAACGTTCCTCCGCTGCCGCCTCCGGTGGTGGTCTTGGCGGATTCTTTGGCCGAAACTGGCTTGGTGACGCCGATTCGAGTGAAGCACCACCACGCAAGAGGAGCGGTAAGACTCCACGACGCGCAGACAAAAGTAAACGCAGGAAAGATCCACGCAGCTCAAAGGCCGGTCGGGAACAAGGCGAAGCTGGTGTGATCAACTTTGTCAGTGGAGCAGCTTTACTTGGCGTAGCATTGGCAGGCAGCGTTGCCGCTTTGGGATGGTGGAGAAGGACGTCCACTGCGCTCAACTCTTCTGCCTAAATCGCGGTATTCGAATCAATATCGATTGATGCTAAGCAAGCCACATCTTACGTCGAATACAATCCCAAACTCTCACGAACATATCTTTAATACCCTTACCTTTTCCTTTCTCCTTGAACTTTTTAGCAGTCATCAGCATCGCATTATTTGTTGTCTCTCGCGTTTTCATTTGTAGCCATATCTTGACGTTCTTCCTTCTCGCACTTTCTCGCAGTCGCAGTTGCAATCACAGCATTCAATCAAACTTTGACTGGTGCGAAGATATGGATTCGATTACAGACTGTCAATCTACTCTAGAGTCCGATCCAAGAACTTCGTCCACCGGGGTTATGCAGTCTAGTCATGCCGATCTTGACTCTTGTGACTGGAGTAGGAGGCATCGCGCTCGACTGAAGTCCTGGGGTTTCAGCTGGATTTTGACCCAAGGAAACGCTTGGTATACGCGGTGTATTTGGCGCGTTGGAAAAGTTGTGCTGTTCAGCAGCAGTTCCATTCGAGCTCATCGACGAGCTTGCATCCAATGACAGCGGTCGTCCTTGCCCCGGTGTCTGCTGTCCTTTCGTAACACCATCGAGAGAAGAGAGGGAGAGCGGGAGGAAAGCCTCTGCATTCCACTCATACCATACTCGATCGCTTGAAGTGAGTCGCCACATGTGAACGTCCAGTTCCGAGTTTGCTGGCAAATACAACGGTTCTCGGAACGGAAAATAGATGGGGAACCAACTGAGCATGTCCTTCGAGCCCCTGACTGGATCCGGATGAATGCTGAGCGTCACGTTGTCGTAGAGATGGGCTTCAAAGTAACCTGCAAGACCGTGACAGGTGCCTGCTTGCGGGATGTGGAAGGTATGTTTTGCCGAACGGATATTGTGTCCGTTCGAAACAGGAAGTCCTTGCTCATCGTAGACCAGAGGTGTAATGGCGGAAGGACGATGCTCGAATGTCCACGATTCTTGAACTTGTTCGGAATTCAGCCTTCCACCGCGCGCTGCGAGGAGAGCGACATTTTGAAAGAGTACTACGTAGGGTGTTTCGGAACTCTTTTGTACGGCCGATGTCAGGGCTGCGTTGGAGCCATTGAGCACTTCGGTGTGTAGCTTTGAGGACGACAGCGGGGAGAGGAAAGCAGTGTACGAGGAAGGAATAGAGATACCATTGGGTTTCAGGAATCGCATCGCACCATCAAGGCATTCTGGCGAGAGCTCATTGTCTCCGAAACTGCCGAGGAGCTCGCTGACCACGATGTCTGGTCGCTCTGCCATACTTGATGGAATAGCGTGACGTCGCATATCGCCATGCTGCACCTTGACTTGATCCCCCCACTCGAGCGCTTGTCGCTCTTGCAATGTCACGAGCGCGTTTGGGTTCTTCTCGAGCGCAACAATGCGCACCGCACGTCCTGCGCGGTCCGCTGCGTTGAGGCAGCGATCCACCAGTGGCCCTCGACCCGCTCCACAGACCCAGATCAATGTGCTCGAGGTCACAGGGCGATCGAGTAGAGCCTTGTATACTGCTTCCTCGTACAGCGCATACTTCACGGGGTCGCGCTCAAACACTTCGTACGTCGTTCCTTCCAGATTGTCCATCAACGGCTGCAGTGGCGCTTGGAGCCAGTCCGTGTAGCCACGGGCAAATGAATCGACTGCTCCATCTGGAGGTGTCGCCTTCTCCAAGTGTCGCACGTACTGCAAATAAGCGAGAGGTCCACCTCTCGAGTGCGTCGGCGGCGGACTCTGTACATTGCTGAGCACGATGGTCGGGTTCTTCTTGAATATGGTGCGGAAGAAGTTCTGCGACGCTTTCGACAGGACCGGAAAGCCTTTGGCGTTTGCGAGGTAGGAGGAGCTTGGAACCCAGAGCATGCTCACGGGCTCCGCCATCCAGCGCGCCAAGATGCTTGGTCCAGGCAGCGGGCTTCCGAGATCGAGTGCAAGCTGAAGACGGGTGTTGTACGAACACAACTGTCGAATCTGCTCCCAGGTCTCCCATGCCCAATCATCCTCGGCTCGCAACAGCGCTGCAGAGGAAGTAGCACTGGCATGGGATGCTTGCGAGCTTGCCGAAGCTGTACTGCCAGCAGTGGTAGAAGCAGTGAGTCCGTATCCATTCTTGCCATTCTGACGAGAGAGAATTTTGCTAAGCTGATAAGGAGAGGAGATGGGCAGTTGGATGGTAAGAGTCATCCACGAGCCTGCGGCAGCTGTCTCAGCGCTTCCGCTTGCGAGGCATGCGTTGATTGCACGAGCATAGTCTGCCAGAAAGGGTCGACGGGCAGGATCGGAAGACGGCGGTGGAATGATGACGTTCGAGATGCCAAGGTAGGAGGCATATGCAAGCTCTTGTCGAAGAGCCAATTCGCAATCGAGACGAACACCTTCATCGGGCGAGTCGAGCTCGATCCATTGGCTGGCAAGTGCAACGACACCTTCTGTCTCTTCGAGTTTGGTGAGGTTCACTTCGGAGCGCTTGAACGCAGGAGCCTTGCGCCACTCTTCGGCTTCACGCGCAATGGTCGCAAACGTCTGTCCAATGCCACTGCCACTGATCGCAGGAGAAGGTGACTGTCTGACTCCGCCGCCGGGTGTGAAGCTGTTCAAGCCCTGTCGGCTACTGCTTCGAGCGAGCATAGCACCACCCGATGACATTTGCACTGATGTTAAGGGCGAAGGCTGAGCAGCGTTTGAGCCGGAAGCTGAAGGTAGGTCGGCGGGATTCGCAAGGCAGAGCCTCTCCCATCGCTCTTTCCATCGCTCATTCGCCAGCTCCAGAACAATGAGATCATACCCTTGAGATCGTGAGAGTGCGAGTGTCTTTTGTGCTGGACTGAGCCCGTCGAGTGCAGCTGCTGTAGTAGGGTCGAGATCAGCGGTGAGACCGAGAGCTGCAGGTGCAGGTCCAGTGGCCGTGTTGAGCGCATTGGCGTGTGATGCCTCAGGAAGCGTCGGAAGCGCTGTGATGTTCTGCTGAATGTGTGAACGTCGATTCGGATTCCCCGAAAGCGGTGCTGAACTGCCTTGAGCTGAGTTGACCAGGTCGACGGCTGAAATGGGCACATGGAGAGCGATGGAAAGAGGTGGTCTGGCTGTGCTCTCTTGTCCGTTCGTCTGAAGGGTCGCCTCCACCGCTGCCATGCTAGAGGACGGCATCGCAGGAAACCCAGGTCACCTTGGGAGGAACAACAGCAGCGTTTGTTGTGACAGGAAGGAAAGGATTTTGCCTTGGGATACAATCAAGAGCAGAGCAACGGGCGTAGCGATGTGATGTGGTGGTGGTGCAGACAACAGTCTCCTTCCTTCAGCATGTGAACATGTGACTGCAACGCATACAACAAATCGCCGGCAAAGCTGTTTGCGAGCTGAAGAATGTTTGCCTCTCACAGGCACGGTACTACAATTTCATAATTGGCATGCAGCAAGCCAAAAACATTTTTTGAACATGAAATGGCTTCCCTGCAGGCCGAGTCTTGGCCTTGGCCAGCGAAATTCTGTAGCAACCAGACCGAGACCAACACCAAAAACAAGGAACGCGGAACAACCGAACTTTCTGTCTCTGCTGTTACACAATTCCTATGACGCGCTCCACCGTGTTCTTGAATCGGGGCTTCAGCCCGATACCTGCAGGTTGCTTCGTGGCCGTCTCTGCAGATTGTTGCTCACACCTCAACTGGCCCTTTGACCGCTTCTCTCGCCTTTTCCTTCCTTTCCACCTTCAACTCCTCTCGCAGCGCTTCATCTAGCAACTTCGGACGAACAGACGAGCTCACACGTGGTCAATACCACGAGCAGCCGATACCTCAATGCTTTACTACAAGAATTGAGACAACTTTCAGCGGTCGCTCAAGGCGCACGGACCGATCCCCCGTCACAGACCTCATCAATAGGGACTCGCCAGGATCAACTCCAGACATTGTGATTCAGAAGCCAGACAGTCCGTCACCATGTCGAGCTACGCTCAGCTCAAAGAACTAGCCCTCAAGAAGGCGGAAGAGGAGCAAGCTGCGCTGAATCGCGAGCGTGAGCGGAAGGAGCGCGAGGCAGCGGCCAAGCTGGCCGCAAGGGAGGCTCAGGAACGGGAACAGAAGGAACGTGAACGCAAGATACTTGTACAGCGAATGTCCAGGCAGAAGGAGGAGGAAGCGCGCGAACGTATGCGCAAGGAACAGGCCGCCAAAGTGCAACAGGGGAAGGTGGCTGACGATGAAATTGCAGCCAATGTAAAGGCGAGCTTGGCCTCAAAGCAGAACGCAGCAAGCTCCTCGAAGCCGAAAGCCAACAAATCATCAGGCTCGACGCAGAAAATTGACCTTTCGGATCGCCTTCGGGGTGGCTCGAGCAACGGAGGTGCTCCCCGCAGAAAACGCAAAGCGGATGAGGACGACTTTGTCGGCAATCGCTTGGACAAGAGTCCTGCCAAGAGGACAGAGCATTCAAATGCGCCCAAGAAGAGAGCTGTACCCTTGACTCGAGAGGAGAAGCAGGCCATGAAACGTGCCAGAGAGTTCGGAACACTACCGAAGCTCCCGCCAATAGGTCGCTTGACTTCAGGTTCAGGCTCGTCGAGGAATAGTCCCAGTCTCAGCTCAGGCGAAGCGGAAAGCGCGAATCGACTATCTGCGCGGGCTCAACTTGCCAAAGATAATGGTCTTGTTGCACTAGGAACCAAAAAGCGTGACCATCGCTCCATCGACGAGATCGAACGTGATCTAAGAAAGCTCAAAGAGGCAAAGGGACAAGGTCGGAACGAAGGTCCTTCACAAGCTGAGCTCGAGCGGGAAGCTGCACTGCTACGTCGACAAAAGGCTATGGAAGATAAACGCAAAGCGGATCGGGAAGCCAAAGAGAGAGCCGCACTTCGGAAAGCCGAATCTGGCGACGGAGATGATTCTAAAGACGATCTCTTCGGCTCAGATGAAGATGCTGAGGCCTCAGCACGTGCGAAAGTATTGCAAGCAAAGACAAGCAAAACGAGCGAGCGGCCAAAGACCACTGCGAATGGAGCGCACAACAGCTCAATCCCAGCAACCCGTCCTCATCCTCAGTCTCAACCCAGAGAGCAGAAGGCTATCTCCTCACGAGCTGCGGGCGGCATCAACCCGGCAGACTTCCTTCCTGGAGCTCCATTGCGCCCAGAGGCTATGGCAAGGCTCACTCAAAAGGCCAAGAGTACACCGGACGCCACATCAAGCAGACGATCACCAGACTCGGAGTCCGCGTCAAGAAACAAGCGACCACTAGTGGCATCAAAGTCGTCACCTGCTCCTGCCGCTGAAACGTCGCCAGCCGCACCTCCGAAACGTGAGACTGCTCGCGATCGATTCATTCGCGAGCAAGAAGAGAAGAAGAAAGCAGCGGCAGCATCTGGCAGAACGGGACGAGCCGGCAAGGATCGACGCTCGCATTTACCTGACGAGTATGACAGCGAAGAAGACGATTATGAGGATGAATACGAAAGCGATGGTGTCGATGAAGACGAAGACGATGGAAGGGGCGGCGGACAAAGCTACCGCGACGAAATTTGGAAACTCTTTGGCAAAGACCGCAAGAAGTACGCAAGCCGAGTGGTGGACAGCGACGACGATATGGAGGCAGATGCGGCCTCAGTGTTGCAAGAGGAGCTGCGAAGTGCGAAGCAAGCTCGCGAAGAGGACTTACGAGAAGAGCAGCTGGAAAAGCAGCGCGAGCGCGAAAAGCTTCTTCGCAAGCAGGCTTCACAGCGAGGCTCAGCACGTTGAGTCCGTACAATGGCCATGGTTCCCTCTTAACCATCCCTTGGATCAATCACGCATCATCAAGTGTCACATATGCATAGAACAATGGATAGCATTTTGCATTTTATTCGTGGCAGTAGCGATGGTAGTAGTACACTAAGTTCGATCGATCTGAACTGATATAGAGAGATGACATCATACACCGGCCGTTCCGGTGCGTGTTGAATAGGATTGAGACTGCTGGGCAACGTTACTGAAGCTTCAAGACCCAAGCGCTTGCAGGCTGAATTCTTCGGTAGTAGGTATCTATTGTCTCTGCGACCTGGAAGCCAAACTTTTCGTAAAAGACACGTGCTTCTTCGTTTGAGGTCTGAACGTGGAGATAGATGGATTCGACGTTGACCGTCTTCTTGACGGGTTCGGGCTTGGTCTCCTTGCCATTCTTGTCCTTCTTGGGCTTAGGAACGGGTGCCTCCTTGTCGACGATTTCGATCTCTTTGCCCGGCTTGACATGGTCGAGAACATGCTGTAGAAGGGCTGATGCAATGCCGAGACGTCGATAAGGTGCTAGTACACCAAGAGTCATAATGTAGACACGGACGACATCTTTTGAAACGGGTTCTAATCGGCAACAAATGGTGCCGACCGCAACGTCATTAAAGAGACCAAGCTTGCAGATTTCAGCAGCATCAGGGTCGAGTACATCCTTATAGAAGCGTTCAGAGTACTGCACTGGGAACAAGACGCTGTTGAGCTTTCGGAGCTGACCGAGGTTGTTGGGGGTGAGTTGCGCAACGTCGATCCTTTTGGGCAAGAGCGACCTCACCGGCGCTGCTGGACGAGGTTCGTAGCTCATCGGAGGGAGAGGCCAGGATGAAGAGGATGCAGCAGTGGCAGTCATTGCTTCTGTTGATGAGAATGCCGACCAACGACGTCGCTTGATCTGCTAGATGGCGAAGATGGTCGAGAAAGTGTAGCAGTTGCAATATCGAAGAAGTGTGTTGAGAGTCTTTGTGTGGTGGAGTTTCTTCTGGAGTGACTGCGCACAGTCGCGTGCTGAAAGTGACGTTCTGAGCAAGTTCGCGAAATCGGGACTTAAGATCGCAGAAGAGAGCAGCAACGGCCGAAAGCCAGAGCAACAGTCACAGTTGACCTGCATACTTTTTGCAAGAGATGATTTCTGAATGCCGAGGAGCGTGGGGAACCTCATCAACCCTTTTCTGCCGTGTGTGTATGCAACTACCGAAAGTGCACGAGCCCTCCTTCCGTCCCTCTGTACTATTCACCATCGACGCCATCATCCTCTTCCCATTCATTTATTAGGCACATTGCAGGAGGCAAAGGCGTTCGGACACTTGGATCAACACCTCTAGCGTCTCACTCGATTGGACAGCTTCATTCAGCATCACCACCACCACCAACCTCCACCTGGCGATTTGCTTACGATGGAAGAGTAAGCATCTCGTACAACTTCGTTTCGGACTTGTCGACCCTCGAAATCGATAGAACAATTGCCAGGATCCCACTGGCGCAGATCTTGCCTCGTATCAGTGGCGGCGAAGGATCAGATTCTCCGCAATACGGAACAGGGCCTCATTTCAGCTCTTGTAAAGGAATCGGGTGCTCGTGGAGGACGAGGCTGGGCGAAGCTGTCCAATTAGGTTTGTCGCCGCCATGTCCTCTCAGCAGCAGTATGATCAGTATGGACGCAGCTACCGTCAGACGTCACAGGAAGCTTACTCATACGATGCGACGAACACTCGATACGGCCAGACTCCTGATCCATATTCTACCGATACTCGCACGCAGTACGGGCCTTACGATCCTCTGTACCCTTATGGCCCACCCAGCGCTCCTCAGCAGCAGAAGACCAACGTCGCTGCTCAGCCGCAAGCAGCCTTTTCAGCTGCCTCTGCGTACTCCTCTGCGCCGCAGCGCAATCTTTCGACTACTTCATATCATGCAACGGCGCAAACCACAGCAGATCACTTGAGTCGCATGCAAGTCCGAAACGACGTGTCGCACACAACATCTGCTCAGCCTCAGCAATCCAGACAGCCTCATACACAACACGGGTATACGCAGCCGCCAAACTGGTCGCAACAGCACCCACAGCAAGCGACGCACTCTCTGCCTCATCATGGTTACCATCAAGCCTCGTCTCTACCTTCCTATACAAACTCTACATCCAGGCAACCGAGCACCAGCCAGAACGTTCCATCCGCAGCTCAGTACAGCTCTTCGCAAAGATCTGCTCAGACCACCCATACGCAGCAATATCCGCAACTTGGTAGCGAATACTCAGATCGACCCGTATCATCCTCCGCTAGTGGCATCATCAGCTTGTACACGGATGACGGAAGCACGCCCATCATCGACCAGAGCGCGAATTTCACACACTTTCCCACCGGCTCGTCAGCTTCTACCACACCCACTTCCGTTGGAGCACCTCAACCCCGTGTTGCAGCTTCGGAAAGGAATCGACTTGTGCACCAACCGTCGCAACGTTCGAGTCGACCTTTACCTCTCACGCCTACTGCCAAGCACCCGGAGCAGCTTCCACCCCTCAGTCCAGGAGGCTATGATGGACAATTTCGTGCATCAGCTGCGACCTCGTCTGGTCCTGTCTCACCTGCATCTCGTATCGATGGCTCTGAAACTTACCCACAGCAGGGTTACTTCCCCACTGCTTCCCCGCAGCCTTCGGTGTGGTCGCCGCCAGTGACGCCCTCAACCGCGCAGCACCGCGCGGCTCCCTCCAGCTCCTCCGCCTCGTATGCGGCGCCATCTTGGAGCCCGTCACCTAGCGCCCAAGGCACACCTAACAGCTCTTTTGGTCACCGTCCTTTACCATCGACCGCCGCCTCCGTGGATCGCTCTTTCTCTCCCCCGCCAAGGGAAGGCTCCAGTGCTTCTCCGCTCTCGGCTTTCCGCTCGCCTTCCTACACTCAGTCAAGCACGCGATCCGCGTGGTCGCCTGCCCAGAGCCGTGACCCGAATCAACGCTCTGATGCCAGTCTTGGTCGAGTGTATCGCGCAGCCTCAGCGAGTCAATCGCACACTGTCGACTCGTCGTACGATCCCGATTCATATGACACGTCTAGCACGGATCGTCAGCGCACACGTAGCGAGGCGTCGGACCTCTCTCTGAGACCAAGCAGATCCGTTCGACAGCCTCTGCCTCCCATCCCTGGCGCAATCACCTCCACACAGCAGAATGACGCTTTCGGCCACGGTCATCCAAACAAACAAGGTGCCGCTGATCAGTACACCTCCACCAGGGACAACCGCAGCCGCATGGCCTCTCAGGACTCGAACTATCGTCAAGCAAGCTTTTCTCAAGCTCCTCAGGTTAACTCGAACGACAATGTACCGCCCACAGGCGCGACTATGTTGGGTGACGAGAAACGAGATTTGGCCCGGAAATATGGCCACGACAGGTTTGACTCGCTCGCGTGGGAGCCGGTCAACACTCCTAGATCTAATGCTGCTCAGAGCTTACCACAGGCGACACGCAGCAGCCGCGTTGCGGCACCGGAATGGTCGCTGCTTTCCACTGTCGCTCTTCTTCTCCGTGCCAATGTTCCCCGCGGAGTGCAGATCAAAGGCAGCATCGACTATCCGAATAGCTTCACTGGCAAAGACGTGGTCTCGACGCTGCAAGAGTTGCTAGTTACCGAGCCTGTGGGCTCTCAACACGCTCTTGTCAAATCAGGCGATCCCAACAGCATTCGTCAGGTGGCGCTATCGCTCGCCAAATCGCTCAAGAGTCAACTCTTCTTTCATGAAGTTGACTGGGGCGAGAAGGAGCTCACCGATGATGTTGACGAGGTCTACACGTTCCTGGAAGACAGCCTCGCAGACATCAGCTCGGCCCCCGAGGATCCTGACGATTGGGCAGCTGGTCTTAACCACAATTCGGCCTTTGACTCGAGTCTGCAGCTCTCTGTCGATGGCGCAGGCAATGTCAATGGCAACGCCTTGGGTCAACGTCGCAAGGCGACGCAGATGACTGACCTCGATGATCTGCCCAACGGCGTCTTCTCGCCTCTAACCCAATGCTACAGCCCTCTCTGCAGTCCTGGACAACGTTCTTCGTGCTACAGTCCATCATGTCCCAACTCTGCATATAGTCCACTGCCCTTGACCGTCCGCGATACTGAAAGCAGCATCGGAAGGATAGGTGGCCACCTCGATAAAGGCCTCACAGCAGACACTTCTCAGAAAAAGGCATGGGCCGAGATCGTTCCACCCGAGCTTCTAAAGAACATCCCACACGACGAGATCGCGCGTCAGAACGCCATTCTTGAGACAATCCAGAAGGAGGAGGAATTCCTCGCCGATCTCGAGTTGCTCGATACTCTCTTCGTTCAGGGTCTGCAGAGGCCAAGCGATGCAGGCGATCCCCCGCCCTTGCCGATCGGACCCGAGCGCGACGACTTCATCCGCGAAGTCTTTGGCAACCACCTCGAACTGGCCGCGCACATTCGGGCACTCGTCGAGCGTTTGCATATCCGTCAACGAGAGGAGAATCCCATAGTGCAGACCATCGGCGACATCTTCTTGAGTGCCGCGCTCGATTGGGGCGATTCGTATACAACATACCTAGTCAACTATCCCCTTGCCATTAGTCGTGTCAAACGCGAGATGACGATCAATCCGCGATTTAAAGCATTTGTCGAGGCTTGTCGACGTCATCCCGCCGCCCACAAACATCCGTTGGAGAACTTCTTGTTCCGACCACCAGCTCGTTTGCAGAGGTACCATCTGCATCTCGAATCCATTCTTAAGAAGACAGAACAGGACAACCATGACCGAGACAGTTTGCAGAACGCCATCGATATTATCAACGACCAATGCAAGACGGCTCAAGCGGGTGTAGAGTCGGCAGAGCTCAAGGTGAAAATCCGCGAGTATGCCTACAACCTTTCCGCCAAACGCAACAAGCATGCCATCGACATGGACCTCCTGAACCCGGAGCGTCAACTCATTCACCAAGGCAAGGTGCTGCGAAAACCGGATGCATTCGACTTTGATTGGACTGAATTGCAAGCCATTCTCTTTGACAATTACTTCATCGTCACCAAGCCAAAGAGAATCGCTGAGGGTCCAGAGGATGATGGCGTCAACGTCGCATCATCGTCTTCAACTGCAGGGGCGCGCTTTGTGCTCGCAAAGCGACCGATCCCGGTGGAGATGCTTGAAGTCACGGGACTGGCCGAGTCGTCGATCTCACGCTCGATTGGTCTGAGCAACTTCCACATCAGTAGAGAGCGAGAGGCTCGCGACTTCTGGCCGTTCACCATCTCGCACCTGGGCGGCAAAGCCGAGCCTATCGCACTGTACGCGCCCTCGAAAGCCGCGAGAGACCAGTGGAAGCTCAAGCTGGACGAGGCCATCGGTCTTCGAATGGCGGTCCAGGACAACAACAAGGTGTTTGAACAGCATATCCTCAGTGATGATATCTTTGCCATCCCACCCACGCTCAGCTTGGAGCCTGACAAGCCCGTCCAGGGTGTCGATCCGAGCGCATTCCATGGCCGCGTTACCTGCGCAGTGCCCTTCGTTACGGCTGACCACAGACGGCTCGTTGCTGTAGGATGCGCTGATGGCGTTTGGATCGGACTGCGAAATGACCCCAAGTCGCTCCGCAAGGTGCTGCACCTCAAATACGTCACCCAGTGCGCAGTACTTGAGTCGTTTGGCATCTTTGTTGTGCTTGCTGACAAGGTACTCATCTCTTATAGCCTGGAAGCCCTAGTCCCGACCACATCCAGCAGCGCTTCTACTTTGCGTCCGCCTCAGAAGCTCAGTGGCAACCGTGACGTTCTCTTCTTCAACGTGGGCGTGCTCAAAGACCGCACGCTGCTGATCTACATGAAGAAGAAGGCTAACGAGAGTGTCTTCCGTGCCCTCGAGCCGGTCTTGAATGCACCTCGTGGCACGGAAGGTAAATCTGGCTCCGGCTTCTTTGGAAAGTTTGGGAAGGATTCGAAGAATTCGGATTGGTTCCGCATCTACAAAACCTTCTTCATTCCTTCCGAAGCATACTCGATTCAGTTTCTCAAGTCCAAGCTCTGCATCATCTGCGCAAAAGGCTTTGAGATCATGAACCTCGACAGCCTGCTTCCGGGCACCATCCCAGATTTTGTCCATGCCAATCGCGAAGACATCCGTGTCCAGCAGCTGCAGAAACGCGTGGAGACGGCCAAGCCATTGGGCATGTACAAGACGAGTGACGGTGACTTCCTTCTCTGCTACGACGCCTTCGCATGCTATGTGGACCGCCTTGGTGAGCCGACGCGGCTTGAACAGATCATCGAGTGGGAAGGATTCCCCAAGCAGGTGGCGTTCTCAGGAGACTACGTATTGGCGTTTGACTCGCGATTCGTCGAGGTGCGCGATGCACTTACCGGCCGCCTCGTACAGATCATTCGCGGTGCCGATTTGACATACGTGTCTGGCAACAGCACTGTCACCTCTTCGTCGTCGGAGAGCGCACAGTTGGCAGCGTTTGACGCTGAGGCGAATCCGGTCATCTTCACGAGACGCGAGCGTGTCGCAGGACGCATCCCATTCGACTATCAGAAGGTTGTTGAGCTGACACCGACAGGACCGCTCAAAGCATATGCACCTCCATTCCAGCGGAGCGCAACCATCATGTCGACTGGCAGCAGTTTGAGTGGTCGTCCATCAGGCAGACCATCTGTTGCCAGCTCTGGTAATTGGATCTGATCAAGATCTTGGCTGAGGCTTCCGGCTATCGTTCATCCCTGCTTGCAAAATTTTGTGGTCACAGTAATGGAAGAACATTCTTTGTCCTGGATGTCTGGTCCCATTCGAATGATCGGCAGAACGTCTGCTTTGAACGTGATTGAGATTGACGACTGAGACGATCTGAGGATCCAAACTAATCGTTGGGCGTTGATACGCAGAGTGTTTCTAGATCGCGTGCAGCCTCCACTCTGCAAGAGTGCAACCAACACACGCGCACGCACCGCCCGGACCCTGAATTCTTGAAAGCTGCGACTTGGGACACTTCCTGCTGTGGCTCAGACGACCATCATCTCTCTAACCCTGCGATACGGTGCTTGGACGCCAGATCGCTGCGTCATCTTGAAAAAGCTGATTGTGACTCTCTCGCAATTGCATCGCTGCCTCAGCTCCCCCCAAGCGGTACTAGGCATATCTACCAGCTGCAGAATGTCAGTCCAAACCCCTTGAAAGAAGATCCGCTTCTTCTTTTCACCTTGTCCACATCTCGATCGCATCGTCTCAAGATAAAGATAGTCTCTGCTACAACCGACACCTGTCTCAGCGTGCGCCGTGCAAAAGCAACCAAGATGGGAAATACACACTCGAATTCGAATGCTAGGATGGCTGGCATCGGCAACCTTGTTGCTGAAGTGGGCAACGATATTCAGTATGACAAGGGCATCGGCAACTCTCGTTTCCTGCGGGCAGTGAGAGCCAGACATAGATTGGGTCCTATCGTCGTAAAGACTTTCGTCAAGCCAGACCCTTCGATGAGCCTGAAAAGCCTCGTTAAGCACATCCGCATCGAGCGCGAATCCCTGGCGGACGTTCCTAATGTTCTGACATACCAGAAGGTGGTCGAAACAGAACGTGCGGGCTACCTGATCCGACAATGGCTTCATAGCAATCTCTACGACAGAATCAGTACTCGTCCATTCTTGAGTCCGGTCGAGAAGAGGTGGATCACCTTCCAACTGTTACATGCTATGCGGGACACTCATGAACGTGGAATCGCTCACGGGGACTTAAAGTGCGAGAACATTCTCGTCACCACTTCTCTGATGGTCTACGTGACTGACTTTGCATCGTCTTTCAAGCCGACCTACCTGCCCCTGGACGACCCTTCCGACTTCTCGTTCTTCTTCGACACCTCAGGCAGGAGAGCATGTTACCTTGCGCCAGAGCGCTTCTACGAGGCAGGATCGAAACACGCTTCAGGTTACACAAAGGCAGCTACTGGCGGCGCAGATGCGTTGGATCGCATAGGTGATGTCGGAGCAGATCTGCTCGGTATGGGTAGGCAAAGCGGCAAGGTCACGCAGGCTATGGACGTCTTCTCCCTGGGCTGCGTCATCGCTGAATTGTGGCGTGAAGGCGCACCGACATTCACGTTGAGCCAGCTATTTAAGTATCGAGAAGGCATGTTCGACGTCGATGCGATGCTAGCCAGCATCCCAGATCATCCGGTTCGTGAGCTTGTGCGTAGCATGATCTCACTAGATCCAGCAGATCGCAAAACCTTCGAACAGTACTTGACAGACGGTCGCGGTACCGTGTTTCCTGCGACTGTTTCAGACTTCTTCCACGAATACCTTGTCGAGCTGCAGAGAACTTCGCCCGCTGCTTTGAGCCCGTCCAACGGTACCAGTGGTGTCTCGTCGCTCGACAGCGCCGCTAGCGGGTCGAATGCGTCGGCTACTGCTGTATCCATGCGGTCAGAGGCGACATCCCGCCAAGCACAAAGGGCAGAGAGCGATGAGCGGATCGAGAAGCTGTATGAGGAATGGTCAAGCATCGTGCAATTCTTTGACGACCCCACAGACCGAACAGGTGCCTCGACCCCATCCACCGGCCCGAGGGGGATCGCGGCTCGTCTGAACGGTGTCTTGGGACGCTTCGCTTTCCAGTCGAGCTTTCAGCCACCGCAGGAGGTCGACTCCACAGATGCTGAGCGTTCTGCCACCGAAGACCTGGACGACGTGTTTCCCGTCCGTCTATCTATCCCCGGTCTCGCTCCAGCTCAGGCATTGCTGGATGGTACCGGCGCAGAAGCAGACGGAACAGCACAGCTGGTGCTTTCCGTCATTCTTGCTAACGTGCGCAACTGCGTTCGACCGTCGTCAAAATGCCATGCACTGGAATTGCTTATCCACCTCTCCACCCGTTGGCTCACTGACGAGACGAAGCTGGATCGCGTCCTCCCCTACGTAATGTCACTCTTCGACGATTCATCCTCGCAGGTGAGGATGGCTGCGATTCGTACCTGCGTCCAAACCCTTTTGCTCGTCAGGATAGTAACGCCTTCCAACGCGTCCATCTTTCCCGAGTACATCATGCCGAATATCAAGCAGCTCGGACTTGATCCTTCGACACCAGTCAGATGCACTTTTGCAGCCTCCATTGTGCCGTTGGCTGAAACGGCCGAACGCTTCCTGCAAATGTCCCAGGCTATGCGTGCAGAGGGTCTTTTCGCAGTCGAGAGCGATCTCAACGGCGGCTTCATCGATGATCAGCCAAATGAATCAAACTACGACGATCAGCTACGGACCTTCCAGGCGCTTTTGCAAGAGATCATTGTCACTCTTCTCACTGATCCATCCGCATCGGTGAAGCGTGCCTTGCTAGCCAGCATCGCCCCGCTCTGCCGCTTCTTCGGTATGGCCAAGACCAACGATGTGATGCTCAGCCACATGATCACCTATCTCAATGATCGCAACTGGCTCCTGAGGGAAGCCTTCTTCGACATCATTGTCGATGTTGCGCAGGTATCAGGCAACCGTAGCTTAGAGGAATACATTCTTCCGCTCATGACACAAGCGCTGTCCGACTCAGAGGAGAACGTCGTCTACCGCGTCATCAACGGTCTTCGCGCAATGACCGAAAGAGGCTTGCTCGACCGTGCCAGATTGCTCTCGCTGCTGGAAACGACAATCGGCTACCTTTGCCATCCGAATTTGTGGCTCAGGCAGGCGTCCGCTGGACTCATTGCTGCTGCTGCCAAAAAACTCGAGGACATCGATGTCTGGGCAATCCTTTACCCTTCTCTGCGCCCCCTTCTCCGAGCAGACGTTCAAGACTTGAACGAGGTCACCTTGCTCGACATGGCCAAATCTCCTCTGACACGTCCTGTCTTTACAGCAGCGCTCGGGTGGGCATCGCAGGCGTCCAACTCTGCGTTTTGGAAAGGCACAGTAGGGGGCAAGGATCAATCTGGGCTCAAGAACGGGCTGGCCACCGAGGGTGTGGGTCTGTTGCTTGGAAAAAGCGGCCGAGATATCATCATTCCTGCCAGAGGACGAACAGAAGAGGATGATCGCTTCCGCGACAAGCTCAGAAGTATGGGCATGGAAGATGAGGATGAAGATAAGCTTGTGGCGTTGCGAAACGTCATTCGACGACTTTCCAAGCAAGGGTCCAAATCGAATGCAGGACACATTGATTGGGACGTGTCAAGCCCAGCCAACAATGCTGGACCTCAAAGCGCCGACAGCGGACGTGCTCATCCTAAAGCAGTCATCGAACCGCAGTCTCTCGACGGTATCACGCCGCAGACCATCTTCTTCAGCACGAAGGCTGACCAACGGGTCACGCCTGCCGCATCGGAAGGCGCAAGCACGTATACAGGGACGTTTCGCTCGCAAGACGACGCTTCATTCTCCGCGCAGATGGCAAGGCGGAGACTGCTCGGACATCGAACTTCAAGCGAGAGTTCCTTCTCCAGTCCGATTGCGGATATTCGTAGACGTATGACCTCGACCAGTATCGCCGACACTCAACCCTCGACGTTCTCGACGCGTCTCACCAGCCTTGCCGAAGAGCACGCTCAGGGTCGTCAACGTAGTAGCGCCGTGCCCGCTCCCTCGAGTCCTTTGTCCCAGCAAACGCAGGCCAGGCTAGGAGTCGGCAAAGCGGTTGCAGCTGTAGCGTCGACTGCGCTGACAGCGACAGGAACGATGACCGAGGCTTCGGCGAGGGCGCGTGCTCTGCATGCAGCGGCAGCGCAGGCATCAAACAAACCGACGCCGACCGGATCCCGCGCCTCGACTGTTCGTGGAACAGGCGCCGCATGCGAAGGCGGCAAGCAAGGAGCGGCAGCTGGCGTCGACGGTGGCTCCGGTGCAGGCTTCACAAGCACATATGATGGCAACGATCCTTACATTCGAGCGCATCTCGAAGCTGTCTACTTGGACTCCTTCCGCGACCGGCCTGAATTGGGGCCCAAGATCCATGCCGGAGTGGCCAGGCGCAGAGGTGGCGCCCCTTGGAACCGCTCTTCAACGCTTCCTCGAGCACCGACATCAAGCTCCAGTAAACGTCGACCAGAAGGACGTCTGATTGCGTACTTCACCGAGCATTCGGCTGCAGTTACTTGCCTAGCTCTCTCGCCTGACCACGCTTACTTCGTCTCTGGCTCACAAGATGGCACGCTCAAAGTGTGGGACACCGCCCGGTTAGAGAAGAACGTCACGAGCAAGTCCAGAGCGACCTACTCGGCTCAGAAGGGCGCCATCACGGGTGTCATCGCGATTGAGGGCAGTCACTGTGTCGCCTCAACCGCCACGGACGGCTCTTTGCACGTGTGGAGGATTGATTTGATTCAATCCACCTCCAGTGTTCCCCGATACGGCAGGCCAAAACTCGTTTCCAACTTCCAACTCAGCACGCCAGATGAGTATGCGACCTGCTTAGTGCAGAGCAGCACCGAGACCTCATCGCATCTCATCCTCGGTACGACGCTCAGCCGTCTCACTATCCTCGATCTCAGAACGATGCAGGTACTGCAGACCCTTCGCAATCCGGTCGAGTATGGGCCGATCACATGTCTGTGCGTAGACAAGAAAAAGGCATGGCTGCTCGTGGGTACGCTGACCGGCGTGGTCTGTCTTTGGGATCTCCGCTTCGGCTTGCGACTGCGGGCTTGGCACGTTGGAGCTGATGAGACTGGTACTCTGCATCGGGTCAATCGAATTGCCATCCATCCATCGAAAGGTCGAGGACGATGGGTTCTCGTTGCCTTCGACAACGTTGGTAAGGTCAGTTTGCAATCGCAGGGAAGCGAAGCAGAACAGCCAGAGGTGATCGTCGAAACGTGGGATATTGATCGAGGCATTCGTGTCGAGACCTTTGAGGCCCAGAACGACTCATCGCAAGCAGCAACCGAGGCTAGCCGAAGCACGAAGCTGAGGCAAGTGAATGATGGTGTCGAGGCGCGAGCTGACGAAGCACAATCGGGTGGTGGTTTGGGCGACAGTGCGAGCTCAAATCGCACTATTAGAAACAACGCGAAGCTGAACAGGCATGACTCGATGCTCACTGGAGCCGCAGCTGCGATTGAAAGGCTCTTGCAACAGCAGCAACAGCAAGTTCAGGGAACAACGAATCGAGAGACAACTGAACCCGCTGCTGAGGACGATCCTTTCAGCTCTGACTCTACGAGCGGTGCTGCTGCGCGTGGCCAGTCCGGGGATTCTTCGGGTCCAGCGACGCAAAGTTGCTCGGTCAAAGCCCTCTTTGTCAGCCTGGAAGGCTACTCAAGCTCTTCCCTCTCTGCTGCTGCAGCTGCGGCTGCGGCTGTAGCGGCAGCATCTCAACCATCTGACACACGCGCACAAGGGTCTGCAGCCGAAGCAGGAGGTGATGGAACTGAAACTATCCATGCAGAGACAGGTGGAGGCTGGCTGGATGTTGGCAAGCTAACCCGTGCCACTGATCGAATGAGTATCGCTTCTCCTCCGTCCCAGCACCCTGCCTCTGCTGCTGCAGCGACAAACGTGGCTATTCCGAATCACGGAGGAGGCTCAGGTCCAGGCGGATACATGATTACAGCGGGCTCCGATGGTAAGCTGCGATTCTGGGATCTGGGCAAACCCGAGAAGTCTCTTTGTTTTGGCGTTCAGCCTCGTGTTTTACCTCAGTCATCAGGTTCTTCCCTCAGCAGGGCATCAACAGTAGGAGCAGGGGCACTGGTGTCTGTCGACCCAAGGTCAGAGTTCCGTTCCCTCCCTCCTACCATCCCGGGTACACCGGCAAGAGTAGTTCATGCCATGTGGTTCGGCGACCAACCAGACGAAGAACAAAGAGGAGCAGGTGGGACAAGATTGAAATCTCCGCTGTTGGCAAATCAGACTGCTGTATATGCTGGTATGTCAAGGGCGCACAAAGATGCAGTGACGGATGTATTGGTTATTGAGAGTCCATTTAGGTGTGTTGTTGCTGCTGACAGGAGTGGATGTATTCGTGTTTGGGAGTGAGGCAGAGATTCTCAGGCAACGCAATGCAAGTAATCATTTCACTTGCGACAACTGTGTGTGTTTGAGCGGTTGATTGCGTGTGGTGACAAGCATAAGTGGTGTTGTGAGAGCCAGAGCGATCAAAGACGAGTTGGTCGGGGCGCATGATATATCCTGAAAGTGTATGATTTGATTGCATGACAAGAAACGGTAAAAGAACACATCAAAAGAAAAGAAAGACCTAGGTCCAGAAAGAAAGCTTGGTACTTTGCGCGCTGCCCCTCTAGACACTACCAAAGACCGAGAACTTGCGAACGATGGATGGACCATGCTCCTCATAATCCTGCTTGTTGTAGCAGTACGAGTAGAAGTCTGGCAACGAACCAAGCAAAGAACCTCCGTACCACACTGCATACCTCTGCATCTTGTGGCTGATCACATTAACCTCCAGACCTGAACTCCTCATCAAGCTTCCACTTGCCGTCTCGCTTGCAGCCAATCTCTGATCAACAATAGCACGAAGATCCTTTTTCAGCCTCTGACCAAAGTGTTGGAACATGGTAGAGCCACCGGAGAGGACGATGTTTTTGTAGAGTCCACGACGTACGTCGATAGGAGATTGTTGAATGACACCGTCTACGACTTCGGGCAGAGGGGTGAGGAAATCGGAAGAGGCAATTTCGGGATTGAAGAAGATTTCGGGGGCGAGGAAACGTTCGTATCCAACATCGACGCTGTATTTGCGACCAGTGACGGTGTGTTCTCCTTCGAAACGCTCAAAGTACTTGTAGGGGTCCTCGTCATAGCGACGGAACTCGCGGACGATGTCTTGGCAGACATACGAGTAGTCTTCCTTGATCTTTTCAGCGACTCTTCTCGAGTCTTCAGGTGGGATGTTGGCAGCTTCGCCACGTTCACGGAGAAGCTGCTGGACAAAGTAGGTGATGTCTCGACCAGCGATGGGGATGTGCTTGATTGCTGAACCGATAACGTAACCTTCTGCTACTGGGATGACGTGTGTGACACCATCTCCGGAGTCAATGACGGTACCTGTTAGCGTACGGTCGGTAACTTTGTTGCTGGTCCACGATGCTGCGAGAGCCAGAACAGCCTGAACGGCAATGTAAAGGCCTTTGATGTTGAACGACTCGAACATGATCTCGGCGGTGTTTTCACGATTCTCGGGAGGGTTGAGCGGTGGCTCAGTAAGCATGAAGTAGTGGTCTTCGGGTTCTGCACGGAGGTACTTGAAGATACACTGTTCCCAGAAGCGTTCCATGTGATCCCAGTTTTCGATGAGACCATGACGAATTGGCTGGTCGACTTGGTAGGTCTTGGCATTGGCGTAGGCTTCGTCACCGATGAAGAAGTCGAGGTCTTCAATACCACGTTTTGAGGCGAGAGAGGAAGAAGATGAAAGTCCTCCTGGTTTCGAGGGGACCGAAGGACGAGATCCGGCACCAGCGGAGGAGCCAGCTGCGGTTGTACGGGTAGCGATGGCAGTAGGGAACACAAAGGAAGGGTCCGAGTTACCGGCGAAACCCATTTTTGTGTATCCCGTACCGTTGTCGAGCACGATAACATTGGAGCGCGACATGATGGCGGTAGGCGAGAGCTAGCACGAGCGTGATGATCGAGGTTTCGTCAGGCTTTGAGTTCCAGTCGATGGCTTCTATGAGAGTCGGGGACGCTAATCCGTTTTCGGCGGCCTGTAATGATCCAGCGGTCAGACGTGCCGATCTAGCCGTTATGATGCGGTCGAAGAGGTTGCAGGAGAGCCGGACAGCTCGGTGATCGGTCGTGCAAGCTTTGTAGAGGTGCAGTAAGCCAGGACGGGAGGCCAAAGACGGATGGTATGGAAGAAAGCAGGATGGATGGAGTGTGGAGCGTCGACTGAGTTTGAGAGGTGGTGTGTGCGAATTGCTGTGCAGTTGAGAAGCCTCTGCCGATTTCAAGGGTGCCCGTGCGTTGCGAGAGCACTTGAACTGTGTGGATCGAGGCTCACAATGGAGGAATCGCGTGGCTCTGCGTAATCCTGACATCTGAAAACCTTTTTCGGTTCCGGCATTTAAAAAGAAACATCTGCCTCGGTCTAACAATTTCAAGAAAACGCAATGATCTTCGTACTGACCTCACTTTGCAGCAACGCGCATATCTCAGGCCGCTGCATCAACCTCGAAACTTTTGCGGTGCGGTGTTCTTCGAGAAAGTCTGGGCAGCACCAAGACCCATCTAAAACATCAAGCGAGCTTCGATTGCTCACGGTCCGACACGGACATGAAGTCGATGCCATTTTCGTGGACAAGAACATGGCTTTTCTTCGCATGGCACCTCACATATCCGGACGGACTGCGAAACCGCATCTGATTTGCGGGTGGCTTTCCGGCTTTTATTCTCCGATGGAAGAGTGTGTCCAGCTGTCAAGGCAGTCATCATTATCATAAAGCATAAGTGAGTGAGCGACTTAGGAAACTTCTTACCCATGGTCATACTGTCGAACCTCAATCACCAATGAAACGTCTTTCTTCTTGGACGCCGCCGAGGCGGCTGTGTCGGATATTTAGCTCCGAATGCGCACACCACAAGCCGCTGCATGAATTTGTTTGTTTTTTGTACCTAAAGTTGTTCCGCAGGCCTCGCGCTTGCACTATGGTTGATACTCGTCATGGCAGAGCAAGCTAAGGCATGCGGGCTTGTCTCGGCTTGTGATGATTGAGCCAAGTCTACTGGTTCCACACTGATGCGTCGTTGTGGGTTAAGCGAAATGAATAGCATACAGTAACAGGGTCCGTCTTTTCCCAAACCCGCCTGCTCAGTCGAGCTGGGTATCACCGTGGAGCCGGAAAGCTAAGCTGACAACCTCGCACTCGTGTAGCCATATATATCTAAAAGCTCTTGCCCGGCTGCCGTTCGAACCTCTCCTCTGAACCTTTCTCCCTTCTACTCGGTCCCTCGCTCGACTGGCGCTTCCGTGGGACAACATGAAGCTTTCACTGCTTTCAACGCTGCTCAGCCTTGCGCTGACAGCATCCACCGTGGTAGTAAACGCCTATCCATCCATCCCGACCGAGTTGAACGAAGAAGAAATCGCTCGCATCAGTAAGCTCCCTCGAGAGGAAAAAGTCAAGTTTGCCGAACGCATCCTCGAGATCCGTACTGCATATGAGTACGAGAAGCAACAGATTGCTCGCCGGGATGGGCTTCACCGTCGTGCTTCTCCCTCGGGATCTTTTGCACCTGCCAACATGCCTTGCCCCAACACCACCTCGCAACAAGGTCCTGGCTTCATTCGACCCGCCAACACAAAGCAGCTCTCCACTGCAGAGGAGGAGTACATCACCCGTCATCGCAGCAGTACCAGGGACAATTGGACACAGTGGCTCACTAACTCTGCCAAGCTCGACAGCGTTCTTCCCGGTGGCGCTTCTAATTACACTTCGTCCCAAGACAGGCTGCCTAGGCTAGGATTTGCGCTCAGTGGTGGAGGTTTGCGTGCCATGCTTGTCGGTTCAGGCACGTTGCAAGGCTTTGACGGTAGGAACGAGACAGCTAACCAGCGTGGAACCGGTGGACTGCTCCAGCTCGCAGAGTACGTCGCTGGTCTCTCAGGTGGTTCTTGGGCTACAGCCTCGTTGGCTATGAACAACTGGGCTACAGCCCAGTCTCTAAAGGATAGCATCTGGAATCTCGAATCCAACCTTATCGTCCCCAGTGACGGCAAAGTCTCGTTCTATTCTTCTATTGTTGCAGCGGTCGCAGGCAAGCGCACTGAAGGCTACCAGACCAGTCTCACCGACTACTTCGGTCTTTCGATCGCAGAAAAGATCCTCAACGGATCCACCTATGGTAACAAGTTCAGTGTCGAATGGAGTGATGTCAAGAACACTTCGAGTTTCACCGATGCTTCGATGCCGTTCCCCATCATTATTGCCGATGAGAGGGAGCCTGGAGAGCTCATCATTCCTCGTAACACTACCATCTGGGAGTTCAACCCGTACGAATTCGGATCGTGGAACCCCAACGTTTCAGCTTTCATTCCTATCGAGATCTTAGGATCCAGCTTGGACAATGGAAGAAGCGTACTGCCCGATGGTCAGTGTGTTGGTGGCTACCAAACGGTTGCATGGGTAACCGGCACTTCAGCGACGCTCTTCTCGGGTCTTTACTTGACATTAATCACTAGCTCTTCGGACAGCATCATTGTGGATGCGCTCAAGGAGATTGCACAGGCAGTGTCACAAGAGCAAAATGATGTCTCTCTCGTTCCTAACCCCTTCTACGGCTATATGGGCAACGGAAGTGTCGAGGTTTCTAATCTTCGCAACATCACATTGGTTGATGGGGGCCTGGATAACGAGAATGTTCCCTTATGGCCCCTAGTAGAACCAGCCCGAGACATGGATGCCATTATTGCGATCGACAGCTCTGCCGATGTCACAAACTGGCCAAATGCTTCTGCCCTCTATCAGACCTCTCTCCGTGCGCAAAATCCCGCCTATAGCAGCTATGCCTTCCCAGTCATGCCCGATACCAACACTGTCATCAACCGCGGTCTCAACACCCGCCCCGTATTCTATGGCTGCAACGCAACCACCAACGTCACCAACGCCAACTCTTCTTTCAACAACACCAAAACCCCCATCGTCATCTACGTTCCCTCCTTCCCTTACTCTGCACTCGCTAACACGTCGACCTTCAAACTCGACTACTCCAATCGTCAAGCCCAAGGTGTCATCGACAACTCGGTTGACGTTGCTACGTTGGGTGGCAGGGACAGCCAGTGGGCCACCTGCTTGGCTTGTGCGCTAATGCAGAGAGGTTTCGAGAGGAGCAACACGGCCAGGCCGCAGGTTTGTGGTGAATGCATGGAAAAATGGTGCTGGGATGGTGTCACCAACACAACCACGCCGAGCTTCTCGTATTCGCCGCCAGTGGGAGTCCCTGAATTCGTGACAAGCAACGGAACTTTACAGCAAGCGCCTGTCTACACGGGAGGCAACGGTTCGAACTCTCAGGCCGGCGACGCTAGTTCGCAATCGGATTCGTCGAGCAATGGTGCATGGGCGGGAGTGAAGACGTCAACACAAGTCGTCACCTTGTCGGCGTTGAGTGGTGCCGTAGCTGTTGGATTGGCTCTTCTGTAAAGTATGCAACGAAATTCAAAGGCTTTGCGCAACTTGATGGTGAAGGTCATCCGCTTGAACACCCATGGCATGTTCCACGCAAGTTCCATATAGAGATGTGCGATGATTGAAATGGCTAGCCAAATGGTGTCAGCCGCAAGTCCGGCAGCAAATGGATAGCACATTCATGATTCTGGTCAATAAACCTCCTGTGCTCACTCTACGCCTTGCAAGGCCAAGGCCGTTTTCCTTGCGCAGCTTGAACGAAACAACATGACTATCGCTCTGAAGAACGAGAATGATATCAGTTTTAGTCCGAAGGAGGAAGCTGAAGGATTTGAAGATTATTTGACAGCAAAGGTATAAGGTGGGAGAAGCTCAATGCAAAAAGAAAAGAAAAGTTCAAGCTTTAAGTTCGGACAAAGCTACTTGCTGACCATGTCGGTCCCACTTAAGAAAAGAGGACGGAATCGCAAATCTCATGGCAAAAAATGGGGAAAAAAGCATGGTTGACGATGACACTGTCTGCTGCTATCAGTAGCACAAGATTTTCAGTGACAGTAAGGGTTACGTGCAGCTCGCTCAATCAGCCGCTCTTGATGCCCTGAGCCCGTTGTGCATGAAGTCGACAGCTCTGTCCGACACCTTTCCAGGAGGAGGCACCGACCTCAAACTATCGGCTTTGTTTTCATAAGCCCTGCTCAAACCAATAAGTTTCACTCGTAGAACACTTTGATATCAACAAAATCCCAATGCGTGCGTCTGTGTTGTTATTGATCTCCAAGAAGTTTCTGCTCTAGAGGATGAGCATAATGAGACCTTGGCACTAGCCTTGCGCTAGCTGTTCATCGGTGCTAGTCGATCGGGCAAAGACTACCCCGTCACTGTCTCCGAGAAGTTTGCACGTTTTGGTCCTGGCTATCACGTTTCAATCAATGAAGATGGCCGTCCAAACGTCGAGGTCAGACCCTCCATCTATCGCCGTTGTCTTTCCAAGTTCTGCTATGGTCGTGAAATTCCTCGCGGCAAATACCTCGATCATGAGCATCGCAATTCGTGCAACTGTGTTTTGTCCAATCTACGAGAGCTTTATCATTCAGAGAGCGGCTATCACAGGACCCTTGTCCTAGCCTCAAACTCGCCCTTCTTCGGGGTAAGCCAGGCTGCTAGCGGTGAATGGAGAGCTAACTTTGGGCCCTATGCATCTTACGCTCACGCTACTCCTTGTAAGGCGAAGGCTGTTCGTTTATTTCAAACTCAACAACGTGACTATCGCTTTGGAAAACGAGGAGGACATTCAAATGACTGCTGAGGAAGAGGCTGAAGGTGTCGCTGACTAACGGAGATCCTTCCAGCTTCTCTCGACGGAAGTGCCTCCACTTTTTCACGCAGAACCTCTTCGCTCACAAGCTCATCCAACACTTCATCGGATGATGATCACAGCAACTCCGTGTTGGAACGGAGATGCAGCCTTGGTCGCGTCAAATTCGATAAGGCTGAACACGAGCAAAAGCATTCGTGCAAGCACCGCTGGCCCTCACTTGCCCGAGAGTCCTAGGCAAATCAATTTCCTTGACCCCTAGCCAGCTACTGCCGTCCACGGTCAGACCTGTGGGAGGCTGGTCTCAGTCATGTATATAGAGCGCAACCTGACAGACCCCCACTCGGAATGGCAACTTCCTTTTGGTCAGCATTTAGCATACACGTTCGTGCTTGTCTGACAAAACTTCACTCGACGAACACATTGATCAACAACATCGCAATCCGTGCGGTTGTGTTGCTATTGATCTCAAAGAAGTTCCTGCTCCGGAGGATTAAAATGATAGAACCTTGGCACCAGCCTTGCGCTAGCTGTTCATCGGTGTTCTTCGCACGTCCAGCAGCAAATGGACAAGGCATTCTGGTCACTGAACTTGCTGTGCTCTCGCTTCGCCTTGAAAGGCCAAGGCCGTCCGCCTTGCTCAATCTATGTCCAACAACATGATCATCGCTTTGGAAAACGAGGGGAATGTACAAATGACTGCTGAGGAGGTGGCCGATGGCGTTGCTGAGTTTTACATCTGGAAGGAACGATAAAAAGCAGACGATGCGTAAGCACAATAGAAAAGTACAACCCGACGAAGAAGACCGAGGTGCTGCTGATACGTCAATTCCAGTCAATCAGGAGAATGGCATTGCCATAACGGTAAGAAAACTGAAGTCGACGACGACATCGCCCGCCGCTACCGAAAGCGCAAGACTACCATTACGAAAAAAAGGATACACACAATTTGGTAAGCGCGATAAACTTCACTCGCTCATTCAGCTACTATTGTGGCACGACACTGTCGTTTCATGAACCGATATCGACGGCAGTGTCTCCGCTTTCGAACGGAGAACCTTCCAAGCTTCTCGTCATTCACAAGCTCAACTCAATTTTACGTCAAATGAGGTCTCAGCAACTCCGTGCTGGAACGGAGACGTAGCTCCTGTCGTGTCGAAGTCGAGGAGGCTGAACACGAGCAACAACATTCGTGACTGCGACGAATCTTGTTCGATTCTAAACTTCCAGCGATCACATGCATTCAAGATATGCGTAAGCGAACTCAGCTTCGACTGCATTGCCGAGCACAAACAATGTCAGTCGACTGTTACAATTCTGATTTTGACGATGATATCACAATTAGTCTATGAACATATGTACGTGTGTGTTTGGTGTAGAGGGCGTCTCAAGGACGTTCGTCTGAGTGATGATGAGGCGGTCAACAGCTGACATTGTGACTGTGACATCATTCAATTACTGTGACTTCTTTGGGGGCTTGAGGTTTGTGGGGGGCTTAACGACAAAGCAGGCCATTCCCAACTCGGTGGTAATGGTCGTGATGACATTGTGGCAAAAGTGTAGATAGAGCACGCCTGAAAGCGCCAAGCTGGCATAGATGACCTGCAACTGTACCTCTGGGGATGTCTGGATGAACGATGTTGGCAAATTGGCGTCGACAGCGAGCAACACTGACCAAACGATAGCAATGTTCCAGTATGGGAAGGGAGCCTTTGTGACGTGCGCAACGATGAGTAGACCAACGTTGTAGGCGAAGGTGATGCCCCAGTAAGCCAAGAAGGGGAGCAAAGCACGTGGATCGGCAAGAATGAAAGCTCGGTTTGCTCGAATCCAGAAGACGTTGGCGGCAATCTGAGCAACAAGAGGAGTGAGACCGAAGAGAGGGGTGAAGATGGACTGCTTGCGCGACTTGCGAGCTGCAACGACGTTGCCGTAAGAACCGGCGATGTTGAAGAGCAGACCGAAGAGGCCGAAGGTCATGAAAGCGTCGTTGAGGGGAAGGTTGAAACGACCGAGGTGCTGGCTGACAAAGTCGATCTTGGCTAATCCAGTGATGTTGAGGATGCCTCGATCCCAAAAGATGGGTCCGCCGACATAGCCAGTGAGGGCGTAGATGAAGACAATCATGAGAATGCCTTCAACAGGACCGCTGAAGGCGGACAGGAAGAGCGTACCGGTGTGGAACTCTTCCCAGGTGGTGAGGTAGAAGTTGGCGAGAGTCGCAACAAGCGAAGCAGGGGCCCAGACAGATCGGCCCAAGTTGAGAGCAGCGCAGCAAAGGACGCATTCGAGGGTAGTGTTGATAGCATCACAGCCGTGGTCGAACAGCTCACCGAGGGGACCTGCCATTCCTGTCCTCCTAGCCTGTTTACCATCAATCGAGTCTAGGCTCTGATACATGAACAAGCACAAAGCCCACGTGTAGAAAACCCATGGAGGTAGACATCTGCCAGCCGAGTCGGCGCGAGGAGCAAAATCGATCTTGGAAGCAGCGCCAGGGATACCGAAGTTGGCAAATAGAGGGCGAACGGGCAGCAGCGTTGCGTCAGAAGGGAAAGCCGAGTTGAGCGCAAGAGTATGAGCGCTTGAGTCAAGCTTGAGTTGTGTCGCGCATTCGAGACCAGGATCGCTGTATGCAAGGGTAGCAAAGTTAATGAAAACAAGAAGCAGACCCGAGAGGGTGATCGTGTTGGGTGCGACGCTGGTGGGGAAGAGCTCAACGAGCCAGTTCCAGTACGGGCCAAGAACGTATTTCGAAACTAGGGATTTATCGGTACCACTATACTTGTAGAGATGGAGGTTTTGGACCCTGTGACGGGGGATATAGTCGAACATGATGACGAATCTGGCGCGGTATCCCGTTGCAGAGGTGCACTCTATGGAGCTGAGTGAAGGGGGACGCTAGCAGGGAAGATGGTGAGTACGAAGATGGATGCAACCAGCTGTTTGGTCGGACAGGTGCGGATCCAGACGCAAACGTGAAAGGCGATGCCACAGCTCACAACGTTGGGGCGCATGCTGGAAGAAATGTCATGCAAAAGGAAAAAAAAGTCGCCTTGTCCTCCACAAAGCGCGTTCGGAACGTGTCACACAGTGCGGCTACTCACGACTCTGTACTCACACTTTCTCTTGTCTTCGACGTCACTTTCTAGCTTGAAGCTGTCACAACGCGTTGAGGGAACGTGAATCGTGAGATTAGTCCTCAGATCAACCCCGATGAACAATCCTCCACTCTCATTTTCTGGCTACAGTACTTCCTCGGGAAGAAGCTCACCGAGTCACTTTGCCGCGGAACGAGATTGAGCTCAGCTAGAAGGATGACACCTTCCATCAGCAAGACCATCATCATCCTGTATTGGCTTTCGCACTGGAACGCTTGTCAAGATGCGCTGCACAAGGCTCGTCCGAGCGGCAGCGGAGTCTTCCTCCGCCGCAAGCACATCTTCTCTACCGCGCAAAGCACGCATAGCCATCATTGGCGCTGGACCGTCCGGCTTCTACGCAGCATCCCGTCTCCTTTCTCGCATTCCATACTCTCACTCTGAATCTGCCGCATCGCAACCGCTCTCGATAGACGTCTTTGACAGACTGCCCGTTCCCCACGGTCTAGTCCGATACGGTGTTGCACCAGATCATCCCGACGTAAAGAACGTCGAGAACAAGTTCGCCACGGTGTCCCAAGATCCACGCTTGCGCTTCGCCGGCAACGTCAACGTCGTACACTCTCCACCTGATGACGCTGACAAGTCGCAGTACTCAGATGCAGTGCAGGTTCCGTTAGAAGTGCTATCGCGGTACTATACGCACATCTTGTTCTCGTACGGTGCTTCGACAGGTAGAAGCTTGGGCATCCCAGGATCAGGCGCAGGAGAGTTGGGAGGAGTCTACACGGCACTCGAGTTCGTCAATTGGTACAACGGACACCCGGCATCTCATGACCCAACACTGCTTGCCGCATCGCACTTCAATGTGAACCTCGCTAACAAGCATCACATGACAGTCATTGGTGCTGGAAACGTGGCTTTGGACGTCGCCAGGATTGTTCTCCGCTCTTCTACACCATTCCTCGAGTCGTCTTCGGGACGAGTGACGTCGAACAAAGCACCTGGCCTGTCAGCGTTGGAAGACACCGATGTACCGGAACCTGTGCTGGCTGAATTGGCCAAATGTAAAGTTCGCGATGTCGATATCTTTGCCCGTCGCGGACCCGCACAGTTAGCTTTCACCAACAAGGAAGTCAGAGAGATGCTCTCGCTCGAAGGCATTGCATTACGTCAACCTGAAAGAGAGCTTCTCGACTCGGCACTGGCTCAACTTGACGAGCTGACAGCAAAAGGTGCCGCTGATCCGGCAAGGGCAAACGAAATTGCATCTGAAGTTAGGGTCAAGAAGCGACTACTAAGCATCTTGGGCAAGGGTAGCAAAACCAAGACTGAAGGAGAAGTCAAGACGTGGGGACTCAACTTTTTCCGTTCGCCCGCTGCCTTCTTACCGAAGGAGGGAAGTAAGAAAGAAGTCGGAAGTGTCGAATGGAACGTCACAACGCTGCAGAGTGGTCAGCCCACGCCCGCAAACCTGGATGCTGCGGATCCCAAGAAAGCTACTTGGGGATCTGGTTCCTTAGACCCTACCCCTGCTGCAAGCACGTCAACAGCGACAGGGAAGAAGGTCACTACACAGACCGATATGATCATCTCGAGCGTCGGCTACCAAAGTGAACCACTATTCTCCCCCTCTTCCTCTGCTTCACCAGCGGTCGTCAAGGAGGGGAGATTGGTGCAGCTTCCTTTCGATTCGTCGCGTAACATCGTTCCCAACGCAGGAGGTAGAATCGTTGATCCATCGACAAAGGACGCTATTCCAGGTGCTTACGTCAGTGGATGGCTCGCAAGAGGACCAAATGGCGTTATTGCAACCACTATGATGGATGCATACTCAGTAGCTGACGTGATTCTATCTGATCTGCACTCTACAGATCAGAGCCGAACAGCTGCGGAAGGAGAGGGAGACTTGTTGGCGCAGTTACAACAAGGGTCGTCGAAGAAAGTCGTCGGCTTCGAAGGGTGGAGACGCATCGACGAAGAAGAGAAGCAAAGGGGACAGAAGCTGGGCAAGCTGCGGGAAAAGATCCTAACCGTCAAAGAGATGCTCGATATTGTCAACTGAACCAAAACGCGCCTCGAAATTGCCACCACTCGCACTCAAGCATTCAACCAATCTGCACTGTACGTTACAGTACAGTACTGTACGACTATACACAATCTTCAACGCAAGCATCATCTGCTTTCCTTTAGAATCGCTGCAATTGCTAGCTGGTATAATACAATCAAGACACAAAAGGACAATATCTAATGACCAAGCTCATTAGCAGCAGCCTCGAATGACTCCTTGAAGATGCTGCAAGCCTGAGCCAACTCGTCCTCGCTGATGTTGAGAGGAGGGATGAACCTCAACACGTCAAACACCGAGGTACTGAGGAGAAGCATGTCGCGCTTGAGGCACTCGGCGACAATCTTTGGTGCGATCTGCTCAACCTTCTTCGCGCCCCCCGCTGTTGCTGCTGCTGCCGTTGTGTTCTGCGAAGCGGCGTTAGTGGGAGTGTTGGCGAATTGGACGCCGATCATGAGACCTCGTCCTCGAACGTCTTCGATCAAATGGCCGTATTTGGAGTCCTTCTTGAGGCTTTGAAGGAAGGAGACAAGCTGGTCGGAACGCTTGGCGACATTGTCGAGTACTTTCTCCTCCTCAAAGGCCTTGATGACGGCGGTTGCAGCAGCACAGGACACCGCGTTACCGGCGTAGGTGCCACCCATGGAGCCTGGCTTTTGTCGGCTCATGAGCTCGTTGGTGGATGCGATGCCGGAGAGGGGGAAGCCGTTGGCGATACCCTTGGCGAAGATGAGGACGTCGGGACGAACGCCAGACTCTTCGACGGCAAACATGGTTCCAGTTCGTCCGAATCCAGACTGGACCTCGTCACAGATGAGCAAGAGGTTATTCTCATCACAGATTTGGCGAAGACCGTGAAGGAAGGAGGCAGGAGCGGGAACGTATCCACCCTCACCGATGACCGGCTCGATCAAGATTGCGGCAGTGTCAGAGGGAGCGGTCTGCTGCTGCAATGTCAGGCGGACCTGATGAAGCGACTGACGAACGAGCTCCTCGATGTCAGTGTCGACGGGAAGGCCGAAGTGAGAGTAGAAGGGGAAGGAGGTGGCAAAGACACCAGGCATGAGGGGACCGTGACCTTCACCGTAAATAGTCTTGGAGCGGGTAAGAGCGGCAGTGGCGGCAGTTCGGCCGTGGTACGATCCTTGCATAACGATGATGTTCTGTTTCTTGGTGGCAGCACGAGCGAGCTTGACGGCAGCCTCAACGGCTTCGGCACCCGAGTTCCAGAAGAAGACAGTGTCGAGGGATGGGTGGGGAAGGATAGGCAGAAGATGCTGGATGAGCTCAATCTGAGCTGCAGAGAAGCCGATGTTGACCTGTCATGCGCACAAAGAGTGAAAAATAATCATATCTATCAGTTTTCTGCATGCGTCGACTGCTCTTGCGATTGCGTTCAAGGCGAAACAACTTACCTGTGCATGAGTGATCTTGCCGCATTGCTTGGCAGCGGCTTCGGTCACTTTAGGGTGGCAGTGTCCCAAGTTGCAGACACCGATACCGGAAGTCATATCGAGGAGCTTGACACCCTTGTCGGTGGTGATCCAGCTGCCCTTACCATCCTCAAAGACGTGCTTGGAGAGACGGCCGATACCCTTAGTGATGTGGGACTCGCCAAAGGAGGCGGCGTCAAAGCTAGCTGCTGGCATGGTTGGACGAAAAGCTTGCGTTCGTTTTGTGGTTGAGGAGAAGTGCCGACGAGCTGATGAAGAAGCGATGATGGCGGAAGAAGGAGAAGCTACCATTGCGAAGGGGCCTCGAGCGAGGGAGCTCTTTATAGGCTGGGAAGGGAGAAAAGCACGCATGATGAATCCAGTGACTCGCTGCTGAGATTTGTCGTTTGAGTCTGGAGTTGCGTTTATCGGAATGTGCAAGAAAGGAAGAGCGAAAGGCAAGCGAGACTCTACCTGCGTTGTGGTGGAGGAGTCAATAGGTCTAATGAGAAGGGATGCAGGAAGAGCGCTCCTTATCAGTACAATGCCTGCTTGGCAAGGTGCACTGTTGAACGGGCAGCAAAAGCATCGGTACAGTAGAGGCGTTGATGATGACTGAGTTGAGTTGTGCCGGTGGAGTCGATTTGTGTTACAGCTCTCTGCATCTTTTGAAATTCTAAAAAGCGCTCGTTCTCGGGGCTCCTTGGGCTGTAGAAGAGCTGGCGGAATCGCAATCTGAGCGCGAGACCCTTCTTTTTTGTCGGAACAACTCTTCGAACCCAAAAGCTGCTTCGTTAGGACGCGACTCGGCAACTTGCAAGATGTTTTTGAAGAGCCGCCCCGCACTCAAGTTTAGCCGCGCTTAGCGCTCTGTTTTCTGTCTGTGTCTGCTGTGCCGACAGTGACCAGAATCCACCGAATTGCCTCAGCTGACGCTGCATCACCACCTTGATTGTGCCGGTATAGAAGTACTTAACGACTGACGCTTCCCCACATCCGGCAATTACCTTCCCCCTCGTGCACACACACGCGCACCCTCCTATAGATTTTGTAACAAGATAGCATTGGCTCAAGCGAGCCCTATGAAATACAGTCGCGAACATCAAGAAGTGGGGATGGAAACCAGACCAGAAGACCGAACACTAAAGAGAGGAAGCTAGATGATACATATTTGCGCAAGAGAGATACGATACTGGAAGAATAGAAGAGATGCTATCGAGAACAGGAAAATCGATGAATTGACCCGTTCAGAGTTGGGAGACAGATTGGCATGAGGCGATGCTGCGAGCATGCTTACGGTCGGGATTGTGAGAAGCCGTGTCCACCAGCTGTCGCAGCAGCAGTGAAAGCCTGAATGCCGCCGGCTGCCTGGATACTATTCCAAGCCATGCGAAGCGGGCTGGTCGTAACGCCATCATTACCATTGAAGCCTGAATAATGGTTTACGCTGCGGTTAGTGTCCATGCTGCCATGGCCTTGCGAGGGGACCTGATGGTGCTGAGACATCTGTGCGTGCTGCTGCTGCATGTTGGCCTGCATCTCGAATGGGTCATCCAAGTACCAGCCCTGTTGTTGTTGTTGGTGCTGCTGCTGCTGCATGCCCTGAGGGGCTGCTCCCGCCAGGCTCACACTCATCATCTGCGAATGGCTTGAGAAGCCTCGACGGCTGGGCGATAGTCCGCTCGAGAAGCGCAACGAGCCGGGAGTACGACCTGGTGTCAAGCCCGAGCCCATACCCAGGCCCGCACCGAAGCTAGCACCTCCGAAGCCCATCTGTCCAGCACCACCGCCCATAGCCAATTGCATCTGCAAGCTTGCGCTCGAGTTAGGTGACAGCATGCCTGCTCCTCCATTTCGCAGCGGCGAGCTTCGGTGGGCTAAGGCTGCTGCAACACGAGCTGTCGAAGAAGGCGATTGCATGCCATCGCCCATGTGGCCCTTCTGACCCATCGATCCGCGCATCGACGACATTGGCGAGCTGATCGACCAGAGTCGCTTCGGCGATGTCACTGAAGAGTTGCCGGAAGTGCTCTCCTCGGTCGACCCCTTGGTCTGTCGACGCAACGGCGATCCACGCGAGAGTTCGCCCTCCATCCCGTTGGAGAAAGCGAAGGCACTGCCGAGCGCCGAGCCTCTCATGGCGTACATCGAAGGCGAGTATCCGTACCCGAGCTGCCCGCTGCTTTGACCAGCCATCTTGCGCTTCCTGGCACTGTGATTCGCTGTGGCCTGCATCGATGGCGGGGGCATCAGAGTCAAAGGGCTGCTCGGCGGACTGCTGGCGCTGTCAATCAGACCTGGAAGTTTGCTATAGTTGCTGCCACCGATGCTGCTGCTGTAGACGGAAGACCCAATGTGAGGACGGACAGGCGTCATGGAGTCTAGCCCGTTGATTGCCATGGCGCCGCCTCCGAGTGGGCCGCCATTCTGCGGCTGTGTCTCCAGAAGAGGAAGGCGGTCGGCCATAACTTGATGACCATCGCCTTTTGCCTTCTTCGCTGACTTCAGGTGCCCCGTCTCCTTGTCTGAATCGTCACCGCTGTCTCCGGCATCACCAGCTTGCGTCTTCTTGCGCTTGGTCTTGTTGCGCTTCTTGGCACTGATGTCCAAAACGTCGCCGCTCTGCGAAGAGGGCAAGCCATTCGCATCAGAGACAGACAGGGCCCTCTCGACTGCGTCGGGAGAGCCCATGCTTTTATTCATCTGACTCTGCTGCTGCTGTTGCTGGCGAGCCTTGGCAGCTTCAAATTTCTGCGGGACGGCGTTGTAGAGGCCGTTCTGGAATCGGTCCTCGTGTCCTGGCTTGATACCCCACCAGCCTCCCTTCCCTGGCATGTTGACTTCACGCTCGATCTTGACGAAGCTTTTATTGAGACTCAGATTATGTCGAATCGAGTTCTGCCAGCCTCGGTCGCCTTTTTCAAAGAAGGGGTAGGTGGAGCTGATCCAGTCATACACTTCGGACAAAGAGAGGCGCATGTCTGAGGAAGACTTGATGGCTTGGCCGATGAGACCGGCGTACGAGACAGAGCTGGGCTTTGCCTTGGATTGCCCGTAGCCGGGAGGAAGCAGGTAGTAACGAGCAGGTGGCTCTTCAAGGAGTGTGCCCGCCTCAAGAGCTGCCTTGAGCTCCTCTGAGACGAGCTTGACGAGACGGCTCCCGTCCGGCTGATCCCAGCCGATTTCGTCACCGTTCTGAACAGACGGAGAGGTCTGGGTCATGCGCTCAAAGTCCTGACAAGGCAGATCCACTACCTTGAAAGCAGCGGGGTCAGTTGCAGACCCGCCAGCCGCCTTCGACTTCTTGGACTTCTTCGTCAAGACGCTCTGCGAGACATCATTTGCCTCCATGTCAACGACTGGAACACGCTGATCAGCAGTCTTGGGGACAGACGTGGGCATGACGGGCTCAGCACTACCAGCTCGAACAATCATGTTGACAGCAACAGTGCCTTGCTCAGTTGGATGGTGCATCAGGTGAGGCACATCGATGCCATCGACCTTTGCTGCGTCACCGAGCTGTTTGCTAGGAGATGGCGGAGAGTCGCTCTGCACGCGCCTGACCTCTGCAGCCCTCTTGCCCTTCATGTTGCGATGCTGTGTCGTAGCGCTTGCAGCTTCGTCCTCGGCTAGTGCTGGCAGAGTGTCGCGAACATCCTTGCTTGGCTCCGGCAGCGGCTGACTGATGCCAACGTTGGGCGCGGAGACGGCGCGTGGCAAGCTGGAACCGAACACATCGGCGGGGCTAATGGTGTCGATCTTGCGCGACCCAGCACGCCTGTGTTTGCTACCGCTGGGGCCTGAGCCCAGAAAGTCTCGGATGTTGCCAGAGGGCTGTCGATTGTGGCGCGAGTCGAGAGCGGGACCGGACTGAGCACGGACAAGGGCGCTGCGCGGGCTTGCGAAAGGCAGCTTGCCACCGATCATCTCATCGCCGGCGATCCCCGCTCGAAGTGATCGACCAACACGCAGAGGCGACGCAGTGGATAGAGTGAAGGTCTTGCCGGTACCATCATCGAGCTGAGCAGCTTCCGCGAGCGATGCAGGAGGTGGGTCGAGCGCGGTACCCCCTGGGACGGAGAAGAGCAGGCCGCGTTTGGCGTTGAAGCCGTCCGGCTTTTCAAGACCCGAGACATCCTCATGGTGTACATGAATCTCATCGTCAGCATCAAAATCGAGGTCGCTCATCCGGCTAGCAACACCAGAGACTAGGCGGCCCGAAAGTGGTGACATGACAGCAACACCCTGCGCGGAAGAGCGCATGAGCGAAGAGTTCGTAGAGCCTTGTGCACTTGGCTGTCGGGCGTGGAAGAAACCAGCAACGGAAGGACTGACGCCGATGAGCTCAGGACGGGTCTCGTCAGCGGAAAGGAGGAAGTGGGCCGCGGGTGTGACAGACGAGCTGGCGCGCAAGCTTGAGCGGTTGGCGTCGGTGCCCTTGCGCAAGCTTGTCAGCGGCTCAGCATCCCAAGCCGAGAAAGTGATGGGACCGGGCGTTGAGTGAATGTTGCATAGCGTTTCGAGCGAGTCAAAACCGGGTTGGCTTGGCGAGATACCGTGCATAGTGAAGTCGTAATGCTCGCGGGTTGTCATGCGTGCGTGCATGTTGCTGGGGCTGGCGCCAATCGTGGTCCATCGCAGCGCTCGGGAAGAAGAAGATTCCAAAGGAGTTGCACGTACAACAGAGTCAGGCGATCTGCGGGTCTTGTTGCTTGCGTTGGGTGTGCTGACGACGAACGAAGCGTAGTCTGGATTGGCCGCTTTGATAGCATCAGCAGCGGCTGCTGCTTTGATCGCCTCCTTCTGCTCGTACTCTGCACGCGCGGCCGCCTCTGCCTGCTTCTGAACAGCCAGCTCGGCCTTCTCCTGTTCCTCAATGAGCTTGCGTTGGGCAGCTTGCTTGTGTCTCAGCTTTTCCTCCTTGTAGAGACGTCTTGGGCTAGTTTGCTGTGCCATGACCTTGTCGAGGAAGCTCAGACCGCTCATCTTAGTCTCCAAGCCGTCAAAGGCTGTAGGTGCTGCAGTACCGTTGGAGCTCTCAGAGAAGGTTCTTCGATGCGAAGCTCCCCAGCCATCAGCAGCGAGACCTCCGTTTAGAGCGCCCGACTCGTTGCTGACGAAGCAGACGCCAGAGTCATCGGCTTCAATGAGTGGGCTGCAGAAGGTGGCACCATTCTCCACAGGTGACTTGAGCAATCGCAAGGTACCTCTTGGACTGACCCATGCACGTCGACTGAGTTCCTCGAGCGAAGTGCATTCTCTCACCTCCTCGCTTACGCGGACGACGGGGGAAGACTCGAATGAGACCGTACGCACTCGCGATCTGCGGCCCGAGAAAGCACTTTGCAAGCCTTCCGGTGGAGTGGCCGGATCTGGACTGGTGTTGGAATCGCTGGTGCTGAGATCGAGACCCAGACCGATCTTGGTACCCGACTTGATGCTGCTGCCGATGCTTTTCTTAGCGTGTGTTCTCGTCGGTGGTGTACAGAAGGAAGAAGTCGAACCTGCCTCCGGCGAAGATTGGGCACCGACAGAGTTAGGCGTTGCGAGGAGATCATGAGATGTCTTGATGGACGAGGAAGTGATGCTTGCGTTAGCTGTTGCCCTTTCGCGCTCACGTCTCAGACGCAGCTTTTGCTTCTTGAGCTTGAGTCGTCGCCTTTCCTCGGCATTGCCAACTTGATCGAGGCTAGGATGCACTTTCGGTGAGCCGGGAGAGTCTTGTGGCTCGATTACGGCAGTGAAAAAGGACAGGGCAGGGCTGCTAGTGTTACGAGACCACGTTGGTCCACCAGCACGAGCCAAGGGTGAAGGAGCTGCGAGACGGGATTGCGACGCGCCAGCCTTGGCTTCAGCCGCCTTGCTACCCTCAGCTGCTTCCGTCTTTCCGAGCGATGATACAGCCTGACCTGACGAGGTCGACTTGATGTCAGTCACCTTGGTTGATGTTGTTGACGTGGAGGTTGCGGAAGTGGTAGCGGTAGCTGAGAAGGGCTTTCGCTCGGCCTTTAGGAAAGCAGCCACGCCAGCCTTTGTCCTCTCATAGTCTTCCCTAGTCAAGCGAAGACCCATTGCCTGAGCCCTAGCAAAGAAGTCCTCGGCATCCTTGGACATTTCAGAGCCAGATGACGCAGCAGAGGTAGACGCGGCGGCCGTTGTTGCTGAAGAGCTGGCGGTGCCCAACTTGGAGATGGATGCGGTAGGGTTGGGCTTAGAAGTAGATGCTGATGGCAAGGCGGAAGAGGAAGTCAACGGTGATCCAGCTTTGTTGGCTACATTTGATGCTGCAGCGAGTCTGGCGCGGATGCCAGAACGGCTAATTGAGCGCGTGTTGGAGGTGGCAGCTGCGGAAGACGAGGCGAGCGACGAGGATGCATCGATGGTATCCTGACCGGAAGCGACTGTGCCGGGATCCTCCATGCTAGCGGGCGTACCAGACCGCGATCCAGAGGGCGTTGGACTGGCATGGATGGCCTGGACAAGCGAATTATCGGCGGCATTGCTGGTGAGCATGGAGAATTTGGCACGTCGGTTGCCTGGACCCGAGCGTGAGAAGGTGCTAGGAGCGATACTGGTGGCGCGTGTTGCAGGAGTAGCAAAGGGTGTGCTAGTGGGCGTAGGCGAGTAGTCGGATGAGGACGATGCTGGTGGATAGTTGGAGCTCGAGGAGCCAAACGAACGTGAGCTGGAAGGCGTCGTCATTTTCGGAAAAGGCCACTTTTAAGCGCGCGACGGGGGTTTCAGAGTCCCCGCTCACGCTAGTGGGAGATGGTGGCTGAGAGATGCTCTACGTAGACCGTTTCCGTGTCGACAAAGTGTATGGTTGAACGCGTAGATTGTATGCTGTTGGAAGATGGTCGATGCTGAGTGCGCGCGCGTTGAACGAAGGAGCTCAGGTCGCGTGTCGTTGACTGTCCGTCTTCGCGCGGTATTCGGATTGTCAGGAGATTGATGCTGGTGCGAGACGGTGAGGGCAACGATGGAGAGAAGGTGATGGTAGCTGTGGATGAAGAATGAATATCGTGGGTGAAGGGATGGGAGTGCGAACAGGTGAAGAAAGAGAAGGAGAGAGGACGGTAGAATGCAATCTGGCTAAGTGAGATGCACGGGCAGGCGAGCAGGCAGCCAGCAGCAGCAGCACTGGAATAGTTGGCTGAAAGGATGCAGAAAGGGAGGAAGAGGAGAGCAATTTCTCGGTGGGAACTGAAAACGCGTTGGTGAGTGTCAACTCTGCTGGCTCCTGTTGAAATTTCGAGCGCGACTCAAATTTGGCATTCGACGTGATTAAGCGTGCTCAAAAGCCGACTTTACCATCCCTGAGAGCTCTCATCAGTCGCTTGAAGTCACTACTAGTGAGCGCATCAGCATGCAGTGGAGCTGAGTCCATGACCATCGTTGTGCAGTAGATGCTTGGGAAACGAGGCAAAGCTCTAAATCAAAAGATAGGACAGGGAGAAGAACGGGAAGTGTCTCCAGATATGAGTTGCGGGCACAGCATCACGGAAAGACTTCATAGAAGCGAAGCTGGACTGCGTACACGCGGCATTTCGAAACGATGAGAGCACAGTCCTTGCTTGCTTTGCTCCGAGTGTCGCTCCTTTTTTTGAATCGCGGTCAGAGCTGAACGCAGAGAATGAGAATGCGAAAGGCACGTAGACTGAACCGAGCATGTCAAAAGCGAAAGATTGAATTGGATTTCCCCTCTAACTTATGCTGCATACCATATCAAGTGCCTGGCTGTGTAGAGAGTCTGCTGGCTGCATTTAGAGGAGTCTCTTGTGTGTCTGGACTTGGACAAGAGCGGCTACTGTATTGCTTCGCCTTGTCATGCCCGACGCCGTGAACTGCCCCTCGCTTGGGTTTGACAGTCCACCCGCAGGAATTCAAGGCGAGAGCCGCTCGGCGTTGTGTCCAGGAGACAAGGTAGATTAGACAGACGAAATGCGTCCGAGACTCACTGACAGCGCGTGCGTTCTCCGAGCCTAGGACGCAGCCACGCATATTCAAAAGTACTCTTTTCCTGCCCACAGTTGCAATCACTTCCAAAATCTTTTGTCCCGCTTCTCCACCTGCATTCAAGCTGCAAGTCAAGTCTCCTTCTGCGCTTTCCATCCGATTGCCGCTGCCAGCCTTCCGCCTCGCTCTTCGTCTCTCGCCCTTTGACCGATGCAACGCTTCAAGAGAGGTGTGAAGCTCCTGAGCCGTGTGCAGCTTCTATTCTGTCCCGGCACAAGCATATTTCCATGGTTGGTAGCCTCCTCTAAGCTATCACGGAAAAGCAGCATACTTGCTCGCAGCATCTCTCGATGAGGAGACTCATGAAACTTCAGAATATGGGACGTCGAGAGAGACTGAACGAGCAGTGATTGCGTGCATGCCTCGTGTCGAGGAATGTGAGCTTTGACAAGCGGCAGCGATCATGCTATACTTAAGGCGCAGAAGGCTGCAGCTGTGTGCAAGTGCGTTCCAAATGACGCCGAGCAGTTCGTCATTGCCTCGGTAAGCCCGTCTTCAAAATCGCATTCGATCCTCCCGTCCAGCCTCGAACAAGCTCTTCTCTTGTCTTTGACTGTGATAGTAGCCCTCATCTACACTGAAACACTGTCGATCCTGGAAGATCAGCTCAATCCTGCAGCCTCTTGGACCGGAAGCGAAACCGTCTTCTGGTCGAGCTTGGAACACGGCGTAAGCCTGCGCCTGCCTCTTTCGGGGTCAGCGGTGATTCCAAATGTAAGGAGTTCACGTCGGCCGCCGCTCTGTGTACAGTACAGTACAGTACAGCAACTTCAGCTCACCTCGCTTTTTTTTCCTTTTTTCGCACTGTCACTTTATGCGTCGCGTACATCACCGCGTTTGGGTCGCGTAGCATCACGTGACTATTCGTTCTCGCTGGTTGACCGTTGCTTCACAAGACCCAGGCTCAAGATGATATAGTACAACGAAATGAATGTGGAGTGCGCATGCAATAACGACAGCAAAGGCATGTATGACATCAAATGCCGGCGATGGCTTCAATGACCAGCTCGATTTCTTCCTTGGCTTCACGGGTATCGGTGGATATTAGGTATGTCGACCTCTCACATGTCGAAGACTCCCCCTCGCATTCTTGCAACACCTCCAAATGAAGCGAGTGGCTCATGGTGCAGTCGTCTCCATCGTCACTGACCGAGACCAAATGAACAGGATCTAGCGGTACAAGTGTCATGAGACTGCTATCAGTCGCAGATCTCGACAGAGCTAGGTGCTGGTTGATCACCTGGTACCACCGCCTCTTCCATTGCGTCGTTCCTTCCACTTGCAAATTGAGCCAGCCCGAAGGAAGGGATGCCATACCAGCTCCGGCACCGCTTTTGCCATCTTTGAGTATCTTCTCGATCTGCCTCAGACGTTCTCGTCGAGAGTTGGCTCTTGATTCTTGCTGCCCCATCCGCTCTCGCTCGCGTTGCTCTCTAGCTTCCGCTTCCGCCTTCAGCTTGGCCTCGCGTTCCGTCAAATGCTGAATCTTGAGCTCGTATTCTTGCTTGATCCGTTCCGCTTCCTGTTCTCTCCACTCCTGCTCTTCTCGGATGCGCCTGGCTCGATCGCACTCTAGCTGTCTCTGCTCTTCAATGGCACGACGTCGTCGTTTCTCCTCGGCTTCGAGCTTGCTGCGCTCGTATGCATCAAGCTGATTGCGTGCGGCCTGCTCACTTGCCCACTTGGCTCGTCGCACCGCTTCCGCTTCCATCTTGTCCTTAGTCCCTCGCTCCACACTGGCAAGCTCCTCCGCCAAACGCCGTGTTTCGCTTTGAGCTTCTCGAACTGCGACTTGAGCGGCTTCTTCTGCTGCTTTGGCTCTAGCCTCAGCCTGTGCCAGTCGGTCTCGGAGATCGCGCATCTCTTCTGCTTCAGCGTTCTGTGTTGATTCGCTGTGAACCTCCTTCTCCTGCGACACCAAAAAAGTTTCACTCCAGGGCGTCGATGGATGCTCCACAGAGTCTGGTGAGCCCAAAGCACCTATCCAGTTTTCTCCATCGGTAGATCTGTCTGCAAACTCGCCCGGAGGTGCCGGCAGCTCCTTGTCGAAGATCGACGAGGCAGCAACACTGCCCCTCGAGCTGGATGTAGTGCACCGATGCTTATCGGGGCCTGACGAACCCACCGAGTCACTCCCTGAAGCCTGTCGGCTTCGACCCTGGCTTGGACTCACTGCGCCAGGAGCCGAGCGTCGAGAATGCAGGGAATTTGCAATGTCATTCGAAGATGGTGTGAAACCAGGTAAACTCAGAAAGGAAGCTCGTTTGCAGGCGTTGTCCGCAAACTCCCACAGACTTAGGGACTGAAGGCTGCTCCGTATGCTCTCGTGGCTCTCAGATGATCTCGGATCATCAGCTCGAGTGAACGCCAGTGATTCAACGAATCGGGGGCCAGTTGGGGTAGCAGAGTGCATGTCGGAAGTCGCTGTCTTGATGATGTCCGCATCCTTCTTTGCCTCGGTAGGCTTACGAGGCGAGTTGATGCTCGCCGGTCGTTTTGAGGAACTGGCCGAAGGCGCAGGCGAGGGTGGTGCTGGAGGTAAAGCGAATGGAGGCGGTGGAGCTAGTGGCGGACTGATGGCAAATCTCGGCGTTCGATTGGCGGGTGATCTTGAGCCTGCATTGAGAATAGCATGTTGCTCAGCTCGAAGCTTCCTCATGACCTCATCTCGAATAGCCTCGTCGACGCGGGTTCGTTCCCTCGCATCAGAAAGGGCTCGTACCTCGTCGGAGGCAGTGCTGGCCAACCCAAAGCAGGTCGAAAGGTCCGAGTTGCTTGTTTTGCGCAGCTGTATCGGCTTCTGTAGGCTCTGCGCCGGGTCTGAGGATAACGATGAATTCGACGGGATCCGCGGTGACGCTTGTTCTTCGTCTGGATGGCTGTTGCAAGCCAGCAAGGGAGGCGAGTCGTTCTTAAGTGGCAAGGGCGGAGGCATGCTCGTGCGTCTAATTCCGTTGTGAAATTTCGGCTCATCGATCACGGACTCGAGATCGATCACGATGCCTTGCGGGCTCGGAATGCTCCGTGGGTGCTCTGATAGCCTAGCGATGGCTGAAGAATTGTAAGATTTGGGCCTGATGCTGATGAATGCAGTCGATGCGTGCTCATCACTGCGATGGGAGGAGCCAATGTCCGAGACGGGACGAGACCAGTTGGCATCATGTCCTGCCTCTTCTGGAGAGCATGGTGCACTTGGCCTGGCTCTCGTAATTGTACTGGCTCCCGAAGTCGACGACCACGAAGCTCTGAAGTCTCGAGTGAGGTTGGGCGACGCAATATGAGCGAAGCCCTCGAGCTGGAGCTTAGATCCCACCAATGCCGAGGTAAGCTGAGAAGCATTGACGATGGTGACAGCTGCGAAGAGACCAGCTCCCAAAGATGACTGGAGCGCTCGCCCCTGGACCAGGACCTGTGCTCGCTTGAGGCCTGTCAGGTCTTGCCCCACCGACACGACAAGTAAGAGTCTTGCTTGAACACGAAGAAGAGCAAAGCGAGTCTCTTGATTCCGTAATTTGGATCGAAGGGCATCCAGACCCCCTGCCGCTGTTTCAAGTAATTGCAAAGGGGCACATCGAGCTGTGCTCCCCTCAGCTGTAGCGAGGAGGATATGATCGTAGCGGCAGCCCTCCTGTGACAGCTGCTCGATAGCAATTCGTACGCTGCTTTCGAAAACACTGCTGCTCGAGGAGGCCAGCATCGTAGACAGCTATGGTACAGTGAGCGACTTGAACGGAAGCTGTTGAATAGATGGTGTTGACAGGCTCTGCCTGGAGTCGAATGAGCGTGCTCAGGCTGCCCCTAGATCGTCTTTGTTTGAGGACAAATATGAACGGCGCGAAGGGCAGCCAGCTGCCTCAAGTTGCACACGGATGCCGTGCTTTAATGATGGTGTTGCACGATGGAAGGTGTCGAGAGACTGTTGGACATGGATGTGACGGTGAAAGCAGAACGACAAGAGTGAGAGGGATGGAGGGCAGTGGACAACAGACATGGCGGTCTCAAAACTTGAAGCGAGAAGATTAAGCGCCTTGGGCTTCTTTCGGCTAAGGTGTCGTACAGCAAGAAGCCACACAACGAGCCGCGATCTTGAGCTCGAGCTTGGACAATGGACAGACGCCTGTCGTCCTTTAGCCCTGCACAAACATGGAAGAGAAAAGTCTGAACGACCAAGCATACCTTCGGTCGCTCACAAACTTAGCCGGAACTGCAAGAGTGCGCATATTCCGGCACTGAACATACCTGGTTCGTGTCCAGCAAAGATGCGAAAGGCAAACTAAGTTATCCAGCGGCTATGGTCTCAGTATTCTTTCTGGGAGGCAAGGGTGACAGTCGAGCGGATCGGCCCCCTTGCGTTGTTGCACTGTTGTCACGCTGCCAAAATTTCAGGGTCAGACATGCAGTGTTGATCTTTTTGCGCTCTGTTGCTCAGTTAGCGAGCGGCGCTTGAAAAGAGCGCATTGTGCGTGCGTGCAGATTTCCTTTTTGCGCCAAAGATGCGAATGCTGAATGCTAGCCTCCTTTTCCATGCAATGCGTCCATGCCTTTCAGGACCCTACTTCCGCTCGGCCGCACGTACAGTACACTATCCAAAGATTGACGTGGCTGCGGCCTGAAGAGTATGAGCTCGTTTATGTGAGATCCTGGTGTCGAGCGGTTTCTAATGTATCGGTTCACCGAAGCGATGCGCTTTTCGACACATTAGCTTGAGTTAGGCTTCGGTCCGCGATCACGTTGCTGCGCTAGAGGGCGGGACAGGAACGGACCTCTGACTCTATGGAGGTAGGCACGACTGTGCTGCGTACTGTTCATATCACTCGCGCGGTCTCAAACTGTCACGCTCGCTATAAGGTGACTTGATGCGATTGATACAGCATGCGCCGAGCCCGTCCGCAAGCCTCTTCCTCGATCGTCAAGCAGCCTCAACCGCCCTTCCACGTCCGTCTTGCTCTTCGACACACGATTAGTTTGCGCCATCCCGCACATGTACTGATGCGGTCAAGGCTTACTCTTGGTCCTTGAATCTCTGAATTCTCGAATCTCGGCACATTGTATGTGTTGATTGTCTGGCGTCTCACAGATCTGAGACAAGATCTCGTCGCGCCACGTGCCAAAAGTCTCATCATTTTGCGACCTTCCCGCCTCGACACGCTTAGCGCTAGAATGTCGTTTTGCATCGTCGCGAGACTGACAGAGATTCTCCCGAGCTTTTCACGACGTCGCCTGGGCACTGTAGGCGAACACGCCACCTCTTCAGTCCAGACATTGGCATCGATCAGCGCAGGTCATCCAAGCTCATCATTTGGCTTGCCACAGCTGCATTACCGACTGCACACAATCTGCGGCGATAACTTTTTCGTGCACAGCGCAGCAGCGGAAATCTCGCTCAGACCACTCCGAGTAAGGAACAATGGGGAAAAGCAATTCGCAGTCAGAGTTTGAGGAGCGAAGCCCGCAGAAGCTCTTTAAGCGAGCGCCTTCCGTTCGTTCTGCGTTGGCACTGGTGTTCAATCGACTCATATCACAGTAGCCCACTTCTTCATCATCGCATTCATGTCGCTGCGCTATCTGTTCCACTTCGGCGTCTTATCCGACTTCTCTTTCTGAATTGTCGTCGTGGATGAATTGTCGCAGAACGAGATGCTGTGCAGATGAACCCGACGGGATGTTGTGCTTTTCTGCCGGCTCGCCATATTTGTTGGCGTTGTCATGACAAATTGAAGAATCGGCTTCATCTCGGCTCCACTCATTTGACCTTTTGTAGACCTCAGAACCTGATCATCAGAGACTACTTAAGCTAATGCGCAAGCAGATTGCGTATCCGATGTACGAGTCCTTGCTTCAGTCTTGCTGACGCCTGATCATCTGAGGACAGCTTCTTCTCAACCTTCATCCACCTTCAAAGATACTTGCGACCAGGATGGAGGGATTCGGATTTGTCGCTTCGCTACATGCAGCAACGCTCGATCCACGGGGCTCGAATACACTGCTTCTCAAGCCATCCAAGAGACCGTCCCGGAGCTCCTCAAGCAGCTCCATTTCGGGGAAAGCAAAGAGCTTGATCCACAGGAGCAAAAGCCTGTTGTCCACCAGCTCCTCGTCGTCTTCAGCTGGCACAAGGAGCTCGCTCTCCGATCCTTCATTTAGAGGAAGCAAGAACGGGCATGGTAGAAGACCCAGTTCTACGTTGCTCGAGAACGAAAGCCTCTTCGCATCATCGGTATCCTCCATCCTCACCAGCGGAGAATACAAAGAAAACTCTCAGACTTTATGCAGCTCACCTCAGCATTCCTGTGCCAAAGAATGCAAGTCACCAAAGCTGTACAGAGTGGACTCGCAGTCACGCAGTCTTTCCGATCAGACCTGGATATCATCGCTCATCGATAATGGCTACATCTCGCAGGCAGAGTCAACTCCACCAAGCTCTCCGCCACGCTGCCAGGACATCCATGCGGAGTTTGATTTGGACTTGGAACCAAGCCGAGCATCAAGCATGCTTGACCGTGACCTCGTCTCTCTCTCAAGGCCTGAAGTCAGCCCTCGACTACCGCAACCTGAAGTTCCACCTTTGTTGATCGAGTCCATCGCCGAGGAGCTCGCACAGTCGATCGATGGCGACAATCCACACAGCTCGTGGCTGGCAGAATATCAGCCAGAGCTTCTTCGGAATCCTATACCCCACACGATAGAAAAGCAGCACAAGCTACGTCCGCGCACAGTCGGTATCTAAATATCATTCCATTCAAACGCACGAATCCTATCTCGATCGTAGTTGACTCGCAACTGTAGCATGCAATTTGCATCGACGCTGAAGCTAAAACAAATCTGAAGCACGGATCCGGTTCTTCGGTCTCGTGTGATCTTGATGCGGCTTCTGCGGCTCGAGCTCTGCCGAAGCTTCCTCGCCGTCATCCAGATCGAATGTGAGTAATGATTTGCTTTTGGCCGATCTCTCTTTTTTCCGCTTCGACGTGGCTTTGCCTGAGTTTCCCGTGTTGTCATGATCATCCTTCCGTTTCGTTCGAGACTGGAACAAAACTGCGGTCCCTGATGATGGATCCTGCAGCTTCGGCTGTGTCTTTCTCTCCTTCTTCGCTTCTTCGCCTGCTTCGGACTCATCTCCGTCAGATTCGAAGATAGCTTTGTACACGTCCAAAGACGGCTTGACATATGTGAGTGTGTCTTGACCTTGGCGTTCGTCGTCGCCCATGCCTACCATTTCTTCTTGCATCACGCCAGCTTCATTGCTCGAAGCTTGAGAATCAGTGGACTGTGCTTCAAGTGAGAGGGGTGTGGGACCGGCAGCCAGAGCCATGAGCTGTTCTTTGTTTCGTTCCCAGTGCTGGTCAACCCGGAGACCAGACTTCTTGCTTTTAGAGGAGCTGGTAGAGCCGTAGAACGGGTCCGGGTCGTCCAAGTCTGGCCTTTCCACTTGGTCGCGTGAATGCGAGGCATCTTGCTCTTCTGCTCTACGCTTGCGAGAGATGACAGGTTCAGGTACACCGAACCGCTTGCAGAGAAGCCTCTCGGGAGCCCAAGGCTCGACCTTGCGGGTGAGATGGCCAAAGCTGCCGACTTTCGCTGCTTGTTGTGCCGTTCTCATCTCTCTTTCTGGCTCTTTGCTTTGCAATTCCTCTTTCGACTGAGATGCCGACGCAGAGGGAGGAGCAGGATGTCGTAGTCCGGGAGTAGCACTGGTGGGCTTCGTCTCGTGTGCCATCACTGCCGCGCTTGCCGTAGTAAATCTGCTCGCTATAGCCGAGCTCATCGGTCGGAACATACTTGCGCTCTTTGCGAACTCTCGTAGCTCATTCGTGTACTGCTCTGCTGTGAGCTCGGCAGGCAAAGGTAGGTGATTGGCTTCTTCCGATCCGGGGTCGAGCTGCCCTCTGAGGTACGTGAGATACCGTTCTTGCTTGGCAGAGTCTGCTCCAAATGGTGCGAAACCTTGAAGAGCTTGTTTGGCTGTTGCGACGTCCAGTCGCGGTACCTCGACAAATTGAGCTTTACGGGTTTGCGCGGGCAGGGCAGGCAGAGGTAGATTGGAGCTCGCCGCAAGTCGCTCTTGAGCCTTAGCAGACAAGAACGCAGCAATGGAAGGAGGCGGACCGGGGATCTTGGCTTCTCCAAGCAGTTCACCTCGCGTGGCAGGCGACGTCGCAGTTGCTCCTCTTTCAATCGAGGCACCAAGGGTCTCGACAGCATATCGCTTCCACACTCTTGTAGGGTCGGGTTGCCATCCGTCAGGCACAGCATCCGCTGGGAAGGATGGTTCGGGGGGCAGAGGCTCCGTCCCAAGACGGAAGCCAGATGGCAATGGTCGACCATCTGGCCATACCTCCTCCTCCGCTGACGCGGACACCGCTGTTGTCGTCTCAACCGTCTTGCTCTGCGATTCGCGATTGTGAGCAAGAGCCTGCTGAAGAGTTTGTGCACTCTCCGCTCCCAGACCATTTTTGCTTCCTCCCTTGGGAGATTGGACTACCGGCGTCGGCGGAGGAGCGTACAGATGCTTCATGTCCTCCAATGTCACCTCTGAAGAGCTCGCTACTTGTCCATGGGTCGACACTAGCGCCAACAGCCTGCCTTTCTTCTTCGCGTCCACTCTTGGTCCCAAACCTTGTCCATCCTTCCAGCCCATGCGTCTCAACAGCTTCCATCCTATTCCTCCCTCTCCCGACCTCACGCCGACATCTCCGAACAGCGCGCTCGCCAGCGGATCTCTTATCTCGCCTCTCAACCCCGCCACGGCGTCGTCCTGTCCGAATCCAGAGGCAGTAGATACCTGTTGAGCAGCCTTCCAATCCTCCAAGTCTTCCTCATCCATGTAGTCTTCCACTCTACCAGCGGCGTTTGTCTGTGCTTGTTTGCCGGCCTTCTTGTCCGATCGTGAGGAGCGGAAGCTCGAGGGAGTCCAGCCTTCTTTTGAGCCCACAGTGTTGAAGTACCCAGCGGAGAAGCCGCCAGTAAAGGCGCCATGGAAGCGCCGTCTACCTTGAGCATCTCGGGCTTCTTGCTGCCAGATCGGTTTGAGCTCGTTGTTGTCCTTCTTGTGGCCGTTTAGGGAGGGAAGAGGCGTGCCGATGACGCAGAAGTTGGACGTGAGCTCGGAGAGGTCAGAGGCGTCAACGTCACGAAGACGCCGACGAAGGCGGTCTGTTGCCATGACGATGAGTGTTGCAAAGCTAGCGGATGGCCATGTCTGTGTCTGTCATGAGCATAGCCTTGTGAAGCGAGCGTCGGATGCGAAAGATGAACTTTGAATGCGCTCGAGCTGAACTCATAACTTGCGCGAGAAGAGTCTCGAGTGTGTGTCTCTGGAAGTGTTGGTGTGGAGGTCAGTTTGGTCGGTCGAGCTTAAATCCCCAATCGTGGCAGGCGCGAATCCCATTTCCTACCTAAAATCCATTCTTCACCCTCAACACCATCAACTCAGTTTGGTGTACTGAATTTATTGGCTGAATTCAAGTTCAGGCGTTTCAAAGCATCGCACATATCCTTTCTTGTTGCAATTCTCAGTGCCTCTGCTCTTTTGTAGTCGTCTCACTTAAGCGTCTCAAAGCTAAGCTATGGGGTTAGTATCTTCGTTCTCTGATGCCATCTACAGAGATGTGGCGCAGCTTCAGAGAGGTGTGGCCCACGTGTCTTCGTTCTCGGAGGTGTTGTACAGTGAGCGCAGCCCGAGCGGAGAAGAGGGCTACAGTCGAGGAGGGCTATGTTCACAATCAAGTGGATACCTCTCGTTCGTACCACAAGCATTGCGTGACAGAGAACACGAACACGGCACAGACACTCGGCACAGACACTTATACGATGACATGTTGGAATAGATAACAATTTACAGGGTCAGAAGACAGTTCGGATCAGGAAACTATCTAGGATAAACGGAATATCGCTTTCTATGAGTGTTTTGTGAGTGAGGAGTAAGTGGAGTCGAGAGCCCGATTACTCAGACATGGCGATACCAGAGTCCGAAGCGTAAGAGCTGTCAGGGGAGACAACACGGTGAGGAACACCATCAACGGTGCGGTAGAAGGCGACCTGGTCGTTCTCGTCGACGAACTTGCAGGTGTTGATGCTCTTCCAGAGCGAGACGAAAACGTTCTCGGTGCTCTTGACGTAGTGTTGACCTAGACGAGCCTTGAGGGCCTCAGTGGCTTCCCAGGCGTTGTAGTGGGGGATCTTGCTCGAGACGTGGTGAAGAACGTGAGTCTCAGAGATACCGTGGAAGAGGTAAGGACCGACGGGGCCGAGCCAGTTGCGGTCAATAGTGCAGAGAGCACCACGGGGGAAGGTCCAAGCCTCGGCCTTGTAGTGGGGAAGGGCGGGGTCGGTGTGCTGGAGGTAAGTGATCATGACGAGCCAGTGGTTGCACCAGAAGTAGGGAATAACGTAGTATCGGAACACGTCGGAGAATCCGCCCTTGGAGAGCATACCCCAAGCAGTAAGAGCACTGAGGGTAGCGGCAATACCAATGTCGGAAACGATGATCTGCGAACGGTGGCGCTTGTCAAAGATGATGGCATCGGGATTGAAGTGGTTGGTGTACTTAGGGTAGTGAAGCTGGCCGGAAGCGTTCCTGAGAAGGTAGAGGGGCCAGCCAAGGAGCTGCTGAATAAAGATGTAGGTCAAGTTGTAGAGGGGAGCATCCTCGAGAACCTCAGCGAGCCACTCGCCCCAGGTCTCGTCGACGTTGGGAGCACCAACCTCCTTTTCGACAGCGTCCTCATCGTTGGAGTCGTCACCCGACTTGGGAGCAGGCTGGAGAGGGAGACGGCCACGCTGCTGGCGAGTTCGGGGAACGAAAACTTCGTCACGGGTGAGGTGACCAGTAGCAGCGTGGTGACGGGCGTGGGAGATTCTCCACGAGTGGTAGGGGACGAGAAGAGCAGAGTGAAGAACCCAACCAACGGCGTTGTTGAGCGTCTTGCTGGTGCTGAAGCTCTGGTGACCACACTCGTGAGCAATGACCCAGACACCGGTGAAAACCATACCCTGCAAGATCCAGTAGGTGGACCAGGCCGCGAAACGAGCGACAGCCTGCTGAACACCCAAAGAAACGTAGGGTGAGAGGGCATTTGACTTGAGACCGGAGAAGGTGCTAGCAACAGTGGGGTCGATGTAGCTTGCGGCAAAGCCAAGAGCAGCAATCATGGCAAAGTCGGCAAAGACGTAGGTGAACGACTTGAAGGCCGAGCGCTCGAAGCAGTGAGCGGGAATGGCCGAAAGCAAGTCTTTGACGGTGTACTGAGGAACATCAAAGGTAGGGATGTCCTTGGGGTCGTAGGTAGCGGCCTTGCGGTGCGAGTATCGCACATTTTGGCCCTTGCTGGCCTTGTCGGTAGCAGGAGTAGTGGCGTTCTTGCCGGCTCGCTGACCAGCAGCGCTGACGTTGGCAGCCACAGAGGACGACATTCTTGCTGGTCGTGGTGTCGCGGATGAGGGGGTGGTGGAGAGAAGGGATTGATGAAGTCACGGCCAGAGTTGAGAAAGGTATGTGGCGTGAGGGAAAGGAGAAGGATTGCAATGAGTACCACGCTCATAAGTAGTATCTGTGCAGGTTAGCCTGAAGACGGCATACTACTTTCAATCAGGGTGAAGTCGGGCATAGGCAAATTTTCCAGAGCGGGGGGAGCACAACGCACGCGCTTTGCCTGCTGTATCCAGGGTTTGCACCCACTCAACACGCTTTCAAGCTGCAGACCTTGGGCCTGCACGAGTTCGGGTGGCTGAGAAGTTTTGAAAAATGTCGGCGGAGGAGGCGGCGGTGGCAGGAGCAGCAGGAGCAGGAAACAGGCAATTGCGTGGCAAACGAAAAAGCGCTTTCCTCTGGCATTGAGGGTGCAGTTCTTTGATTGTGTGCTTGGCAGGGACGCTCGAGCCTCGAGATCATTGGCTGCTCGCTGCTCTGATGCTCAACAAAGCGTGCTTCTTGTTGCCTTATAGGAGACGCCGAACGCTCGAGCAACCCTATTGCTTGGATGGAATAGAAACAATGAAATTTCCCAGGCAGCTTTTGCACATGTCAATCACAAATTCTTCCAAACCGTCTATCACCCTGTAAATCACAGTGGATCAGATTGTGATTCGAACGTGTCGTCCCCGCCTCGCCTCGGCAGTGAAGGGGCTCAGAGGGGAGAGACAAGGTTGGGCTATCAATCAGAGAAAAAGAAGAAAAACAGAAAAGAAAAAAGTTTTCATGGCCTCAGCTCTAGCGCACGAAGCGCCATCGAATTCGTGAACGGCGTTTCAGACGGCCAACTGTCACGCCAACCAAAAAAGGTTGGGGCATAGAGCCGAGCGAACAGGGCTTTCGCCTGTCTTCCTCTCCAATCATACACCGCTCATTGCCCACACAGTTGTCTTAGCCCGTTTCTCAGTCAAGTGGACTGTTTGCTTTCTCCTCGTATTGCCCTGCGTCGCCCGAAAAGCTATCGAGCCTCATACGAAAGATGTCGAAGTTCTTCTGACCTCCTGAGACTTCACCAGGCCAGCCCGCCGGTACTATCTCTTTGGAGGTCGACTCGAGGACCACTATCGTAATGAAGTGGGAATCTTGACGGTCAGAGAGCAAAAGTTCTAGAGACAATCAACGCCCTCGGTTAATTGAGAATTAGCCATGCTTCCCTTTTTCCCCGCCAGCGAAGTCAAGTAAGCGTGAAAGCAGCATCAAAGCTGATTCCACCTTGAAACCACACCGCCGTTTGTCTGCTAGATTAGCACAGCTGACCTGAGGATGCGTACACACTAAGTGCACCAAGGGAAAAGGGCTCAGTCTTTGGTAGTTCACGGAACCTAACAAATCTTCATCTTTTCGAAGTGCACCTCGAGATCGTGCGACTTGATCTGGCTCATCGCACAAAAGATCGGGCAGATCGAAGCGATTCCTCTGCACAGTTTGGTCAACAATTCCCTGGATCGCGGCTGGTAGACTGCGACCCCTCCTATGTAGCGAGTTGTTCTGATCACGAGAACGCTTGACTGATTGCCTTCTTGAGACAGGACCTCAGCTATGCATCCCACCTGGTATCACGCTGGACAGGGGTCGCTCTGATCTGATCGGGAAATGATGACACTGTTTTATGCAGATGTGAGGCGGTCTCATGCATGATGCTGCCATGTGTGAACTCTGCCTCTTTACTATACTTATTTCTGTGTTGCAGTGGCCCTTTGAGCGTCTTTCGCCGCTGTGCCGTTCGATGAGAGTCGGCACACGAATTTGGAATTACAGTTTTTACTCGAATCGAGGAGAGCCAATTCGAACTGCTTTCTTCTGCAAGGGAAAAAGGACTCCTCTCAAGGCGAGACGAAAATCTTTCCCCTTTGCTTGGTTCGTGGAGGTTGTGCGAGTCTCGTGTGCGCAGTGTTTGCGATGACATCGGTACAGTCTTTCGTCGCCTCAATTTGCAACCACATCTTCTCAACGTCGTAACTCGCCCTCACCGTACTCATATCTATCTCCACTATCATCAGTTGAAGCTGTTAGCCGTCTTGTTCGGTACATCAGCCTTTGACGCCGCGTTTAGCCCAAAAGGAGCAGCGAAACGCACCTGCTCCACCCGCCCAACATTCCACGCCAAGTTGTCGATCTTCGTCTAAAGGCCGCGGCCAAAAACTTCCTCACTGGAAGCTCTCGGTAGGTAACAAATCCAAACATAATCATAGCTACGGCGAGACAGTACAGAACGGCGTCATGGAGTAATCCTCGAACAGCAAGGAACCAACGCGGGGTTCCTAGAACCTGGAATGAATGCGCTCGAGAAGTCGACGCATCAAAGAAGCCGCTTCCGTCTCCTCTAGCACCTAGCACACAGATAATCAAAGCCCTCTCGAGCCAGGTTTTTGCGTTTGGCTTACTGACCTCATGCCGACTTGCTTGCATCGCCTCTACGTTCCGTCATGTACAGACCACCCTAACACTGCTTCAACGCACCGTATCGAAGACATCCTAAAAGTACATTAGAAAAGGCCGCCTGGCTGTCCTAGCTGGCGACCCATTTTGAACGACCTTCCTCGCTCACATTCGACCTTGAAGGTAAGTTGTTGATACCTCGCCATCACAATTGGACGACCGCTTCAACGATGGCACTACGTACGATCAACGATAGATCTTGGGAACGTCCTGCAGCTCGAGGACAACGAGACAGAATTCCACACGGGCCTATTCTCGAAGTTCTCGGACAAGCGCGCATATCGCCACGCAGGGAGATCACAAGGCGATCTTGTCATCGGCAGATGCGAGAGCAACCCATGGCCTCGACATGATCAGATCAAAACTGCGATGTTCTACCCCGATCCCATCTCAACTCGCCTCTGTTTCGTCCATGCAATACGGTTGCACCTCTTCATACGGAGCGCTATTGGCCGCTATTGTGAGCTTGCTTTCTGGAGCCAGTAGGCTAGCTAGGACGGACTCTTCATACAGGACGTATGAGTGAGACAGCCGAAACCAAACAAGAGGCTGTGTTGCTCGTGCGCTACATTGTGGAGTTCATTTTAGCATCATCAGCCAACGGCACATAGCAGCACCAGCACCAGCACCAGCACGCGACGCAGTCAGAGAAAGAGAGCAAGCGGGCGGGCGAGGGATGAGGGTTGCGAAATTCTCCTAAGCGCGTCACTGTTTTGGAATTTTCGAATTTCGCTGTGCCGCTCGCTCAGGTCGAACCCCTTTCAAGGCTGTTCGGCCTTGTTGCCGGAAGTGCGCCCTGAACCCGCAGRACAACAACAACAACCCTGCACCCAAGTCAAGTTGTGCAAAACTCGATTCAAGTCATTTCGTAGCACCAGCACGGATGCCACGCACTAGCTTGCCTTTGACGGTAGATCATCGTGACATTGTCCAACAGTGCGGTCCTGAAGAGTCCCCTGCGCCCACATTTCTGCGTTAGCTTTCATAGCGTTCCAATGATGGACTTGCACCCGCTGCTTCATTGCTATGTCCTCGCATGAATCGGATCTCGTTAGGGCCACGTCTAGTGCCTATGCCCTGACGGTTCTCCGCACATGAAAGTCACGTACACAGTCTTGGGTTGGATCCTCAGTCTTGTTGCCGATTCACGAGCGGCGTCTCTCTATCACTTGATCTACGCTGGGACCTCGTTAAGCGCTTGCCTCCCTTTGTGGGAGATCCGAGCAATTGACTGACCTTGTTATTTGTCCCTCTTTGCTTCCTTTGCGTCCTTCTCCTCCTTTCTCTAAACCCTTCGTACCCTCGACCCTCCCCTTCGTGCCTCGCATCTCGATGATGTGCTTCCTTGCCACTCTGCGTACCCTTACCCTTTCTTCGCAAAACATCGCTCACGCATCCAAAACAATGGCTCGCTTGCTGCTCGTGTCTGCTTCTTCCTCACAGCGCTCGACACACGTCACACCGACAGCGCTTCAGCGACGTCGATCCCTCCCCAACAGCGCCAAGCTTTGGTACGTAGAGACCCCGTCCTGTCCGTTCGCGGTCAAAAGGAATGACCTCGAGATCTATCTGAAGCTGACCCCTTCCCCCAAACCACTTCTCCTCCCTTTCCCTTTCCGTTGCCCACATCAACCTCGTCGCATCTCTACGCACGCCACCATCATACGTCCACACGATGTCCTGCTGTACTATGCCTCCTCCGGATCTCAATCTTCCCGGTCCTTCGCGTTACGCCCAGCAGTCGATCGCATTCGGCAGCACCTGTAACAACTTTGCGTCGATGGCAGCTCCCTACGTTGCTCTGCCCCATCAGCAGCGCTTGCGAGCCGACACGCCTCCTCTCGACGATGAGCACGACTATATCAAGCCTTTTGACGGCCACAAGCCCATCTACCGTGGCGGCTTTGATTCTCAGCTGAGGCGCGTCCTTGAAGACATCGACATTCACGGCTGTGAGGCCAACGGAGAGAATGCTTTCTTCGTCGCCGATCTCGCTGAGGTCTACCGCCAGCACCTTCGCTGGATGCGGGCTCTTCCTCGCATTGTGCCCTTCTACGCCGTCAAGTGCAACCCCGATCCATACGTTCTTCAGCTCCTTGCAGCGCTCGGAACTGGCTTCGACTGTGCCTCTAACGGCGAGATCGAAGCCGTTCTCAAGCTTGGTATCAACCCCGCCAGGATCATCTACGCCAACCCATGTAAGGCTGCCAGCTTTGTTCGTCACGCTGCCGCCAACAATGTTGGTCTTACCACCTTCGACAACATCGACGAGCTCGAAAAGATGAAGCGCTACCACCCTTCCTGCAAGCTTGTGGTGCGCATCCTCACCGATGACTCTAAGAGTGCTTGCCAGCTTGGTCTCAAGTTTGGTGCTCCCCTAGACTCCGTTCCTCGCCTGCTCCAGCGTGCGCGCGAACTTGACCTCGACGTTGTCGGTGTCAGCTTCCACGTCGGATCTGGCTGCTACGACCCTGACTCTTTCCGCGACGCCGTGCACCGTGCTCGCCGTGCCTTCGAGATGGGCAAGGAAGCTGGCTACACTTTCGACTTGCTCGATGTCGGCGGAGGGTTCGGCCATGACAACTTTGAGATGGTTGCCAATGTCCTCGGCCCGGCTATCGACCGATACTTCCCCGACGAGGACTTTGCTCCTGGTGGAAAAGAAGTCGTTGGCAAGGTCAACGGTCTCAGGATTATCGCCGAGCCTGGTCGTTTCTACGTCCACTCGGCCTTTGCACTTGCCACCAACATCATTGCTGCTCGTCGTGGCGAGCCTAGTGCCGCTGACACCGAGGCCGTCCTCACCAAACCTCAGGTGATGTACTACCAGAACGACGGTCTTTACGGCTCGTTCAATTGCGTGATCTTCGACCACGTCACTGTCTACCCCAAGGTTCTCACTCTCGGCTACGAGTACGCTTACCAGCCCACCATCGCTTCTCCTGGCGTCGCCGCCATCACTGCTGACGACACTGCCGAGCAGCAGGAGGCCAAGACGCTACAGACATGTAGCGTCTGGGGCCCCACTTGCGACTCGATCGACTGCGTTCGTGACCTTGTTCAGCTTCCAAAAGGTCTCAAGGTCGGTGACTGGCTCGTATACGAAAACATGGGTGCTTACACCATCTGCGCCGCTTCTACATTCAACGGCATTCGCCGTTCCGAGATTCGCTACACCCTCGGTGAAGGCGAGGATGCCGAGGTTGTCCGTCAGCTCTTGCTTCAGTAGCCTACTCTCGCATTTCCTTGTTCTGTGGTTAATCAAGATGTCATTTCTCTCTGCATTGGTTTGTGTGCGCGATCTGAAGAGTTGTCTGCTCGCACGCCTGTGATCTGAGACTTGAGCGACGATTGTCGATGTGATGAACGACGTGATCGGGTAGCAAGAGAACAAGCGAGTGAAGTGTATCTGTCTTTGCGACTTGCCGAAAGCCGTGCCCAGACATCCAAGTCTATCCGCTCGCAGCAACGACAAAGCAACGTTGTTGTCAAGCTGCATGTTCATGCGGAAGGCAGCTTCGTCCATATCTGAATGTAGCCTTTTTGTCCGCTCGCGAGGCACCACAAAACCCGACTCATCAATGCTGTCGCTCGGTGTCAAAAGCTTGGATGGACTTGACACGATGAGCTAGCAACAACTCCGTTTCAGAACGGAATTGCTGATGCCGTCGTCCAGCAATTAGTTTGATACATGATGAGGAACGACAACGAGCTAGCAACGTCCGTTCGCAAGCGGGGGTTTCTTTCCCTTGTCATTCCAACGTCGCTGAGGAATAGCAAAGGTGACTACGACTCATTTCCAGCGAGAAATATCAAATAACGTCGCAGTAGCGTGGAGACGTTGCTTGAACGACGATGACAGGGAAGCTTGCTCCACCTCCGCTCCAGGGCGGAGTGACAGGCCTGGCAGCAACAAGGAGCTCTACTTGCCAGGTCATGGTTTCAAATTGAAGTGCGTGATGCGAACAGCCTTTGCCTTGCAAGGCATTGCGTGACTATAACACGCCTAGGGCGTCGACAACCACTGCCACCTGTCGTCAGACGACGCTACTCCGCAACACTCCTAACTTTTCACGATCATCTCGTCCGTGTCGGTGTCTTTGCTGAAGAGGCTGCCAAATCTAATTGAGTTTGAAATTCACGATAGGAACACGGATTCGTCTCGATACTCGCAACAGACCTCCTTTTGTTGGCTCTTGCGTTCAGCTTTCAAGTGGCGTTTGTACGTCTCTGTGGTCGGATTGTAGAATAATTCTGTCGAATCTGAGTATCGACTCGAGCCTCGGCAATGACTGTCCGCTCTGAAACGGAGATGCTCACGCCGACCTTGTCATTAACAAATCAAGTTGACTGACCATCTCCTCGCTGTGTCGAAAAATCCTAACCTCCGTTACGGAACGGAGATGCTGATGCCAGCGCTCAGCGAATTGAGAGCTGTTTGGATCTACGAATGACGAAAAGCTGGCGACCTCCGTACAAAAGCGGAGTCATCTCAAATGTCGCTCAGTGTACAAACGTCGATTGAGTGACGACAAGAGCACGAGGAATCACAGCTCCGTCCCAGCACGGAGACATCAATAATGCCATACGTGAGCGTTGAGACATCTTCTGAACAACGACGACGAGGAAGGTCGCCTCACGTCCGCTCCAAGGCGGAGACTCTCTAGCCATTGTTCGTGGAGCCTCGACAACGACGTGTCATACTCTGCATCGACCTCACTCGCCTTTTCAGATCTCAATACTAGCAGCGTGTTCTTGTGCTTGTGTTCGTGCTCGTCGACTGTTTTAAAGCTTGGGCATTCGTCTTCCTCTCACGCTGTGAATTTCGTTGTCTCACACATCTTCGTCAACTCATTCCGCAGAGATATATCGTTCTTCGTCTTGGCTGCTTACTTAGCAATTTGGATTCGGTTGCCACAGCCTCGTCGCAAATCATATACTCAACAACTTTGTTCAATCTGCACGCTTTGTGATGGTGCTTGAAACGCGATTATCATTCTATGCCTTGGTCGATACAAACGCCATTACTCTCCTTTACTTAGCGAAGAGATCCTTGACATGTCGAGAGATGATCAGCTTCTGAATTTGGTCCGTACTATTGTGAGGTGTGAAAGAAAGTGAGGTCGAAAGTCAGTGAGCGTTCGTATTGGATGTTGATGAATGTTGAGCCATAGATCTGTACTTACCCTTCATAGAGCCTGAAGATACGAGCGTCACGGTAGAGCTTCTCGACCGGCGACTCGGTGTTGAAGCCGAGACCACCGAAAATTTGAACGGCGGAATCGACGTTGAAGTGAGCGGCTTCACCAGCACGGTATTTGGCCATGGAAGCCCAGAAAGAGTTACGCTGCCCAGCATCTTTGGCCCACGAGGACTTCCAGACGAGGTTTCGTGCGCTTTCAACATACATTTGCATGTCGGCCAAAAGGAAAGCAATCGCTTGGTGATCGATGATGGCTTTGCCCATCGTCTTTCGATCTTGTGCATAGGTGGCGGCTTCGTACAACGCTCTCTGCGCCACGCCAACGGCACCGGCAGCGACGAGAGGACGAGTGATGTCGAACGCAGCCATAGCCGTGCGAAAACCGTCGCCAGGCTTGCCGAGAACGTTCTCCTCGGGTACGACGACGTTCTCGAAAGTGATCTGACGAGTGTCGGAGCATCGCTGACCCATGTTGATTTCTTTCTTGCCAATATGAATACCGGGAGTGTCAGCATCGACGACGAAGCCGGTCATCGATTTGGCGGCCTTGGCGTTGGGGTCAGTCTTGGCGAGAACGAAGTACCAGTTGGCCTTGCCACCGTTAGTGATCCACATTTTGCTACCATTGATCACCCACTTGTCGCCTTGCTTCTCGGCCTTGGTGGCGATGTTGGCGACGTCAGAGCCTGCACCCGGCTCGGTGACACAGTACGCGGCCATGAGGGGCTCTTCGGTCATGCGACCGAGGTACTTCTGCTTGGTTTCGTGGGAGGCTGCAACGATCAGGGGTGCCTCAGCAAGACCGTTGGCCTCTGCTGCCGTCTGAATACCTGAACAGCCGTAGGCAAGCTCCTCGGAAATAAGAGCGCACTCCATGAGACCGAGACCGGGTCCGCCGTACTGTTCGGGGACATGGGTGTTGAGGAGACCGACGTCCCAGGCCTTCTTCAGAATCTCGGTAGGGTACTCCATGGTCTGGTCATGGTGACGAGCCTTGGGAATGATTTCTTCGTGGGCGAACTTGCGAGCGAGGTCACGGTAAGCCTCCTGATCCTCACTGAGACCAAACGAGATACCGGTGCTCTCAACAGGGGTAGAGTAGGCGCGAGCTGCTCGGGCAGCAGAAAGTGCGGTCTTGTTAGCGGAAGCGATGGCACGGCTGCTGCCGGCAACGGCCCTCTTTGCGAAAAGAGACATGTTGTTGATGCAATGCGATACGATCCTGGATTCGAAGAAAGATGATAATGATGGTAGATCGAAGGAGGGAAGAAGAAGTGGTGGTGGTTGATACGGGAAGCGATCCGAGGTGGTGGTGACCTTAACAAAGCAGTCGGCTAGAGTCTCACCAAGGCAAGGAGCCGCTTCAAACGCGGGGCTGTGAGTTGCGGGGCCAGCATGTGTGTATCTGTGAGTCCAGACGGCGATCTAGGGCCCAGAGCTCTATTGCGCGCCTGCTTCAAACAACTAGCGTTCTCGCGCGCCGGGATCTCGCTGTCGCACTTACCGAAGCAGGCAGGCCCTCGTGCATTTCACGTTCAAATTGCTTCTGCTTCAGATTTCTTTTGCTTGAAATTGGGCCCGATCCTTTTGTCGGATCGGGAATGTAACCATGATGCACAAGCTCAACACTATCAATCGAGCTATCTGCTTGTACTCAAGTCTTCAAGACCAGGCCTGAGCTTGAGATGTTATACATTGCAGGTCAAAAACAGATCGAAATGATAGAGCAAACGCGAGAACAAAGAATGAAGTGGGCCAGATCACAAGCAACGTTGCCAAGATTGACAATTTGTCAATTTGACTTGACGTTCTCGTTGATGGCAGAATTGGTGAGCGTTGTAGCTCTGGACTCGAGCTTCGCACGACGTCGTTTCTCGCGGTCCTCCACGAGCTGTAGCTCCTGAGCGAAACTACTGCGCTTGCGAATGATCGGTCCAAATTTGTAGAAGACGAGCGGAATGACGGAAAGTGGAACAGCAATGAAGGCGAGGATCGTAGTGCTCCACTGATAGCCTACGTTGTGGTACATGATCTCGGTGATTATTGTGAACGAGCCGCACATGAGCTCGCGCATGAAAGACTGAGCAGCGATGGCAGAAGCGGCGTAGATCGAGTAGGAGGAGACTGTATAGTCCGAGACGATCAGAAAAATTACGTGTGATGATATGCCGAATAGTGCACCCGCGATGACCGGCACAATCCACGGAACCGGTGGGAAAGAGGTCCAGGCAAAGAAGAAGAGGCTGACGGGGAACAAGATCCCTCCAGGTATGCCCCAGAGAAGTCTGTCTTCGGGTGTCGGAATGCCGTCAGGTCTCTTAGTGCCGGCGTACGCATACCACTTTAGCTGCAACGCAAAGAGTGCATAGGCAATGATGAAGCCGACCAAAATGCCAATGAAGGCGAGGCCCTGCTGGCCAATGCTGAATCCATACTGGAAGAAGATGAGTGGATAAGCCTCAAGAAAAATGTAGATCAAGCTATAGTTGGCGCTGTCAAAGGCTGCTGTCCAGAAGACGATAGGTTCGGTGAAGAGCATGTACAATGGACGACCCACCGTCTCCTTGAAAAGTTCCTTAATCGTGTGCTGTGACCGGGCTTTGTCGTGACTTGCATAGTATCGCGAGTCGCTGCGCGTCTTCCGCAACTTCTTGGCCCTTCGTGACAGGATCACGCCAGCTCGAGTCTCAGGCACCGTGAGGATGAAGACAGCAAGCAGGGAAGCCAGAACGATCCCGGAGACGCCGAAAGTCCATCGCCAGCCAGCGTCTTGGACAATGGAGGCTCCGATAATGGGTCCGACGGTCGCACCTCCTTCTGCAGCCAGCGCAAAGGTATTGACGCCCCACCCCTGATTGTCCGCATCCCAGAGATCAGACACGGTACCAATGGAGTTGAACGCAACCGCACCGAAGCAGCCTCCGAGGAAGCGCAGCACAATGAGTGTTGCTAGGTTGTTGGCTAGCGCGCAGCCAATTTGTAGTAGAGCAAGGATGACGAGACCGACGATCATGACTGGCACTCGACCAAAATCTTCGGAGAGAGGAGCAGCAAAGACGGGGCCAACGGCGAAGCCAAAGAGGAAGAGCGCGGCAGGTATTCGAGAAGCCACTGCTCCAATGCCAAACTCGACAGCTACATCATGTGCTCCAAACGAATAGATGGAAGAGATGACATTGACCCAAAACTCAAGAAGCATGGTCACTGCGAGAATTTGGATCTTCCGCCACGCTGGGAACACCCTTGGATCCCTCGGGTCATTGTGTTCGAAGTTAACGAGGAATGGATCGTCGTCAGGGTCCTCGTCTGTTGGCGGGATTGAGATTTCGCTTGGGCTGGTGATACCCACGTCTTGATGCTCGACATCCCGGCCAGCTGGAGCCGAAGCAAGCTGGTCACCAACTTGAGACATTCGCGATTGCTAACGCTTTTTGGTGACGACAATAAATGCTAATTCAGGTCAAGAACAGGTCGTGGTGAGTGAGGGTATTACGGCACAGGGCGCTCGAGAGTCGATAGGCGGTCAGGCAGGGGACCAAAGATGCTTCGCGTTGTGGCATTCAGCATCGAAGTCAGGCTGATGACTGTGAATGCAGGTTTATATGGTGAGCGCGAGAAGAATGCGAGTATTGTTGGCGAGGAAACATCCAATGTTCCTAAGCGACAGAGAAACTCGGCTTGACTTAGCAGTGAAGAGGGGTCAGGAGGGGTCCGAGCTGTCGAATTGGACCGTTTTGTATGGTGGTGAATCGATGGCAGTGAAGGATGTGATGATCTGTGTTTGGGCGTATGTGATCTTCCAAAAGTGAAAGCTGGCTGTCAAGGTCTGCCGTGTACTCCAGCGAATAATGCTTAACCGTGAAGCTTCGCTTAAACTGACAGTCACCGAGTCGTCATTTTCTGCGAGCGTTTCGTGTACGTACAAACGGCAGCCACATTTCACTCCTGTGGAGAAGTGAGGCTCAGCGTAAAATTGCGCAAGTTTTGCATCAGGCCTACCGCTCCTTCATTACGGCATGTTAGCTGCCGTAACACGCATCCGTGCTCACTGAAAGCGAAATTTAGCGACGAATCGATGAGTATCAGGCTGGCAGCATGTAGGTCCTACAGTACTCTAATGGCCGCGCAAGCCCAGATAGCAACGTGACCTGTTGGAGGCAAGCACAGTGGGCGTAGTGACGGTGATCACGATTGATGAAAGTAGCCGAGCAGTTCAGAACGAGCGACACGCCCAAGAATTTGGTGTGATTGCCGCCAGCAATATTGACAGGCGCCTCGAGCGACACGCTATCCGCCGTACAACTCCCACCGAGCAGAGAAAGCAGACATGACGAGGGTGCGGATGGTAGGCCTCGTCAAGCCAGTCCATGGGCGAACCTCGCTCGCTCGAATTCCCAGCCACAAGCCAAGAATTCGCCAAGAAACAAGAGCAGCAGAGAACACGTACTTCGTATCGGGCGATTCGCGAGAGCGAATCGCAAGATCATGTGGTAAATGACTGGCGAGCCCCACAGAACATTTGAACTCTCAATGCATTGAATCATGGGTTATACGACGGCCATGACAAAGAGTGAGGACCAAAAAAAGAACTGCAGCACCTAGGATTCCCGCGTGGTCCCCCACCGCAGTACTGACTAGGCGATACCTTGCTTAACTTCGCAGATCGGACGGGATGCGGTGCTTTCAAGGTTCTATGGCCGCAGATGTTATGCGTTTTTCAGGAAGACCTCTCTGCACGGTTCTCAATAGATATAATTTGACTTTATGCTTTGAAGGCGTGACCAAGACCGGCAACTGAACTGACCTTTTGAGCTGCAGACTTTTCTGAGGTACATTATTTGATTGTACAGGAAGCTACTTGCTATTGGCACAGCAGTCTGCCTTTCACCATCACAGGTCGGCTCTGATGTGATACGGCCTTCACTCGAATGTGAGTCCTGGAAGATGTCTCCTCACAAAGAAATGTCGGTTTTTTTTCTTCAGCCACGAAAACGAAGTCCAAAAAGGAGACCAAAAATAAAGACGGCGATTTTTCCACAATGTGCGTGGGGAATCAAGCTCGCCCGAGTAAGCGTTCGGAGCCCGATCCAGTTCCCAGATCGGCAATGGATCGCAGTGAACATGTTCTGCTGGACACCATCACAAGAGAACCCGTTGACGTGTAGCTTGGCTCAAGTCAACTCATGACGAAGCTGTTCAATCCACAACTTGATGGCCATCGTGTACGCCGGAAGCGAATTGGAAATACAGCATGTCGTCTCTACGGAGTGTTTTGCCGAGGTCATGTTGCGACAATTTTGATAACCGTCGGAAGATAGAGAACCGGCTAGACATTTTTCTTCCAACCGCTTTGTTAGAAATAATACGGTCAATGGTCAGGCAAAAAAATAATCGGCGAGCTCTGATTGGTCGTCGGCTCGAGATCATCCGACTGCGAAATCGAACCTCTCTTACAGAATGCAGAGTGAAGTGGAAGGCATGATCGCTTCTTCTGTTCAAGCCACTCCCCGCTTTTACAGTACTCCGCCAGGCACATTCGGCACGCTGCTCTTGGACCTTCTGGATAGCAGCGGTGTTGACAACGGCACGAGATCATTCAATTGGCCGCTGAAGCACATGGTAGAGAGTCCATGGAGCGGAGAAGAGACGTCCGGATTTCAGATGGCCGGCCATTGGAGTCTTGCATATCGAGACCGAAGCAGAGCTGACCAGAAGAATCGAGATGATCTGGACCTTGAGCATACACATCAAAGATCAACCGTTGCAGATTCATTGCCCCTATCAGAAGCAGGCTTGCGTACAAAACTGTCTCGCTGTCGTAGCATTGATTTCTCGAAGTAGAAAAGGAACAATCGGAAGAATCTGAGGAAGAAGCACAGAGTCAACAGAAGCACAGCTATTACTATGACAAGGGTGATAATAACGAGAAGGCTCCGATGACACGAAAAAGATGTGATGAAGCAGAGACTGTAAGGCGGTGCTCAAAGTCGAAATGAAGGAATGAGTGGGTGAATGACATCGCATCGCAAACCGTAGGTTCGAAATGTATTTGCCGGGCTGATAGCCAGACTCCGTTTGATCCGAAATTTGTTCGGGCAGCAAGTGAGAGATGGATGACAGTGTGATGAGATTTGATTGGACGGATGCGCGCACGAGTTTCAAGTTAGATCGAAATGCACTTGCAATCACCAATCAGATACGAGCGAATTTTGGCGGCGATGTGCGTGGAGGAAGGGTTTTCGGCTATGAATCGCTGTTCTCGCCCTGTCATCTAGCCTTCGTACATCATCAGGCTTTCCGTCTTCTGAGCAAGTCAGTTGACAGCCTCTCAACTGGAGGATCCAGCCAACATGAGCGATTTCCATCAGCCGCAGCAACGTTCTTTCTACCCAGCGCAAAGAGTCCAGAGCCTGCAAAACCGAAACATTAGAGCAAAACGCTGTGCTGTTCGGAGGAGTCGCCGATTACAGATGAGACTAGCTATAGTTGTCTGACTTCGAGCGACGAATCATGAGCAAGCTTTCCTAATTCAAACTTGAGCATCATCCAAAGTATCCTTCTTCGGCATGCTCTATGGGGAGTTCTCACTGTTGTGCGCCACTTCGACGAGCTTCTCTCCAAGGGTCGATGTTGGCGCGCGGGATAGCCGATAATAGAGGCTGAAACCGTCAGAGCAACTTGTTTGGAGTGCTGCTCGATTGTGTGATGCGAATCACAGAACAGGCATGTATTGCCGCAGGGAACGCAAAGTGCAACATTTGCGAAGGACACTTGGCTTCACGAGGCAGGCAGTCGGAGCAAGCCGATCGTTTTGCCGCGGTCTCTTTGAGAAGGGGAGAGAGAGAGAGAGAGAGAGAGAGAGAGAGAGAGAGAGAGATGAGAGCCACACGCCCGCTTTTTCTAATCAATGCTAGCACACTTATCAGAAATCAGAATTTTTATCAAAATCAGACTAAGATATGTGATTGCGCGGCGGAAGACGGCACTGCGAAATCGGTAGAAAGATTACGGGAAAAAGGAAAGAAAAAAAAAGCAAAGCAGGTGTGCGATTGTCCACTTATCTCTTTTTCCTTTCTAACTTAGCGCCAAGCTGCTGTCGATAATCTAGTCTGTTCCCAAGCGCAAGCCTCGCCGCGCTAGTCGGCCTGCGCGGTCTCGAGCTCGAACTGAGCATCATCAAACACACATCCAAACGGTCCTTCCGTCAATCGAGCGACTCCGCCTCTCTTTCTCAGTCTCTTCGAGCTCACCCCCCACACATACCGCTTGCTCATCTGACCAACAAGCCCTTTTTTGCTTTCGCTGCGAAGAGGACCCATTGCTTCTATCTACGGCCCCTATCCGTATCTCAGATCCACCATCTCTATCTCTATCTCTCCGCCTCCCTTCTGCACGTCTTCCATCCCTTATCTCTTGGGCCTCTCCTCCTTATCTCGTCTCCCCACGGCATCTTTCCCCCCGTGCCCATACATTCGACGCCGTGCCTCCAACATCACGCTTGCATTCCATTGTTTGGTCAGGAGACGTAGTCAGCCGAGTTTTTCCACATCGCATTAGCAGCGAATCTTAGGGCCAGTCTGCTCGACATTCTTTCGCCTCAGCACGCCTTGACTCTCTGACCGGCTCTACCCTGGTGTCGATCCTCCGCCCCGCTTCAGGAGAAAGTCGTTCTCGCTTCGATTCGGCTGCCAGCGAATCGGCACACTTGTACCGGACTACAGAACCAAGTTTTTGTTGCGCCTCTCCGTTTCGATCGCCTAGCTCAGCCTTGTAGATCCTGCCGCTCCTGTTCGGCCTCGTCTTATCTCGGCTCCAAGTCAGACGTCAATTCTTCCAGATCAAAAGATGGCGCTGCCTCCGGTCAAGATTGCCTCGCGGCCCACCTCTCCAACGTCTTCTTCTTCTCACCATCACGCCTCAGCCTCATCATCATCATCACATCCACAACGTATCGCTGCTCGACCGGTCGCACCTGCAGACCGCTCGCCAGATCGTCTCTCCCAGCATCGTCGCACAGGTTCAGCTCACGAAGGTGAAGGCCTCCCTCATATTCGTCCACGAACCTCTCGACCACCATCGCCATCCAGCTACGCCGCAGACCGTGCTTCTTCATCGTCCCATCACGACAGCTTAAGCGCAGCTCCCAGAAGCACAGCTCGTAGCCTCTTTCGTGATCCGCGATCCTTCCACCCTGCCGGTCGTTCACAGTCACCCATCGCTGCTTTTCGAAACCGTTCCCAGAGCTCTGAAAGGTCGCACCTGGGCCCTTCTCGGTCGCAGCCCAACAGCCCTCTTCTCCACCCATCTTCATTCCGTCATCCAAGTGAAGCATCGGGCGTACACCTTCCGCCCATCTCTTCGCTATCGAAGGAGTTTACGTCCGACCAACACGACTCCCTAGCATATCGTCGCACCCCTAACACATCGCCTCGCTCCACCGCGCGCTTGCATATGGGCAACACGTTCCGCGAATCGAGCCCTGCTCCATCCAACGGCAGTCCGGCGGCCATGCGTCACGATCATCCTGCCTACCATCGCGAATACGCGGGCGAGGATCGTGCCAAGGCTCACCGCTACGCCGATGAACACCCTCGAAACATCGCCCCCGCTCCTAGGCCGGGCTATGAACATGACTCGCGCAGCGGTCACTACCGTGACTCGCACTCAGCATTGTCGCGATCTGTCGAGCCAACCTATCATGCAAATAGCGGACGCCCTGGTGTTCACAGCGAGGAGTCCAGATCGCATTTGCCGCCTCACTCAACACGCACAATGAGCCCACAACACACATCGAGAGAGATCTACGACCACGAAGGCGCTGGCTCTCCTCCTGCTCACCAAGCTGGCATGAGATGCTCCAATTGCGGTGTCACCTCCACGCCACTGTGGAGAAGATCCCCGGACGGCAGCACCATCTGCAACGCCTGTGGCCTGTACATGAAGTCCCACAGCACTCATCGAGCCCCATCGAGCCGTCCAGGAGGCGCTGACAACAGTCCTCCCACACACGATGCCAAGCTCCCTGCTGCATCTGGAGGATGCTCGCGGGAGGATGACCCCAAGTCCGGCTCCTGTCCTGGCGACGGTCTTTGCAACGGCACTGGCGGCACCGCCAGCTGCAGCGGCTGCCCGGCTTACAACAACAATCTTTCGCATGCACTCAAGGTCAGCAAACGCGAGCCACGCGCAGGAGAGGAGGTCTCACCTTCTCGAAGCAGCGCAGAGCGCACTGTTCCTGTGAGCGAAGAGAAGAAAGAAGATGACAAAATTGCTGCCGTCGGCGCTCTTCGTTGCACAAATTGTCAAACCACCACCACTCCATTATGGAGGCGAGATGAGGACGGCAACAACATTTGCAACGCATGCGGCCTTTACCACAAGCTACACGGCACTCATCGGCCTATCGGCATGAAGAAAACCGTCATCAAACGCAGGAAGCGCATTCCCGCCAACGCCGCTGCTCAGGCTGCCAATCACCCAGATGTGGTTCCCGTTCAGATCAATGCGAATGGGCAGCCAGTGATTGCCCCTGCCGCTGGCCGTGCCGGCGACTCGTCCTCGTCGTCAGAGGGCAAACGAGGTCCGAAGAAAGGTTCGCCGACATCTGAACAGGCCCTGCGCGAGGCAAGGGATCGCGAGGCTGCAATGCTTCTGATGGAGGTTGGTGCTGGACCCAGGTCGCGACCCTCAATCCACGAGGATGATCGCCATCCTTCCAATGGCGGCCTCGCCAGCTCCGCCTCTATGCACCACGATCTACACTCTGCAAGAGCTAGTGCCGATGGCTCACACATGTCCCAGGGGGACAGCGGCAGAGCTGCTAAGAGGCCTCGCAAGTCATTCCCTCTAGCGCCCAGGGAGGCTTACGAGGAACAAGATGCGACACCCTCGTCGGCATACGCCGAGCAGCACGGCGCCGATGCCACGCGTTCACACCGCTCGCCGGTCGAACTCGCATCCGGTGACAAGTCTCATCCTGAGTTGGCCAGTGGCGCTAATGCAGTAGGCGAACAGGGAGCACGTGCCCACGGTTCCGAATCTGCTCGACCGACTTCGACTGTGCCTCACCATCACCACCATCACCATCACCACCATGCTGGTCATCCCGCTCACGCTGCTCATCACGGTCACCACCACCACCATCATCATCCGGTTGCAGTTAGCACCAGTTCTCACAGCCACGCGACGCCTGGTTCCGTCAAGCTGAGCGACGTTGAGAGATTGAGGGACGAGCTGCTCTTTGAGCGCAGGCGCATCGACGAGGTGCTTCACCGGGCCGAGGCCATCCTGGCCAGTGCCCGTCAGGGCAACCAATTCGCCGAAGCCTCCAACCATCCTACCAGTGTGCTGCACAACGGTCACGGACCTTCTCGCGAGTCACCACAAGCCAGCTCCGCTCGAGGAAGTCCTGGATCCGGCAATGCCCCGCTTAAGGAGGAAGTAGCTGAAGGTGCTTCGCGACGATCGCAGGCATACAGCAACAGCAGCTCTTCAAGCGAGAAGGACGAGCTTGAATCGCCCCCTCCTTCGCACAAACAGGCTGACGCTCGAACCATGTTAGCACCTGCGAACGCCCAGCCGAGCTCTCGACGCAACAGCTTCGAGCAGAGGATGGCATCACTCCCCGTGATGGCCGCCGTTCCTTTGAAGCGCAACTCTCCTCCAACTGCGGGAGCTTCCTTGGCTGAGAACAGACCTCTCGCTGCTGCTCCGCCTGCGAGGAAAGCCACCGCTTGGGGCATTGATGCTCGTTCGCCGCCTGTAGCACCTGCTAGGCCAGGCGACAAGCGTGCTCGTCTTGATGACATGGACGAGGACGATGACCACTGGAACTGGGACAACCTGTACGGCAAGGCGAAGCTCGAGAAAGCCGGCGACTGGCGCGGATTTGCACGCCCTGCTGAACACGACCGATCTCAGTCTCGCAGCAGCGCAGCTGCTCGCGCAGCCAGGCTCCCTGTCGCCTCCAGCCCTCCTCAGACTGTCAGCGCTCCGCGAACCTAATTTGTAATCATCTACCACTCTAATCTTATACCATCACCCAATGAATTCATCTGCTCAATCGCCCCTGCCTGAGATCCATTCGTGAGTCCTTTGAGCTCTGGATCGTTGCGCGAAGTTGTTACCATAACTGCATGTCAGAAATACTCTCACGACCAGGCAGTTGAGTCCTCCTTCTGTTAGGATCGTTACGACTCTCCGTGTCCGACTGGAGCTGCGAAGCTGTGCTTTCCGTAGTTGTGCGGGTCCAGCTCCGCTTGTGAACGGAACAAGACCTGTCTCACCAACTCCTGAATTTGCTGACATTGCTGACCAGTTTGAAGCAGCGGCAGCTCGACACAAAGCGCTGGCAAGAACGATCGCGTATCTTGGTCTCTTTCTGCTTGCCAATCAGCACAAAAGCAACGTCCCATCTGACGTTGATACCTCAAATAATTACGATACACAAGATATTGCATTGACATTGACATGGAAAAGAAACGGTGACAGATTTGCAAGAGGGAGACACTGAAAACATGAGCTTGGCGTAAGAAGTAAGAGTAATGATTAAGAGATAATATTGTCCATCGAGAAGAAGGTCTCAGAGCGACATGAAGATGTCGCACCGAGTGTAGCCGGGGACCGGCTTACTGGCTTTCGCCAAGACGAAGAACGTTAGGCTGTTCACCAGGAACAGAGATGGAGCCGACCTGAGGGAAGATGTCAGCGTTACTGGCTGCGGCGGTGCTAACACTAGCAGAGCCGCTGCTTGGAGCAGAGACGGGCTCTGAAGCCTTGGGAAGCATGGCTACACGCCCTGGACGGGCGGCGCTGAAGCTGGTAGCAGAAGAAAGAGGGAGAGTGGAAGAGCTGGGTGCAGGTGGAGCTCGGATAGCCGATCGCGAGGAGAAAGCTCTGCGGACGATGAAGGCGTTCATATTGGCTCAGTTGTATATGTAAGAGGAGGCGAGAGAAAGAGAGATGGAGTAGAGATTGCAATGTGTGATGACAAGCAAGAAGGGAATGGTCTGGTCGAAGGCTGCGCTCTATATATAAGAGGCAGGGGCAAAGGGTCGCTTTAGCTGCCGTTGTAGGAGCACACTGCAGCCTGCACGCATTGACCAGTACAAGTCCGAACGCGTAAGGCTTCCTTCGCTGATACTTCGGTGAGTCTATCTACTGTTCTGACGTGCGGAGAAAGTCGTCACAAATGGTACGATAACCCACGAGGCAAGAATGGCCTGGTCATCCTGAAGCTTTGAACACCGAGCGCATCACAGAAGAGACGCTCTGCTTTCATCTCCTCGGATATCTACCGGCGGCGGTCTCTGACAGCTCAGAGGTCAGAAAAATCGACATCCCAAAAAAATTGCTTGGCTGCACGCGTGAAGCGAACGGCTTATCTGTGGGGTCGATCTATCGGAAATTCCATCTCCTGACTCAGAGCCTAAATTGTCCAGGAATGCGAGACAGCTCCAGCAAGCAGCTCTGCAGCCTGGCCTTATCACTGATCTTGTGTTCTTCCCACGCTCGCTCGCTTGCTCCAAGTCGACCGTCGCTGATTGCAAATCAGGTCACGTCACAATCGTATCGCTGTGATGTGATGTAGCCAAGTCTATTAGGGCCTCTTCCCCCCTGCTGAGACGAGCTCATGATCCAATCGCTCCGATTCTCATTGAGTTGAGTTGATGTGATGAATGACGTGGGTGGTCTCTTACAAGGCCCGCTCTTTGCTTATCCGTCCACAAGCGGGAATCCGTCAGACAAGCCGGCATTGAAGCGGACCGCTCATAACCGGACGGCTCAACGGCTCATCCCGATCTTGAGCCTGGATACGACGGATTCTGCTCAGCCAGCGAGTCACGTTCTCTGTTGCCGCTAGTTGCAGGGTAGAGCGATTCTTCTAAAGAAGGCGGCTTGACCGGTCTCTTTTCCAGCGGGGTTAGCCTGCAGACGAAACACGTTGACAGCACAAACCCTGGCGAGAAGACCCTGACGAGATCTCCGCAAAAGCAGTCCCAACTTTTCCATGATTTTTTGGGACAGCGCGACTCGCCGATTGCTCCTTCTCCGCTCTCGAGTCAGCCCAGCTTGATGAAGCTGAGCTGTTCGTCGTTGCAGTCAACTTCGCTCAAACGCAGGCGCACGCAATTGAGTGGAATAGCTCAATGTTATCGCATCCTGAGGTCAAGCAACTCACCTTTCGCACATTTGTCGACTTTCATGCATCGGCAGGCTGCAACTGCAATCGGAAATCATGATAGCATTACGGACATCTGGATTATCTTTGTACAACTCTTTTTGGTTTTGGTATTGAATTTTCTTGCGCAGACTGTCGCTCAGTGCTCAATCTCACAGAGCAAGTCACCCTGTGACACCGAGTCGTTCTGCTCGACAAGAACACGCTTGACGTGACCACCAACGGGCGCCGAGACGACTGTCTCCATCTTCATGGCGCTCATGATGAAGAGCGGGTCACCAGCCTTGACCGAGTGGCCCTCCTTAGCTCGGATCTCGACAACGACACCAGCCAATGGCGAGCCGACGCTGCCGGGGTCAGAGCTTGCCTTCTCACGAGTGACGGTTTCAACAGCAGCGCTGCGATCCTCAATGGTGAGCGCACGAGGCTCCGCGTTGAGCTCGAAGAAGACCTCTCGGGTACCATTGTTGGTGTTGAGAGCACCGACGGCAAGAAGCTTGACGATGAGAAGCTTTCCGCGGTCAATGTAGGCGTGGAGCTCCTCTCCCGGGTGAGCCTTGCCGAGGAAGTAGCGAGTGGGCAAGTTGCTGAGATCTCCGTACTGGTCGAGGAAGCCTTGGAACTCGTCGAACACCTTGGGGTACATGACGTAGCTGATGGCATCGGTGGCGCTCATCGCACGGCCATACTTGGCAGTGAGGTCCTTCTTGACCTGAGCAAAGTCGATGGGCTCCATGCTGGCACCGGGGCGGCCGTCGATGCGCTTCTTGTCACGGATGATCTTGCTGCGGAGCTCCTCGGGGAAGCCACCAGGAGGAGTACCGAGGTAGCCCTGGAAGTATTCGATGACGGAGCTGGGGAAGTCGAGCTTGTCAGCACGCTCCTCAACATCCTTGGCAGTGAGCTTGTTGGCGACCATGAATTGAGCAAAGTCACCGACGACCTTGGAAGAAGGTGTGACCTTGACGATATCACCACAGAGCTTGTTAGCCTGGATGTAAGCCGTCTTGATCTCCTTCCATTGGGTGCCAAGACCGAGCTGCTGCGACTGGAACATGAGGTTGGTGTACTGTCCACCAGGCATCTCGTGGTCGAAGACCGACGAATCCGAAGCCTTGACGTTTGCCTCGAAACACTGGTAGAGCTGACGGACCTGGCTCCAGTAGAGGTTGAGGTTCTGGATGTCCTCGTGACGAATACCGGCACCAAGACCAGTCTGCTCGAGAGCGCTGACAAGGGCACCCATCGAGGGCTGCGAGGTGAGACCACTCATGCTGTCAATGGCAACGTCGACAACGTCGGCACCAGCCTCGGCACAGGCGAGCATACTCGAAAGAGCGATACCGGCAGTGTCGTGCGAGTGAACGTGGATGGGCAGATCGGGGTACCTCTTCCTGATGGCACCGACAAGCATCTTGGCGGCGGTGGGCTTGAGGAGACCAGCCATGTCCTTGATACCGAGGATGTGAATACCGGTCTTGACGAGCTCGTCAGTGAGGTTGAGGTAGTACTCGAGGGTGTACTTGGGGTGCTTGCTGGGATTGGCAACGTCACCAGTGTAGCAGATGGTACCTTCGGCAACACCACCAGCCTTCTTGGCAGCATCGATACCGAGCTTGAGCGAATCGAGCGAGTTGAGCGAGTCAAAGACACGGAAGATGTCAAGACCACACTCGACAGCCTTCTTGCTGAACTCGTAGATGGCGTTATCGGGGTAGGCAGTGTAGCCGACGGCGTTGGCACCACGAACAAGGGCTTGGAGTGGAATGTTGGGCACAAGCTTTCGGATCTTTCGCAGACGCTCCCAAGGGTCTTCGTAGAGGAAGCGCATGGCAACATCGAAAGTAGCACCACCCCAGCATTCGAGCGAGAAAGCGTTCTTGAGCACGTACGAGGTCTCCTTGGCGATGTTGACCATGTCGATGGTTCGCAAACGTGTAGCGAACAAACTTTGGTGGGCGTCTCGCCAGGTGGTGTCCATAATGAGGGTACCTTTGTAGGCACGAACGGCCTTGGCGAAAGCCTCGGGACCCTCGTTGACGATGATGTTCCTCCAACCTTCGGTGCAAGGCTTGGTGGTGTCGAGCGTCTTGGTAGGGTCCTTGGGGTCGGTGAAGGTAGGGATGACGATCTCGTCCTTGAGACCGGGCTCGCCAACCTGACCAGCGATGGAGCTGCCGTTGACAGCGACATCTCCGAGGTAGGCAAGGAGCTTCTGGGCTCGGTTCTTGGTCTGGACCAGGTTGAAGAGCTCGGGAGTGTCGTCAATCATGGTCGTCCAAGTGTTGGCGGTAGCGAAAGCCTCGTGGGTCAAAAGACGGAACAAGAAGGGGATGTTGGTCTTGACACCACGAATACGGAACTCGACCAAGGATCGCAGCATCTTTCTACGAGCGACCTCATAAGTGGCACCACGGCACGAGACCTTGACAAGCAATGAGTCGTAGTGAGGAGTGATCTGAGCACCAGCAAAGCCGGAACCAGCATCGAGACGAACACCGTTGCCACCAGCCGATCGGTAGACTTCGATCCTACCAGTGTCGGGCTGGAAGTTGGCAGCAGGGTCTTCGGTGGTGATACGGCACTGGATGGCGGAACCGCGCTTCTGGATGGTCTCCTGGGTGAGACCAAGGTCAGCAAGGGTAGCACCAGCAGCGATCTGGATCTGAGCACCGACAATGTCGATACCGGTGATCTCCTCGGTGATGGTGTGCTCGACCTGGAGACGGGGGTTGATCTCGATGAAATAGTAGCGGTTCTGCTGGTCAACCAAGAACTCGGCAGTACCGGCGTTTCGGTAGTTGGCGGTCTTGGCAAGACGAACGGCATCGTTGAGGATAGCCTGGCGGACATCGTCACGGAGGTTGGGGGCAGGAGCTACCTCGACGACCTTCTGGTGACGACGCTGGACGGAACAGTCACGCTCGAAGAGATGAACGACGTTGCCTTCACCATCAGCAAGGAGCTGGACCTCGATGTGGCGGGGTCTGTCGAGGAAGCGCTCGATGAAGACGGTGGGGTCACCGAAGGCGGAGTTAGCCTCGGAAACGGCACGCTCGAACGACTCCTTGAAGTCCTCCATTTTGCGAACGACACGCATACCACGTCCTCCACCACCCATGGCGGCCTTGATGATGACAGGGAAGCCGACCTCCTCAACAAAAGGCTTGGCCTCCTCGTAGCTGGCGATAGGGCCAGGCGTACCGGGCACAATGGGGACGTTAGCCTTGCGGGCGAGGTCTCGGGCCTTGGTCTTGTCTCCAAGACCGTCGATGGTCTCTGGGCGAGGACCGATGAAGGCAATTCCAGCCTCCTCGACCCTCTTTGCAAAGTGAGGGTTTTCGGACAGGAAACCGTAACCGGGGTGGATCATGTCGACCTTGTGCTCGAGAGCGACTCGGATGATGTCGTCGATCGCCAGGTAAGCTGAGACGGGCTTGAGACCGGCACCGACCTGGTAAGCCTCATCGGCCTTGTATCGGTGGGCGCTCATCCTGTCCTCGAACGAGTAGAGGGCGACGGTGGTCATAGCAAGCTCGTGGGCAGTTCGGAAGATTCGGATGGCAATTTCACCACGGTTTGCGACCATGAGCTTTTTCAAAGGACCAGTAGCCTCTCCGGACATGCTGTTTCGGATGCGCTGGATGGTTGGGAAGAGGTGACCGGTCCTCTCACCGGGGGTGCCGGGTTGGCTCTCGAAGGTGTCAACGAAGGTGCTCCTTGGGGCACCCTGCGGGGCCTGTGCTGTCTCGGGCTCGACAGGCATCTTAATGTTCGTATATGGGAAGCCTTTGGTGGGTTTACAAGTCTAGCTTTAAGCTGTTTGCGTCAGCTCGCTGCGATTCTATGGACAGCAGCAAGGAGTTCGCCTTTGTGGTGAACACGCGGATGATACTTGCGATCCTCTATCTCGTCAGTAGAGGGACAAGGAGAAGAGAAGAAGGAATGACGAGAAGAGATGTAGAGAGCGTGTGTGCGGGGAGGATGAAGCGAAGGAAGGCGAAGTGGAGGGAATGAGAGAAAGAGAGAGAGAGATAGACACTCAGGATGATGACGAAGGAGGTGAAGATAACGATTCGACGGCAAGTGCTTGGTGATAAAGAAATGGCAGACCAGAGCATCTATGGGCGGATCGGATGGTGCAGACAGAAGGCGGCCACGAGAATGTGACTTGGATATTGATATCTGTTCAAGCGAGCACACAGATCAAGCGAGTCAAGGCCGACAGGGTGTGCCCATTTCCTGCTGAAAAATTACACGGGCACACACACACACTCACACGCACAGCAAGAATGCGATCTCCCACGTCCAGAGTTGCGCGATGCTTGTTCAAGAAGGCCGATGAACGGGACGGTGCACCGATCTGTGAAGCGCCCAGCGAGTGTCAGATAAGAGCCTGATGATGTGTTGATCTTGCAGACCTAGTGCCGACTTTCAGCACCTTCTTTGCCTCTTTGTGTGTGTTCGCGTGTTGGTGTTGCCTGGACGCACGGACATCTCAGATCGAAAAACGCGGTAATTCCGCATCCTGCTACGACCGGTCAGGAGCCCTTTGCTTGCCAAAATCAGGCTTGCAGCTCAGTCTCTAGTTGAAAAACCAGGCCAGACCTCCACGTCCCTTTTCTGAAAATCGGTCCAGAGCCGACATCTGAAGAGCTCACCGGCTCAGCCGACGCTACCTGACCTCGCATCAAAATGCATCTGAGTCTCCAATGCAGGGAACGAAAAGGTTGCCGCTCTGGATTTGACTCGACAAAAAAAAGCCCCTTCGTCTTCGACTTGTCGTGGCCTCGTGGGCCAGCCAACACCCAAGTTTTGTCTTGTCCTGTCCTCCTAGCCATCGATCTAAAAGTCCCAGTCTCAGGCTGTCTGCCTTTGGAGTGCTCCCTGCCATACATTAGCATCGATTGAAAGTGACCAGCGAACAATACGAGGATAAATAGCAAAGGCTTGATCGGAAGCATAACCAACGTGTGCCTTGGTAAAATCACAACAAGATGGTTAAGATCAAGCCTTTGTGTCGACAGCTCGGTGCAACGGCAAGGCTTCGGTGAAACGAGAATCAAAGAGAGAGAAAAAGGTGACACCTTCGCATCAGAGAGATGCCAGCCAGATATGGAAACTCCATCAAGGGACGATTGTCAGCGAACGTCGAGAAGAAGTCTGGAGATCTCACCTTTGTTTTCCCGAAAGTGATCTTGTCACCGGCATTTGCGCCACTGCATCATCATTGATTGCATTGCTTGCCATGCGCTCGTAGAAGGGCAGCCAGAGTGTCGCCGTTTATCGATCAAGAAGACTTTCTTTGCATGAGCGACATCTCGGTGAATTTCCACTTCTTACAAATATAAGAAGCTTCGCGAGCTCTATTTCTCTCGGTCTTGATTGGTTGACCGATAAGGATATCAGTGAGTTGCATGCAGGGTTCGCTTTGCCTATGCACCGGTCCGAAAGACGTCAGTGACAGTGCAAGGCATTCTTCTATTATCTTTTCTTCTTCTCGGCCAAAGATCGGCAATCTCGAGCAAGACGCCCAATTTGCAAGCAACGGAAGGCAGCAAAAGCAGGAATAGGATTGGTTGCTTCGGCTGATCCGGACGATTGTCTCCGTCTGTTCGAGTGATGTTGTCGTTTGGTCCGGTCAGTTGGAACAGCAAAGCGTAGTTGCAAAGAGTGCATCGATGGCCAGACGTAGTCGTCCGAGAAGAGCGCAACAAGTCGAAACAGAGCAATCACAAAACGAGGTTATGTGTGAGATCGACAACCGATGTTTCCAAGAAGATTGACAAGACAGCAATAGCTTGAGGCTGCTGTTGACGACATGCTCGACAAGCATGTCACGACGCTTCTTGAAAGCCGGTGAGAGGCTTCGAATACACAGGCGGTAGCCAGGATGGCAAGGCAAATGAATCAGCTTTTCCACTCGACTGGCAAGCAAAGCTCTTCCGAATCCTTAGATTGATAAGAGTTACTGTGTGTTCAGAACGAAGGGTTCCTCGGATGGCACACCTCAAAGCTTCGTTGACAGATGAGCTCGCTTCTACAACGCTGGATAAGCTTGCAAGGGCTGATGAGGGCAGGAGACCCGGTCGATTGTAACACGAAGCGGACGTGTCAGATAATGCAGAGAGGCAACATACATACGTCTGGGGCACGTCAAATGCGCATCTGCCCTCCTCTTTCATCTGTTATCAACCCCGCATTTCATCGTGGAGAGGAGGACCCAGTTCTGTAAACATTCGGCTTTAATGGATTCTGATCCTGCAAGCCTGAAGCGGAACAAACGTCAAAGGGGCAGCCGACAGAGCTAATGGCGTTGCGGGATCACGGAGCGGTTCGATCCACTCCATGAAACGCGCCTGCATCCGGTTTCTCCCGCTCATGCACCGCGCTTCCGGCAAATGCTTGCAAGGCCGCTTGTGCCCTTTGCCATCGGCGCTTCTTAAACGCATTGGAGCACCTCTCTTTCACATCTGTCTCCGGCTCGCTCGGCTCAGACCCTTCCCGAAGAGCAATACCGTGGTAGCAAATCCGGGTCTTATCCTCGGCTGCCTTGCTCGCCATACAATTCCCACGTGACACTTCAGTGTTGGGATTCAGCATGTCCGCTCGACGATGTCTGCGTTCTGGCGTCAACCTTGACAAAATGTTCTCATCTCTACTCGTCGTGCTCGTGCGGCAGGCAGACGTTACACTAGCTTGCAAAGTTGGCGGCTCAACCCGAGGCGGCAGCCGCTTTGCTCCAAAGCGGTTTCGGGTGCCCACGATAGACAAATCAAGCTTTCATAGATTCGTGACAAGTGGTTGCTGTCGATGCTTGCATCTGGAGTCGGGTATGGCACTCAGACTCCGATCTATCCGGTATATGACAAAGACGTGAGAAGGTATCGAGCAAGTTCTCTGCTCCTCCTCTCTAGTTGCGACCAACAAACTGTGAACAGAAATGGAAGCGCGACGCAAGAAAGATGTCAGTGTATTGCTCGATCGTAGCCATATCAACCACCCTTTTTTGCAATCTGAACTTACCTGATAAACGATCCGACGAACGAGACCAGAGAGATGCTCTGGGTTCTGAGCATACGTGCCCATGACAAGCGACATACCTGCCGAAGTGAGCAAGAGGTCTCCACCGGGCACAAAGGGAACGTAGGCCTTCTGCCTGAGCACCGACCAGGCGCTCTCCATACCCTTGGGTAGCACATAGGCGGCTAGCTCGGCTCGACGCCTCGAATCGTCGACAAAGAGCGACAGGCAGGTGGTGAAACCGGTCACCCACTTGACCCAAGAGCTGATGAGCATACGCGAAAACCAGGTAGGCACGTAGCGCTTCAACTTCTCGCTGGCCTGAATATAGTTATAGAGCGAGTGCTGAGCACAGAAGAGAGTCTGGAAGATGATCACAAAGACACCGAGGAAAGACGAAGAGCGTACCGAGCCTCTCAGCGATCGAATGGTGGCACCTAGCGGGTCCTTGAGGAACTTGCCTGGTCGAAGGAAGATGGCGGGCACAAAGTGAAGAGTCAAATAGACGGGCAGAATCCATCGTGTGACTTCGATGAATCGGTCGATGGGGCTGCGCCAGTGGCTCGTCTCCCATGGGTGGACGAGTGCACAGTCGACCACTTCTCCGCAATCGCCCTTGCGCGTTCGGTCCATCCATTCGACGATCCTGCGTACATTCTTGCCCTTGATACCACGACGGTTGATACTGTTGGGCGCAACATCTGCATAGCGCAGAGGCTTGAGAGAGACTGGCTCGGGGACCTTGCCGTCCGGGAACCATTTGAGCGCAAAGTCAGGATCGACCTTGCCGTCGTGACGAATGAAACGGTAAATGTCCGTGACTCGCGGGCTGACTTGCGACGCTCTTGTGATCCAGTTCTTGTAGGACTTTGGCAGCGAATCAGGCGCTTCGAGCCATGCCCACATGATCTGACCACAAGCGAGACCAAAAGTGATGACAGCGCCGTGTGGAATGTTGATGATCTTGCGCTCATGAGCCACGTTGTAGGAGCCCTCGAGACCACGTACGAACAGCTGCTGTGCCAGCGATACTCTGTTCTCGTGTGTCTCTACCAGCACTGCCAACGCAGAAACAGCACCTGCAACGTAGGCGTGCCAGACCTTGGAGCGCGGATCGGGCATGAAAGCTCGACGCTTCTGCTTGGCCTTCTCAATTGCTTTCTCCTCGGGCGACTTGCCCTCCAATGCCGACCTTCCAGAACGAGGTGTAGCTGTGCCACTCCCTGGAGCGTTTTCATCAGGGGACCCATAGTCGCTAGACTTTTCCAACGTGAAAGTCGCAGTACCGGCACCAGACGGAGCTCGGGAGCGTGGTCGTTTGGTGGGAGGAGGCGTCAGCAGACGCAAACTGTTATGAACAGCTTTGTAGAGGGAAGCCCAAATGGCGAAGAGAGCTGCGAAACGAAAGTTGCGGGGACCCATCAAAGCAATCCCAAAGGAGTTCTTGTTGAACTTCTTGGTGCGAAGCGATTTGACGAGCTCAAGCACCAGCATCAAGGAGGCTCGCAATGCAAAGGCAAGGTTGCCCGCTCTAAGACCGCCTCTGACAACGTGCACCACGAGCCTCTCCCAATCACTTGGGATACGTGCTTCCTCATCCTGGGGTCGCCACACCTTGTTGCCGACCGATCTTCGGATCTCGCTTCGTGGCATATGGGCCAAGTCTTGCAATGCGGTGACGCTGAGATTGCGTCGAAGCTGTGCTGCAGTTTCGGAGATGTTTGGCGTCGTTGGTCCAGAAGAAGCGGCCCATCGTGCGAACTCGTCTGCAGAGTCTTCGTCAGAGTCATCGTTGTCGCGATTCACTTTGGTCACCTGAGAGAGTCGCAGGTTGGAATGGTTTCGACGTTGCGGTCCGCTTCCTCCCGAGGCAGCAGTCGAAGGCTTCTCTGATCCATTGCCGCCAGGTCCTTCTGAAGCTGATGCAGGCATTGTGAGAGGTTCGATGGAATCGTATCGAATGCGAAGGTCGTCCAGAAGAAGCAACGTAGGGTCGTAGCGTGCGGTAACTTACTCTTTGGCCAGATCGACACTTCGACCAGGCAAGAAATTTAGTCTATCTGTCCCTGAGCCACAACAGGTCACAGGGATGTCGTGGAACCTGAAGCTTGAGGAATGTATTGAATACTGGAAGCAAGAGTAGCTTGGCGGGTATAAAGTGAAGAGAGACAGGCTGGTAGTCGTGTGAGAGAAGAAAGCCGTTACGAAGGAAGAGCTGGGTGGTCCAAATCTCAGACGTGCAAGTGTGGTTGCGGAGAGTTGTCGAGGTGCATGCGACACCAAATAGGCCGGCTGGCCGGCGTCATGGCTTGGGATCGGCAGTCCCGCGTTCAGAAGTGTCAAACTAGTTACAGCCGCACTATAATGGACATAATGGCGAGCCGTTCTGCCTCCACCACTCTTACCGCCGTGTCCCGCCCTCAGAGGTGTCTGTCTCTTGGCGAAAATCCACGCGTCATTACCGTTTCTCTCTTTTTGACAGGCCCTGATTCACAGCAAAAGGTCGCAAGCCACAGGTTCAGGTTCAGGGTCAGAACGGCGGTTGAAATGCACGATGCCCAAAATTTGGAGCCTTTCAACAGCTTCGTCAAGTGAGAAAGCCTCCTGTTGCTCGTATATGAACCCCGCTAGCGAGTTTGCAAACTCGTCATGGGAAAGTTCCCGTTGCGGGGTTTGTTTGCATCCCAAGTAGGAGCAGCTAGAGACGGGTAGCACAGGATCCTCTTCATGATGCCCAGTGCACTGAGCAAACCTTGCGATTATCCATCTAGGCGATGTTCAGTCGGTATTCTGTCCCTTGTTCGGCAGCCTAAGAGCAGAGTGATGACGGCTAGAAGATGAGCTCATCGCAATACAGTGACTGAGGAGCGACACGTTGTAGCAGTACACTACAGTACAGTACCCTACAGTACAGTACAGTACCCTACAGTACAGTACAGTACAGTACACCTCAGAAGAGACAGTCCGAGTCGCTCCGATGAAACGGCTTGGCCTGCCCTGAAGTGACTGGCAAAATCGGCCTTCATCTTTTCGAACACTATCTTCAGCCAGCAGTTGGCTTCATCGCGGGTGAATTCGGCGGCAAGCAGTATTGCAATCAGGTTGCATTTCTGTACTGTACAGCATTGCAGAGTAGCAAATGACCGCTCTTGATTCAGGACAACGGCGTTTCGACGATGCTCCAGTCTGTATCCGAGTGTACGGTTCTAGCATGGTGTACAAGGATGGCATCGAACGGAAAACGCTCAAATTTCCCCACAAAAGCTCTCAGAGGTTTTCCATGTGAAATGGAAAAAAAGGAACAACAGCCGCCAACAAGCGCGTTCTTTGAATGGCGCGAAAATGTACTGTCATCATTACATAAGCATCCGCATTCAAAAGATAGGAGAAGACCCTCCGAAGAGAATCTTCTCCAGTTCCAAGATTCAGGCAAGCCTCCCCCCAGAGGAGAGAGGCGGGAGGGCGTCGGCGGTAGGTCAAATCGGGTGGCCGTGCAAGCCCACCGACCCCCTCTCTCCAGCCCCCATGCTTGAGCGGGAGTGGAAATGCCAAGGTCTATGGAACGGCGATGAATGTCAAAGACGAGCATGTCAAGAATGGGAGCAATGCAGAAAGAGGACAAGTCAAAAGTCAGCGATCTGAAGCAAAGAGGTCTGTGTGTGTGGAATTGCAATTGGAATTGTCCAGCAAGACAAGCGCACAGACGCCAGTGAAAGCCAACACCCGCGATAACTCCAAGAACTGCTGCTGGAAGCTGGCACTGAACAAAGAGGTGTTGCGAATGTTGACCGACAGTGATGCGTGCTGGTGCCGTCGTGATGCAAAGCCAGAGCTAAGGGGTAAGGAAGAGAAAACTTACAAGTATGAAGTTTCAAAGAAGGACGCGGGCCTCGCCTAGTTTATATACTCTGCAGTCTCTCTGCGCTCTCCAAGCGGTCTGTGTTGCGCTCTTCCGCAACGCAACAGACAGGCAGACGCGTCGTTGTGTTCACAACGAATAAAGCAAGACGTGAATTTCGAGTTTGAATGGCCGTCTCTGCCTAGATCTTCTGAAATTCCACGTCCTCCCCTTAACATCGGGGTTGCTCGTTTCTTTCTGATCGGCAAGGTGTTCTCATGCGAGTGTCCACAACAATACAACACTATACTCCAGAGGAATGAACTGGAACGGCAATCAGACAAGCTCATCTCACGCAATGAAAGGTCCACAAATAAGGGACGATTGGAAGATAGGTACTGATGATGACATTGATGCGCGTACAAAACGATCTTCAAAATGATGTCTGATCTACTTCACCCGGGCCATCCCCAAGCCAAAGAGCCTCGACAACGGCGGACTGAAGCTTCGAGCAGCGACGACCGATGCAAAGTGACAATGGCAGGAACGGTGGAAGAAGAGAAGAGAAAGGAATGGGTGCCAAAAATTGCCAGGCCGTCATGGATGACAGCAAGGACGTGCAATATAGGTAATTTGCAATCAGCAATAAGCTTCTCCTCGGTAAAGACCTCACTGGATGAAGCGCCTGCCTCACTGGAGGATGCGCAACGTCGAAGAGCAGCGGAAAGGCGTTCGTCGAAGTAGAAATGGGGAGATAAATGTGTGATCGCATCGAGGAAGGAGGAAAGAGTAAGAAGAAAGAAAGCAAACAACATGAAAAGTCAGTAATGAGTCGACATTGAATAATCAATTTGGCATCGTCCGTTCGGTCGTCATCAGCGATGAGATGATTGCGAAAACCATACCATCGACTGCTGGATGACAACGGATGCGATGAAGGAAAAGGTAGGGGTCGGGGCGGCACTTACGAAGATAGATGAGGAGCGGAAAGAAGAACAGACGGCGATGCCAATGCTATATCCTGCTCTGCAATCGCGACTCAGCCAAACCAAATCAAACTATTTCGCTCCTCCAGCCAACCAATCCCAATCCCACAAACACAGACATGTGCGCGACGTGGAGGCGGCCCGTGCCGAAGCTTCCTCCATCCACAAAGTGATCAAAAGGATCAGCATCGGGAGCAATCGAAGCTGTCAGAAAATTATTGCCATGTTAGACCTGCATCTTCCCACTTCAGAACGAATTTTTACGTCGGAGCCGCTTTTTCCAGGAAGCGAATTGAAAACTTCTCACGCTTTTCCCTTGCTTTAGTGCGAAATTCCCTCTTCGAGCTCCGGCCACAAAAAGGGTCAGATGGAATCTTCCGCTCGAAAGAAAAGGGCTTGCAGACCACAGTCTGGAAAGCTGAACGACAAGATAAGTGCTTGCAGACGGCGGTATCAGAATTGCTCGAGTTGAGCCAGAGAGAGGCAAAGGCTTGAGAGTTGAGCTAGCCTGCTAGCCTGCTGTCCAGTCTCAGAGAGAGAGACAGCGAGAGAGAGGGAGCTCGACCAAAGCCCAGGGTTTTGGTCTGTCTGAGTTGTAGGCAAGCAAGCAAGCGTTGCAGTGCGAGAGCGCGACTTGGAGGCTGGAGAGTGCGCTACCTTCTTTCGCTTTCTCTTCACGCTTCTCGTCACCATCACACCACACATCGCCCAACATGTCTCTCGTACCCCCCGACCCGTCGCAGAACTTCGCCTTCATCTTGCGGTGAGCATCCAACAACAAGCAAAGGATAAGAGCAGCTCGAAATGATCAGCAAACAGGAACAAAGTGGGCACAGACAGCACGCAGCAACTCGGCACAATTTGGTGGCAGCAGTATTATCGACTTAGTAGAAGCATCATCATCAGCACATCAATCAGATATAACAGCGTCGGCTCGTCGTATAAGCATGCAGTGGGATGACTATCAGTCAAGACTCAAACAGGGACAGACTCTTGAAACGAAACTCACAGCTAGAAAAAGATGGAAGGGCTTGGCGTTGATGGGGTCACCTGTCGATTCGTCGTAGACCGTCAGTGCTTGCTTGGAGGCTTTGATGTCGCGGGTGATATTTCAGGCCTAAGGTGCTAGCGCAAAACGTTACTACGTATAGCCAAGGTTACAGTCGCACGCCCGAATCGTAAGACAGGCAAAGGGTATCAGCACCCTCCACGGGAGCCCGATCATAGTCATTCTTCTATCAGACAGGAGAGCAAAACACGTCACACCTCGTCGACCTGACATCGAACTCCCGACCTGTCGCTGCATTCATTGGACTACTGTGATCAAACGTCTCCTGCCAGCCTGACCGCAAGGACATCCAGCATCACCCCTGCCCGAGTACAGCATCATTTCGAGAACACATCGGATCACAAGGAGAACGCTTCATCGCAGCAATCCTAGACAACATCTTACTCGAACGTGGAATTTCCGTATCATTTCGCCGATCATGACGCCCCTCGACTTTATTGCTGCTGCCCTTTTGCCATGATGTATCGCCGCCCCACCTTGCTGCTGATCATCGAGCTGTTCACCAGTCCTGCCGCGCCCTTCATTTCTTTCTGATTGTGACTGCATACTGACTTCGTCCTCCCACATTCCCTATTCACCCCACACAGTTTGCTCAACACCAACGTTGACGGCAAGATCAAGGTCCAGTACGCCCTTACTCAGATCAAGGGTGTTGGTCGCCGATACGCCAACATTGTTTGCAAGAAGGCCGATATCGACCTTGGCAAGCGTGCTGGTGAGCTCAACTCCGATGAGCTTGAGCGCATTGTCACCATCCTCCAGAACCCCGCCGAGTTCAAGATCCCCACCTGGTTCTTGAACAGACAGCGCGACATTGTTGACGGCAAGAGCAGCCAGCTCCTCTCCAACAACATCGACTCGAAGCTCCGTGATGACCTTGAGCGCTTGAAGAAGATCAAGGCTCACCGTGGTATCCGCCACTACCTCGGTCTCCGTGTCCGTGGTCAGCACACCAAGACCACCGGTCGTCGTGGCCGTACCGTTGCCAACAAGAAGAAGTAAACGTCTCGACGATCGACATTTTGTTCATCTCGATACCTTTGCCTCTACTTTGTTTCTCCGCAGCATACTCCAGTACATTCACGCCTTTGTCCGTTCCGTCCATCATCATGGTGTTGTAACATTTCAGTCTTTTCATCGCTTTCCTTCGAGTAGTGGGGGGCTACTCGATGGGATTTACATAGTTTCGTGCAGCGTAAAACAGGACATTCGGATCGTTTCTCCTCAGTGGAGCACGACTTGAATGCTTCCGCCGCATCATCCATGCTCATCATTCCTCCTACCAAAAATTCAAATGATTGGCCTCGTGCCAGGATAACGCCCCCATCCCGTTTGCGTCAGCGTGTGACCACGCAATCTGGACCTGCGTTTCTGTGTGAGGATGTCCCAGTCGGTTATTGCCATGGGCTCCAGGTTTGTTCGGTGAGAAGCTATAAGTGCGCCTCTGTACAAGTCTTTGCAACTTAGAAGGGCTGATACTGAACGACTGATGCGGGCTCCTGAGTATCACTCGTTGCGGCTCGCCCTGAAATCATCAAAAACTGATCTTGCTATAGAGCGAGACACTGTCAGATAAGGAAGGACCACTATGGCAGGTGGGTCCCGATTCACTCAGACAGAGCTGGACAGACTGATTGGTCCACATGGTGATTCGGCTTCTGATCACCGGCATTCGATGCGTAACTGCGCCGAAGGAGAACCCGATCCAACTCATCGGCGGAACTTGTGCGACTTGAGATGCCTCACCGCCTCTCCATCTATCATTCTTTGTCTGTCATGTCTCTGATGTCCCAAGACAGCAACCATCAAGTTATTCGATCGGAAATCTGACTGTCGCTGGCTCACTGCTTTGGACCCTTTGCAGACAGCTGTGCAGGACAGAATGTCAGACAAGCGAGATTCTGGATTATTCACAGAAATGTCCAAGGTTACGCAAGCCGCCTCTTGCTGATTTGTCTCTGACACTGCTGCGCCTTCCGAAAAAATGGTAAAACTAAAGTCTCCATTTTCTGACTTTCTTCTTGGATTCCTATGGGAATGGCCTGCGCAAGGAGAGAGAATAACAGAAACAGAAAAAAAAAGGAGAATGTGAATGTTCTTGGCTTGGCTTTTTTGGCCCGGTTCTTCTCGCTGCGCTTGACACATTTCTATTGGTGCAGAAGACGGCGATTGACCTTTTTGTGCGGATTTCTTCGGCATCACACTGTGACAACATCGTCATTTTCTTTTCATCCTTCTTGTGATTCGGTCAGTCTTCCTCCGCAGTCACCGGCTCGCCAATCTTGGACCTCCACCATCTTCACATCCTTCAGTCTGTGCTCTAACTTCCCTCAAAGCCTTTATCCCTCGATCGTACCGTCGAGGCACTTGCTTTACCGATTGGAGCCCAACTTTGCTCTTCTCACTTTCTCGAATCAGACATACCCCATCTTACCACTGGATTGTACGATATCTCGAACGAGACACGCTTCCGATAGCATCTGCTTGAATCGCATCCTCTTGCTCTTCGAAACATCCATTTGTGGCGTTGTAAAACGATCGGATCCAGCCATCACGTCGTTCTTACTTTCAAGCAACTCCGAGCGGTCGCATAGCAGCAACCTCCACCCTCGCACCCAGGCCGGTAGAGCAACCAATTGCAGCTTACCATCCGCATCGATTCAAGAAGACCAGTCTTCTGATAACTCGACAACTTCCAGCACAAATAGCACCAACAGCATCAGCAGTGCACGCCTCAAGAGCTCGAATACTAGCTCCACAGCAGCATCCGCAGCCAGTCACACATCCTCTGTCGCGGCTTCTCAACATAAAGCCATGAGCGACCGAGCGGTTCCAGCAGTAGAGGAGGAGGTTGATTATGAGGGTCTCGGAGACAATGTCCCACTCCATATCAACATGATTGCGGGCTCACTGGCCGGTATCAGTGAGCACGCCGTCATGTTCCCAGTCGATGTGATTCGTACACGAATGCAGGTGCTTTCCGCGACACCTGCTGCTACCTATACTGGTGTCGTACAGGCATTCAACCGAATCAGCACATTGGAAGGCGCACGTACACTCTGGCGTGGTGTTGCTAGTGTCATCATGGGTGCAGGTCCAGCGCATGCAGTCTACTTTGGTACCTACGAGACCGTTAAGGAAGCAACGGGCGGAAATCGCGAGGGGCATCAGTTCGCCAGCACAGCCTTCGCAGGTGCATCAGCTACCATCGCCGCCGATGCTTTCATGAACCCGTTCGATGTGATCAAGCAGCGTATGCAGATGCACGGCTCACAACACCGCACTGTCTTGCAATGCGCCTCTTCCGTCTACAAGCAGGAAGGTCTGCGGGCATTCTACGTCTCATATCCCACCACACTCACCATGACCGTCCCCTTCACCGCCGTTCAGTTCTCGGTGTACGAATGGGCCAAGAAGGTCCTCAATCCAGCCGAGACCTACTCTCCCATGACTCACGTTTCAGCAGGTGCCTTCTCAGGAGCTGTAGCCGCTGCCGTCACCAACCCACTCGACGTTGCCAAGACATTGCTACAGACACGAGGCAGCAGTACCGACTCACAGATCCGCAACGCATCCGGCATGTTTGAGGCTTTCAAGATCATCAACGCACGCGAAGGTCTCAAGGGTTTCGCGCGTGGTCTTTCACCTCGCGTGCTTACGTTCATGCCATCCAACGCTCTCTGCTGGTTGTCGTACGAAGGTTTCCGATTCTTCTTGAACGAGCAGAGCAAGGCGTCGGTCTAAGCCTCCAGCTGCAGCGCACCAAAAATCATAGATGCATTTCCGTTCCAAGCCTCTTATACAGGCTCAAGACGGAAATCGCAAAACGAACAGGAAGGATTCATGTATGGCCTTCCGTCGATCACCACCATCATGCTAATACCGCACGCATTCACTTGTATGTTTGTTTCAACCAGCAAAATGTTAGTCCAGTCATTCATCTGTCTGTTTCCGTCCGGTCCGTGTCATTGTGCTGTTGATGCTTGAAAATGCGATTGTGTATGAGTAAAAGTACATGTGTGTGCAGAGATGTGTCGATGTCGGGGGCGAGAGCGGAGAAGCGGAGTCAGCGACGACCGCTGGAGCGCCCAAGATATTGATTGCCTAGATTAGAGATAGCATCGACCATGAATGTTCCCTTCGGCCAGGGGATCGAGCCACCGCCCGTGCCTGGTATTGACAAGTTGAGCGCTCCTGGATTGAGACTTCCCAGACTCGCACCTACCGCGCCGGCGCCGCCACCTCCTGCAGTAGCAACAGACGCTTTCCTAGCTCTAGATGTAGCCTGTGCCGCTGAAACGATCTCGTTGATATTCGTCTCTACCACCAACCCGCCCTGTATCACCTCGTTGAGAATCGCATGTACTTCATCAAAATGGAAGATGAGATCCAACTCGCAAACATTCTCGAAACACCTGTCCAAACTCTCCACAAATACCTGGATCAAATCCAGGATACCAAGCTCGCTCTCGCTCTGATCGACCACAAAGACAAAGTAGAGCGTAGCATAGTGGCGATAGATGACTCGCAGTTGGTCTTCGTTCTTCCTGTTGCTATTTGACTTGACATCGCTGCTGTCCTTCTCGGCTTGCTTGCCTTTGCTGAGCGAGGAGGAGAAGCGTACAGCATCTGCAGGTGGCGGTAGGAGAGCTGTGAGCTCAGTTGCGTCGAGAAAGTTGCAGACGCCATCAGGTCGTTTCGAGACAAGACGGAAGATTTCTTTGATTAGAGCTTGTTGGCGGGAAGCCGGGAGCTGTGTGTAAAACTTGGTGAGGCGTGGTTTTCCATGGTTGTTGACGATGAGGGCTGCTCGTATTGTCATGATGCCGTCAAGTCTTCTAAGTCCCTGCCTGCTGGCAGGAAATTCTGAGCTAGGAGAGAGCTAGTACGTTGATGCGGAAAGGTCGGGACCGACACCTTCGGTCGCGCTCAAGCTGTCCTGATCAGGTGATGAACTGTCTCACGACCTGATTTGTGGTCCTAAGATATTGCTCGATCGTTCTTGCGCTTCGTGGGTCCAGCTGAAGGCGGACGAAGAGAAGTACGTCCTCAAGATCGTGAGAAAAGATCGTCGTCGATAAGATTCCAGCTCTTTGTAACACCCGAAGCGAGTAAGGTACAAAGTTCAGGCTCGTGGAGACGCTACAATCTCCGTGGTCAAGATCTGTGTGGTATATGACAGGATGGTGCTCCTGTCATTAGTCTGTGGTACTGTGTGAAAGAGAGGTGAGCATTGCTTCATGACCCTGAATCTGAAGTGGAGCGTAGTGTCCATGTCGAATTCCGAAAGCTCAGAGATGCCCTGTTCGCATAGCTCTAGACCCTCACGCGTCCACATTTGTGATTTCTTCTTGGCTTCTCATTGGACCCGCAGCGTCAGTATCTCCGCACTCCTCGTCCTTGGCGTTACCGTCCGCAGGCTTCTTCACCTTCCTGACATCCACCACACACCCTTCAACTCGATTCCATCTCGTCTGTCGAAAGGACACCTTCAAGATGGGTTTCCGCAGCGGCTTTGTCATTTCGAGCACCTCGTTCCTATTCGGTGAGTTTTAACACAGCCTAACATTCCGATATGAAGAAGAGACAAGGCTGACCCTGTGCTTCTGCATCTCTATCCGGATACCTTTGCCGCTACTCTATGACCTTCTGAGATTTCAGGTGTGATCTTCATTGCTTCGATCTACGACTTTCCTCTGCTCTATTTCTCCGAGCTCACCGATTCGGCTGTCGATGCTGCTGAACGCTTCTACCTCTCCCTCTTCAACGCCCCTCTTGCTGTTTCCGCACTCATGCACGGAATGATCGGTCTCGGTATAATCGGTCTTGTCGCCAAGCTCCATCGATGGAGCGAGTTGGCCAAGTACTTCGACGGTGGCTCCCTCGTTCTCTTCATGGGTGCTGTTTGCATGTACCTTGGTGTTTCTGTTCCCAACCTTCGTCTCATCTCTGACCCAACCAACATGAAGCTCTTGCTCGCGTCGGCTATTCAGACTCAGCGACAATCCCAACTCGAAGCTTTCGAAAAGGGAGATTCCAAGTTCAAGCCTTCCGAAGGCCCCATGACCCAAGATGAGAAAATCGCCGCTATTAGGATTATCAGCGCCAGCAACACTATTTGCGCTGTCCTGTTGCTCGGTGTCCTTGTCTTGCAGGTCAGCGAATGGTGGCTGGAGAGGCAGGACGCTATCGCGGCCGAAAAGAGGAGGAAGCAGCAGGCTAAGGAACTTGCTGATGCCAAGAAGGCTAAGTAGAGGAGAAGCGTTGTACATTTCAACTTGGACCGAGCGCAGCTTCCAACTTCCAATTCTTAGACAAGTCGAATGATTCTATCTCATACTGTACAGTATCCCCTGTTGTCCTTTGTAGAGCCTTCGAGCTGATTGACCTGGACAGACGAAACTCAAGAGAGCTCAGTAATGACTTCAGCTCAACTGCTTTGTCTCTTGCAGCTCAATACTAGTGTGTAAATACAGTATGATCAATTTCGGAAACCAGAAATCCCTTTGTGTTCGACACTCTGCCGTCGTGTTTGAAAGCACCTTGGTTTGAGTCAGTCTGCTCTTCGCCCTACACACAGCAAATCGTGACTTAAGTCTCAAAGATGAGCTACACAGCCTCAGTGACATGACAGGATTTCGTATTGATCATCTTTGTACAATGCGATGTGCTGCTGACGGAAAACTGCTGAGTATCAACAACACTATCTAGTGAACCGATTAAGCGTAGAGGTCGTCGTCACCGGCATCATCGTTACCGAAGGCAGCCCCTCCGCTTCCACTTCCTCCAGCACCTCCAGCACCTCCAGCACCTCCAGTCTGTCCTGGGTTCTGTCCCTCAGGGAAACGGAACGAGGAACCGAACGAACGAGCAGACTGCAGGTTCTGTGCGAACAACTCATATCGGCGAATGTCGCCGTCAGAGACGGATCTTCGTGCGAAGCGCATTGCCTCCTCGAAGTGTGCTCGGGTGATCTCAGGAACTGGGTCGTCCTCCTCCTCGGCAGCGGCACCAGCAGCTGCGTCCTCCTCCATCTTGACCTCGCCCTCGGCGTTGGCCTCCTTGTTGGCTTGACGCTCACGCTCGCGCTTGATGTCGGCCTCGATGGACTCGCGAATGGCAAGCTTGGCAGCACGCTGGCAGATCTCAGCAAGATCGGCACCTGAGAAGCCGTGAGTGTGCTTGGCAAGGAATGTAAGGTCGACGTCCTCGGCGATGGGCGACTTCTTAAGAGTCGCCTTGAGAATGGAGAGACGCGAAGGCTCGTCGGGAAGAGGGATGTAGATGAGCTGATCAAGACGACCGGGACGGAGAATAGCAGGGTCAATCTGGTCAGGTCGGTTGGTGGCTCCAATGATGAAGACGTTCTTGCGCGAGCTGACACCGTCCATCTCTGTCAAAATCTGGTTGATAACACGATCACCGGCTCCTCCACCGTCACCAGCCGACGAGCCACGGGATTTGGCGATGGCGTCCAACTCGTCGAAGAACATGACACATGGCGCGGCAGCACGTGCCTTGTCGAAAACGTCTCGGACGTTGGCTTCCGACTCACCGAACCACATGGTGAGGAGCTCGGGACCCTTAATCGAGATGAAATTGGCCTGGCACTCGTTAGCGATAGCCTTGGCAAGCAAGGTCTTACCAGTACCGGGAGGACCATAGAAGAGGACACCCTTTGAGGGAGCCATACCGTATTTGAGGAATTTTTCGGGGTGCTCGACGGGGTACGAGACGGTCTCCTGGAGCTCCTGCTTGACCTTGTCGAGACCACCGATGTCCTTCCAGGTTGTGGTGGGCACCTCGACGACAGTCTCGCGGAGGGCCGAAGGGTTGGAGACACCAAGCGCGAATCGGAAGTTTTCCATAGTGACACCCAAAGAGTCGAGAACCTCGGCGTCAATGGTGTCCTCGTCAAGGTCGATGAGGTCCATCTTTTCACGGATCTGCTGCATGGCGGCTTCCGAGCAAAGCGCGGCTACATCGGAACCGACGTAACCGTGGGTCTCGGCAGCGATCTGTTCGAGGTCAACATCGTCGGCAAGCTTCATGTTCTTAGTGTGAATGCGAAGAATTTCGAGACGGCCAGTAGGGTCGGGAATACCGATGTCGACTTCACGGTCAAATCGACCGAAACGACGAAGAGCAGGGTCGATCGAGTTGGGTCGGTTGGTGGCAGCCATGACGACGATGTTGGAGCGAGCCTTGAGACCGTCCATGAGGGTGAGAAGCTGGGATACGACACGACGCTCGACTTCACCGTTAGTCTTTTCACGCTTGGGAGCGATACTGTCGATCTCGTCGATGAAGATGATGGCAGGACTGTTCTTCTCGGCCTCCTCGAAGGCCTTGCGGAGGTTGGACTCGGACTCACCGGCCATCTTGGACATAATTTCGGGACCGTTGATGAGGAAGAAGAAGGCACCAGTCTCGTTGGCAACGGCACGAGCCATGAGGGTCTTACCAGTACCAGGAGGACCGAACATGAGCACACCACGAGGGGGCTTGATACCGATCGACTTGAAGAGTTGTGGGTGACGGAGAGGCAGCTCTACCATCTCACGAATCTGGGCCATCTGCTTTCGGCAACCACCGATGTCATCATAGCCGACGTCGGCAAGGTTGGCTTCCTCGTCCTCGCGCTTGACGGGGTCACCTTCGGTGTGGATAACGGTGTCTTGTGCGACAATGCAGAATTCGGCAGGGTCGGTCTCGATGACCTTGAACTCGACCGCACGCATGCCGCCACGAACGGTGAATGTGTCGCCCTTCCGAACGGGACGGTAAGCCTCGAGGAAGTAGGGCTTGAGGTAGACATCGAAGATGTTACCAGTGAGACCTTCCACACTGTCGTCGAAGGGAAGAACATGGATACGCTTGCCGTACTTGATGTCGTGACAGGCGTGAACAGAGACCAAGTCGCCGAGCTTGACACGGAGGTTGTTGCGGGCTACCTTGTTGAGGCGAATCTTGGAGTCCTCGGTGTTTTCGTCAGAGAGACAAATCAGGACAGTGTCCCTACGCTTCTTTCCTCTAAGAAGGATGGTGTCACCACGGAAAAGACCCAGCTCGTCCATCTTGGCAGCACTGAGTACGGCGACACTGTTATCGTCAGTGGTGGCCTCATCGACCCAGAGGCGATTAGGGCTTTTCTTAGTTCGGAGGATGGCGGTAGCGACCTCATCCTTGTCGTCAACCGGAGCCGGCTTCGGGGGGTTACCCGAGGGAGCAGGGTCGGACATGATGTCACAGGTTCGAGACGATGTGACGATCTGACTGCTTGAGATTGAGTGTTGAATGCGTGTGTCTACGATGTGTCGAAAGATACGAACGTCGAGACCAGTTGGAGATGATGGTGAAGCAGGAAGGGAGGATCACGAATAGGTCTGAGTCAAAATGACAGCACCTGTTTCAAGAGTGGAGTGTGCAGCCACCGGCGCGAAAATGTGTTGTGCTGCGCTGCTGCGCCAAATTACCTGACTTGCGCAGCGAGGGTCTTTCTCTCTAATTCCGCACTTGAGGCAGTTGCGCGGCGGATCGATCACTTGGAATCTTCTCCAGCTCAGCTGTGGCCTGAGCGCTTCTGTACTGTATGCGCGTTTGTTGCAAGAAGATGTGGAGGCGGACAGTTCAACAATTACTGTCAGACCGTCATACTCTAGCAGTCAAAGTGAAATTCAAGTACGTGTCTCAGCCGAAGCTTCCAAAGTGACAAAAAGATGACAGCCAGTCAAAACCGTCACGCTCGACACAAATAGAAAACGGCAAAGTCAAACAGTTCTTTGACGTGGCCGCCTGCAGAGGGATCGTCGGGACAGCGTGTGACAATTCGGCTCCGCCACAGAGCGGCAAGCAAGCAAGCAACGCACATACCTCTTTGAGCTCTAATTTTGACGGTCCCTTCCTTTCCCATCATCATCCTCATCACTATCATCATCATCGACAACGACATCATTTTCTATACACTATGTCGACCGGTACCTTCGATGCAAACAAGGCGCAGAATTTGCCGGAGATCGAGAAGCAGATGGCCGTCCGATGTGTCGAGCATGCTCAGACCTACTGGAACTTGTTGGAAAAGATCAAGCCCTCAACCCTCCGTTTGACAAAACTCGACGATGAAATGTACGAGGACTTCCAGGCCACTTTCCCAGAATTCGCAGAGTCAGCCGGCCCTCAATCGGTAGCCAAGATCGACGAGGAGGCTATGAAGAGCCCTGCTGGAAAGGAGAAGTGGAGGGTTTTCATCAACAAGTACGAGAACAAGGGTGAGTACCTCACGAAAACAGTCCGATGCGCTGTCGTTGCAAGACAGTGACTTACTGACACTCTCGATCCCTTCCTACGGCTACTGACGTACTCCTCCTCGTCAATAGTTGCCGACTACAACTTCGGTACTTTGATCCGCACTGATGCTTCGGATGAGTACACTCAGTTCAACACAACTTTCGGTATGTATACGGCTTCAATAGCACAACACTCACTCATATGCGGCTCTCACTGACCTCGTTCCCTTCGCTCTGTTCCTTTTCGTCGTTTAACAGTCACGCGCCTTCAATTCTACGTCTACGAGATCGCACGCTGCCGTCGTGGCCTCAATGACTGGGTCTACGAAAAGGCCCAGAAGGAGGCTGCCAAGGAGAAGGCCAAGAAGGCTGCCGAGTCAAAGTAAATCACCAACATCGTTTCAGCATATATTAACGAATTGCAGTCATCTTGCTACACTTGAGAAATCACATCGCATACGTCTTCTTTGGCTGTGCTTTGCTCGCATCAGCTGTGACAACTTGCTCGTGAAGCACATGCTCCTCCGCTCTGGAACGAAGCTGCTTGGAAAACGACTTTCTTCTCTGCAGCATTGCCTCATAAGATCTTCCACTGCTTTGCCATTCGGCATAGACGGCCGCTCATTCCGACTGACTTGTAACAAAGTTGTTAGGCCAAGCTTAAGTGACAAAAAAATGCACAGGTGTGTTAGGTATTTGTGGTCAAACAAATTCGAGTTCAGAGACCATTTCTTGGCCTCTGCGAAGAAAAAACACTTCTCGCCGAGGGCCGAGCAATTAAGCAGTTGACAACGCAGGTGCCGCGTTGCTCGCAGAGGCGGGCAATACAATTTGATGCACGAAGCAGCAACACAGTGCCACACATTGACTGTCCCAAGACTGTCAAGCGTGCTGCAGCTATCATCTCCGACTGCTCAACACGATCCTTCCTTTCCTTGTACCTCTGAACCCTTGCCTTCCACGCCGCCAGTACTGTACAGTTTCAAGCACACTGCTCTCAGTCTCTATCAACGTGGTCAGATAGCGTGGCGGTCTCAAAGCCCTTCCCGTTGCCTGCAGATCCTACAGCTCCTTCAGCTCCGACCCAGCTGGTATCGCCGCACTTGGACGCAGGTCATTCCGAATTTGCTCAAGAGTAACACTCCAAACTTCTTCCAACGCAGTGTCAAGATTTTTTGCAACCTTCGCGTCAAGAGATTTGGTGTTGATCTCGACGATCCGGTCCCCTACCCGAGCTACCACCACCATCCCATCAAGCAAGGTCCCTTCCGCTCACTTTTGAGAACTTTGCAGGCTCTCACTTTGGTCATACAGGATGTCGTCCGGCAATAGGTCCTTCTTCGCTCCCCAGGAGACACGGGTTGATCTCCCCCACGGTGCTGCCCAACAGACGCCCGATATCACACGACCAGCAAGTCCATCAGAGAATGATCGAGCTCCTTTCCTCAATGGTCATGCCAACGACTCACGCGAGGATGTTCGCATGGGCGCAAAAGCCCTGCGCAACGAAGAAAAGCCTGCAGTCGGCATCGCCGCTTTGGCTCCCATTCTCAGCTATTGCGCTGCCAGTATCACCATGACTGTCGTCAACAAGTTCACTGTGTCCGGCGCCGGCTTCAACATGAACCTTCTCGTCCTTCTTATCCAGTCTACCGTCGGTGTGACTTGCGTCATTATCGCAGAACGTGCTGGTCTCATTCAGCTTCGTGGTCTCAACTCTCGCGACGTCTGGAACTGGATGCCTCTCAGTACCATGCTCGTTTTCGTTATCTGGACCGGTAGCAAAGCTCTTCAGTACCTCAACATTTCCGTCTACACCATCTTCAAGAACTTGACGATCATCCTCATCGCCTATGGAGAAGTCATGTGGTTCGGTGGCCGCGTTACTAGGATTGTGCTCTCGAGTTTCTTGCTCATGGTCCTTTCCTCTCTGATTGCTGCTTGGTCCGACATTTCCACCGTCTTTGCTATTGGCAACTTGTCTATGCCCCACACACCCGACTCGATCGCTGGCGGCATGGCCAAGGACCCTATTACCGGCAACATGGTCCCCGCTTTCGACGCTCTCAACAGCGAGAAGGAAGCCATTGCAGCCCAGATTCAGGGTGCTTCTGCTAACGACGTCCTCGAGGGCTTCCAGGGCTATGGTCTTCTCTCTAGCGGCTACCTCTGGATGGCACTTAACTGTTTCTGCAGCGCTACCTACGTCTTGCTCATGCGCAAGCGTATCAAAGTCACCGGCTTCAAAGACTGGGACACCATGTTCTACAACAACTTCCTCAGCATTCCCGTCCTCCTCATCATGTCATTCCTCGTCGAAGACTGGTCCGCTGCCAACCTTCACAAGAATTTCCCTGACGACAAGCAGACGAAGCTCATCTCCGCCATCGTCTTCTCCGGTGCATGCGCTATCCTCATCAGCTACACCACCGCTTGGTGTATCCGCGCCACCTCCAGTACTACTTACAGTATGGTAGGTGCGCTCAACAAGCTTCCCGTTGCTCTCAGCGGAATGGTCTTCTTCCACGACCCTCCCGTCACTTTCTCGAGTGTTAGCGCGATTACTGTTGGTTTCTTTGCCGGTCTTGTCTATGCCTTTGGCAAGAACAAACAGGCTGAACAGGCAAAGCTTGCGAGCAACTCGGCTGCCAACGGTAGCTCTGCCTTGGCCGGATCCAAGGATGGTTCCAGCTTGCCCATGCACAATTTGAACGACAGGAAGCATTAGAGCTTCGTATCACTCACAGCAGTTGATTAGACGTAGGACCTGCTCACTTTTGTCACCTGAATTTTTCGCATCTTTTCTCAGCATCAAGTCTTTCAGATTGAAATGATAAGCATGGATTTCGTTCATATACCTGCGATGCGAAGATTCTTACAACACTGAACATCGGAAAGACTAATGGGAGGGTGTGAACTCTGGAGTCGGATACAGCTTGCCTGGATTGAGCAGGTTCTGGGGGTCTAGTGCAAGCTTGATTGCTTTCATCACTCTAACTGTTCCAGCGGGCAGTTCCTTTTGCAGATACTCGATCTTTCCCATTCCTACACCGTGTTCTCCCGTACATGTACCCTGCAGTTTCTGAGCTCTCTCACACAGCCTTCCCACAGCCTCTGTTGTGATTCTGTTCTGTTCTGGGTCATCAGCCTGGAACGGGATCAACGCATGAAAGTTTCCATCACCTGCATGACCAACAATCGCTGTCCCTGTCAAACCGCATTTCTGGAAATCTTCCTGCGACTCTCGAACAAGTCTTGGCAGAGCAGAGATGGGTACACAGACGTCAGTGGTCCAGACCTTGACACCGGGTGCTTCGTTGGTAGCAACAACGGCCCAGAGTGCTGCTTTTCGTCCTTCCCAGATCTTTGCTGCTTTTGCCTTGTCCGTTTCGAACTCGACGCTTTCCTTTTTGGAGCCGAATTTGACCGAGGCTTTAGTGATGGCTTCTTTTGCTTCGGCTACGGCGGCTTCACCACCGGAGAGTTTGAAGAAGAGAGAATCTTTTTCGTCGTACGTTCTGCCACAGAGACCTGATTTATTGATGCTCTGAATCATCTTGTAGTCGAGCAATTCAATACATTGAACTGGAATACCGGAGAGAAGAACCTCGTTGACGGTCTTGGAAGCTGCTTCGACGTTGGGGAATGATGCAACGGCCACAGCGTCGGCAGGCATCTTGGGAGCGAGACGAAGTGTGACTTCGGTCACAATGCCGAGCGTACCTTCTGCTCCGACAATGATCTTGCCGATGTCAAACCCGGCGGAACTCTTTCGAGCACGACCTCCACCACGGGTCGAGATGACCTCTCCGTTAGCCAGGACCACTTTCATGTCGAGGAAGTGCTCCCCACGAGCGGTACCGTAGCGAACAGCGTTGGTTCCAGAACAGCCTGTCCCGATCATACCACCGATTGTAGCACCCGGTCCAGGGTCAAGAGGGAAAAAGAGCTGGTCGCCGTTCTTAGAGCAGAATGCATTGACGTCTTCCCACTTTGTTCCTGCTTGTACTACAATGTCTCCATCCTCAGGGTGGAAGGCGATGACGTTGTCCATTCTCGACATGTCAATCGAGATTCCGGCAAATGGAGCAATGTAGTGTCCCTCCAAGCTGGTGCCTCCTGAGAAAGGCACGATCGGCATTCTATACTTGTTCGCAATACGAATCACAGCTTGGACATCCGGTGTGTCTCGCACATAGACTGCAACAGAAGGCTTGGTACCTTCAGACGAGCTGCGATGACCATTCTCGTCGAGCCCACGTCGTTCGAGCTCGTCCTCTTCGGTGGTGACAAAGTCATCCCATTGCTCGCCTTGAGAAGTGAAATAGGCTTTGAGCTCTTCGATGGCTGCTTCAAAGTCTTCCTTGGTTCCATAGGAGAAAGGGAGTTGAGGGTCGCTGTAGGGAAAGTTGCTCCCTTTGACGGTTGCTGCTGGTCCATCTAAGCTGATGCTTTTGTTGGAGTTGAGGCCTTGTTGAGAAAGATAGTAGGCATTAGCTCCAAGGCCAATTGCTAGGAGACCGAGAGCGAGGTTGCGTGAGTTGGACGTATTAGCTGTTGTCGATTGAGAGCTCCGTGACGAAGCGGAGGTGTTGCGTCTGACAGCGGAGGTCGAGATGGTCCGACCGGCAGCAGGAGCGCGAGCTGCTTGCAGCGCTCGGAGTGATAAACGACCTGTCGAAGCCATTCTGTGTGTATGGGTGTGTTGCGAGGCGATGATGATGGTGGGTCGTTGAGGTCTCAAAATGAGTGTCTCTGTGTCAAGTGATCATCGAGCAGTCCGGGTAATTCTCACGACGACCGTCAAGCCAAAGCCTTCTCTGGCGAGTTGTGCAAGATTCCAGGAACAGGCTTGGCCGGAACAGGTTATGTCGGGATGTGGCGCGCACAACAGAGAAGAAGCGAAGGATTCCCCACAGCGTTCCCCCACGCTCGGCCGTCGGCCATTTCCCCGTCCTGAAGGCCGACACACGTTCTCGACACGAATTTTCGCAGTTGTACAGCTCTTTCGGCTCTAACAAAGATGTTCTAATGCTGTCGAACGCAACAAGACTCTTTCAACGTCAACACACATTGAGAGATGGCAGGCTTACTTAAGGAAACAAACGGAACTGTACTGCATGTTGAACGAGACTACAAAGAGGGACTAGGAAGAGCAAAGCGTTGAGCTATGTGACAAGAATTGCGAGGGACTGGGGAAAACGAAAGCTTAGTGGTGGAAGAGACGGAGGTTGGTCCTGACAACAACAATGTTGTACTTGTTCGCAGTAGCAACACAGGCATCGTCCATAACGGATCCACCTGGAGCGACAATGAAGCTGGTACCGCTCCTCTTTGCCCTGTGAACGTTGTCGGGGAATGGGAAGAAGGCATCACTTGCGCAAACGACACCGCTAAGCTTGTCGGCGTGCTCCTTGCGCTCCTCGGCGCTCAAAGGAGCAGGGACCTGCTCGAATACTGCCTCCCATTCAGCCTTCTCCTCGGCGGAAAGGTTCTCGGTGCCCTCGACAAAGAGATCGATGGCGTTCGATTTCTCAGGTCGCTTGGTTCCCTTCTTGAACGGCAAGCTGAGTACGCGAGGGTGCTGACGAAGCCAGAAGTTGTCAGTCTTGCTACCCGCCAACCTGGTGCAGTGGATACGAGACTGCTGACCGGCACCAAGACCGATAACCTGACCGTTCTTGGCATAGCAGACAGAGTTGGACTGGGTATACTTGAGCGCGAGGGTGGCAACGATCAAGTCGAGTTGCGAGCTCTCGGGAACCTCCTTGTTCTCGGAAACGATGTTGGTGAAAAGGTCCTTGGTGATCTTGACGTCGTTGCGACGCTGCTGGAGCTGAACACCGTAGACGGTGCGAGTCTCGATGTCGGAAGGCTGGAACTGGGGGTCGATCTGGAGAACGCAGTACTTGCCACCCTTCTTCTTGGAGAGAATCTCAAGAGCTTCAGGCTCATATGAGGGAGCAATGACACCGTCGCTGACCTCACGAGAGATAATCTTGGCGGTCTGGACATCGACGGGGTGGGAGAGACCGATAAAGTCACCAAACGAGGACATGCGGTCAGCACCACGGGCACGGGCGTAAGCAGTGGCGAGACCGGAGAGCTCTCCGAGGTCGTCGACGAAGAAAGCCTTGGCCTCGAGGTCGGTGAGAGGAACGCCAACGGCAGCACCGGCAGGGGAAACGTGCTTGAAGCTGGCAGCAGCGGGAAGGCCGGTAGCCTCGGCAAGCTCACGGACGAGAGCCCATGCGTTCAAAGAGTCGAGGAAGTTGATGTAACCGGGCGAGCCGCAGAGAGCCTTGACGGGCATCTCGCCAGCAGTGACGAAAGCCTGAGCGGGCTTCTGGTGAGGGTTGGCACCGTATCGAAGAGGAAGCTGCTGAACGACATCGGTCGACTTGGAGGCCAAGCCGGCGTATTGCTGACGGTAGTAGTTGCTGATAGCCTCATCGTAGTGGGCCGTCTGAGAGAAAGCCTTGACGGCGAGGACGTTGCGGTTGGCTTTGGCAGCCTCGGCGTCCTTGCTTGCGTAGTTGTCGAGGAACTTGGTGTAGTCCTTGGGGTCCGAGAGCACCCAGACACGCTCGTGGTTCTTGGCAGCAGCACGGAGAAGGGTTACACCACCAATGTCGACCTCCTCGGTAGCCTGAGCGATGGTAGGCTTGGGCTCTTTGGCGATGGTCTCCTCGAAGGGGTAAAGGTTGCAAACGACAATGTCGATGGGTTCGATGCTCTGAGCCTTGAGGTCCTCGACATCGGAAGACTTGCCGGTCTGAGCAAGGATACCACCATGAACAGCGGGGTGGAGAGTCTTGACACGACCACCGAGCATCTCGGGAGCCTTTGTGATATCGGAAACATCGCCGATGGGGAGACCAGCCTCACGAACGAGCTTGGCGGTACCTCCTGAACCAAGAAGACGGACACCAAGAGCGTGAAGACCCTTGGCAAGGTCGAGAAGACCGGTCTTGTCGTACACCGACAGGATGGCGATGGGTTGAGAAGCAGACATTGTGGTGACTGTGCCTATGTCCGGAAGCGGAAAGGAGTTAGGTTGAGGGTGATGGTGGTGGTACAGGTGACAAGGATGGTATGGGAATGCTAGCTTGACAAGTTCGGGTTGATGCCGAAGGATCGAGGCGGGGGAGACTGTGGAGGAGCAGCCACTGTCCTCGAGAGGTGAGTCTTGCTGCAGCAAAAAAGAAGAAGAAGGTGTATCTCCAATTGGAATTTTGATTGTCTGTGCGGGTGTGGACAACTTTTTTTTTCTCCTCTCTTTCTTCTTGCTTTCTTCGCGCTAGGGTCAGGGTCGGCCTTGTTGCACTCAACTGACTGACTGACTGACTCGGCGACACCTTGAGCAAAAAATTGATGGAGTCGGCCAATCAATCGCAGCAGATTTGGTCGTGAATGCAGATTCCCCCCGCGTCGTGCTCTGCAGTCTCAAAAGTAGTACTTCCCTGCCCTTCATCCAATGGAGCGGCTGCTTGCTTGCCACCTTATCTTGGCCAATCACTCACTGTCTGTGGACTTTTTCAACAGCTGATTGTCAGGAAAACCGATAGGGCTAGGTCATCGACTTGTTAGCGAATATTCTCTACCTTTTTTGGTGCTTCTTTTCTGGTTTCAATTTCGTGCGAAGTGGTCCTTCAATTTTGGTCGCAACGAAACCCCACTTTTTTTCCCCATCGCGGACCGTCCCGAGCAGAACGCAGTCATGACCACGTTGATTTTGCTTGGTCGTACATATGCTTCCTACGTGCCGTCAACCCCGCATACTTCATCTCGAGGGCGACCCTTAGCACAGTCATGTATCTCACGGTGTCTCTGATTGTAATGCAGGCCCTACGTGTCAGCGATGAGCTTTGACAGCGACCAGCGAGCTCAGTCCATCGAAATATGAGATCGGCTTGAAATCGGCCGATGCGATGTCGACTCTGCTTGATCGGGCTCGACGGTGGATGCTCTACAATCTGACAATGCTATCGACATCAAGTCTAATCACTTGATGGCGGGTCTATCTGGACCGCAAGTGCGAACGCCGGATAGGTGGCTTGTTTGCGTCTCAAGAAGAAATCGAGGGGACTGTCTCAGATCGGTGTGTCTGTAAGTGAGACAAGCTCAACGATGGAATTTTTGGCCCGTTGGATCCGGCTACTGAACGGGTAGTACAACGTGCTTGCTCATCGGGAATCAACAGATACACCGGTTGACCGCCCTTCGAACTGTTATGCAGGAAGCTAGAGTGAAGCTAGAGTGTAACTCATATCGAGCTGGCCTCAACAAGACATTGGTGAGTTGTTCGCTTCGACGTTACCCTGAGCATGTCCGACGGCAGTCCGCTTCTATCGAACACTGTACGGGAATCTCAACAGCAGCTGACGAGATGTTGAAAGAAGCCGAAACAATGACAGGAACGTCGGTGACTTGAGGAATCGAAGCGGACTCCATCGCAAGCGAAGTGTGAGAGTCTCTGCCAACAGTGACCCAAAATGGAAAGGATCGGGTTCAAGTTCCTGGCTCAGACATTCAACAGAGCTACAGTACGACCAAGACGCTGCAGCGACGCAGGGATGCAGAATGGCTGGCTGTGCGACTGTACTGGCAACATCGACAGGGGAGCCCGTTTTTAGCCTTTGTGCTCGAAAAGAAGAAGAAAGCTTCGGGTGCAGCTAACAGTCTAGAGAAGTTGTTGTTGATTGAATACAAAGGCAAACCTGAATCAAATGGCGCAAATGGTATTTTGATTTTTTCACAGACGGGCAGGAAGTAGGCGAGCTGCAAGTGTGCTGCTGAACCGCCGCGCCCGCCGTCTAGCTGCCGTGCCGCCTGAGGCTCGTATTTTGACAGGCCAAGTTCCCATCCACCCTAGGGTTCCTTTAGAAAACAAGACAGCTGCCGTTTGTAGATCACACCCTTTTCTACAGTCACCCGTTTAGAGCTCGCTTACACCTTTTTGCAATCAAGATCGCATGCACAGCCAAAGTTGTTCGACAGCTCCCTCTTTCCAAGTTCGCACAACCAGCACCTTGATCGCAAATTCCTGGACGGGATCCAGCCCGTCCCTCTGGGTGAACTGCATGGCCTGAGTCAGGATCCTGCGGGTTTTGCGCTGTTTGCTTGTTTCGCAGACGATCTTGAAACGTTGCTCATACGAAACAGGTGCGAACTTGCTGAAAAAATTACTATCTTGATCTACGAAAAACGTGAGCGTATGCGAACTAGGTTGCAAAAAGGTGTAAAAGCACATGGTCTGTCGGGATCTGCGTCCACTGCACGCAAGCAAAGCTCTTCCCATCGAAACATGCTTCGATGCGATCGCTACAATTGAAGTCTGAAGTAATATACTCTGAGACGCATACTGGCATCTCCACATACTGAACGAAGTGAAAAGCGGAGTGCGATGCTGAGAACTCAGCATGCTGTGTTGTCGATCTACGCATGAATGAGCGACGACAAGACCAATTGAGCGATGCCGCATGACACCATGCATCCAAACTTGATGCTCTACAGAACGTTCTGCCTTCGACCTCCTCTATCTACTCTTGCGGGCTGCATGGACTTCGCAACGTCTCGTGCCCTTCTTGCTCGCAAGGCAATCACGATGCATGCAAGGATATGCAGCGGTCAGCCTGCACTACAGTAACACGGTTTCCTGAATAAGCTAGCATGCTGCAGGACAGTAAACACCTTCGCTTCTTCACTGTCCCTGAACCTGCGCCCCTTTTTGTGCGCCGCCGCCGGCACTTGGACCTACGCTTAGCCCGTGTCGCAATGGACGTTGACCCAATCAGTGGGCTCATCGAAACTTTTGCAGTGTCTATGTGGGCGCGCTGAGACTCATCTCCCACGGAAGACGATCTGTGCAGAAAGCTCTCTGCGGTCTGATGTGTGAAAACAAAGGGGGACAAGACAGAGAGATTATGGACAAACACAGCGCAGAACAAGCGGGCAAACGGCGGCGACCCCACTTTTCGCCGCTATCCAGAACCGCCCGCTGAACCAAATTCGAGAGAGAGAGACTGGCTTGATGTGAGACACTGCTTTTCGCCTTCCGCTTTCTTCTCGTTCATCCTATCGGACCTTCCGTTCTTTCTGTACCCTCGTTTTTGTCGCCGTCCTACCCCTCTCTCATCACCTGGTCCAAGCTATCAACATTTCTAGCATCTCTTCCCCAGTTCAGTGAATCTCCCTCCACCATTTGAGCTATCCAGAAGTCCGGTACTCTCGAGAACTCATCCCGTTCGCACTCCTCACCTTCCTTTACGACTATATCTTACACCCTCTTCACCACCTTTCCGCCTTTGTGTTTCCGACCGCTCGACACATTATCACAATGAAGTTCACCACTGCCATCTTCGCCATTCTCTCTGCCGCAGCTGCCGTTTCGGCAGCTGCTGTTGACACCAACGAATCTGGTCTCTCTGCGCTCGGAGAGCGCAGCTTTGAACTCAAGGCTCGCCACGTCGAGGCTGCCGCTCGCGGCAGCGACGGTGTCGAGAAGCGTGACTGGGTCTCTAAGTGGGGTAAGGCCACCTGGTACGGCGGCAACCAGCTCAACGACCCTGCTTGTGGCGGCCCTACACCCAATGACAACTCCATGATTGCTGCCGTCAAGAAGAATGGTGGCTACGGCAAGTGTGGCGAGACCGTTCACCTTCACTACAAAGGCAAGATGGTCTCTGTCAAGATTGTTGACTACTGTGCCAGTAAGTTTCATTTGGCACCAAACTCCACGTCCATGCCTTCATTTCATTTCAACCCACACTCAATTCTTTTGTTTCATCCCACAATCATCCGCATTCCCGCTAACACCATATTTTTCTTCTACACCATCGTATTCGTCTTCTTTCCTCGTTTCTCTCGTTCACTCCGACTTCGTCGTCGTTACCTAACGTCCTTCGGACGTCAGGCTGTGAATGGGGACATTTCGATCTTTCTCGCGGCGCTTTCAAGAAGCTTGCATCACTTGACCAAGGTGTTATCGAGGGCTTGCACTTCAAGCTCTTCACCAAGAACTAAGTCGAGCGGTGCGAAAGGAAGCATCTTTTGTGCTGGCCTCTGAGTGAAGACGTTTCGATCAGCTCAAAGGCTGCTTTTTGATCGTTCCGCTATCCAGTCCATCCCACCCTCTCAATCACTGTAGCTCTTCGCTGTTTGGTCAACTAAAATCTCAGGTCTTCAGTAACGGAACCTTTTCTCTCCAACGTCACCGTCTACATTCTTTCATCCCTCTCTTCCATCCCTATTTCGCCCTTGTCTTCGTTTGGATTCGTTCTCACTTTGTAAACTCTGTCAATGAGCGCGCACACTTTAAGGTGTCGAGCTGCGCCGGGCATCTTTGGTCTCCTGGGGAGACATTTTATTCTTCATATCTACTACTCTTCTGTCGTTTGTAATAAGATCTTCTTCCTCCCTCTTTGCAAATTCTGTGATGGTGTGAAATGCAGAAATGATATTGCGATTGGGAAACAGTATGCAATGCTAGAAATGAAGTTTTTTATGCAAAGTAAATGGTCCATGCGAGGGTAGCTAGTGATGTTCTTCATCAAAATCACTACTATGGATAGAATTACCACAATCACATCTTTCTCTCTCTCCCTCCCCCCTTTCTCCCTCCGCTCCTCCTCCATTACCATGTCGATGATGATCATGATGATGATGGTGATGGTGATGATGGTCATCAGAAGTAACACTTCCATGATCATGACAACAACCATGTTCATAATCACTATAATCATCATGATGATGTCCACCACATCCACCACCCACCGTACTACCCACACCATTAGTCTTAACCAAAGCCTTCTTAGAAAGAGCAGCTTGAGCCTTATTCTTAGCCTTACTCTTCTTCTCAACCAACTTCTTCCTATTACGACAAGCTCGAAGCATCAACGGTGGCTCGCCATAGTACAACTCATACTCGCAAAATAGACAGATCCAATCATCAGGTGTGAACAGTGCCGAACCTAGACCTGAAGAATGTCCATGACTGTGAGGATGACCGTGTTTGCAAGCAGAAGTGTGTTGGTGCGAGTCAGATTTACGACTAGTTGTACGACGACCGTTTGCCGGTTTGGATTTGGTGCGTAATGCAGACGGAGCTTTTGTGTTGGAAGCAGCAGCAGCAGCAGCAGCAGCAGCAGCAGCAGCAGGAGGAGGAGGAGCAGGTGCCGGTGAGTTGATATGCGAAGACCGACCAGGAGTTGAGCCTCCACTTCTTGACTGGACCGGAGGTGCAGTGTGCGATGCAGGAGCAGCGGTCGGTACAGATCCCGCCTTAGTAGACGGACGTCCCAGACGCGCCTTAGCCTGCTGCTGCTCAAGATGATACTGATAATCCAAAGCATGCCTCACCCAAGGAGGTGCATCATCTGGAATATCCCAATTTGGACCTCTCGGAGGGATCGGTGGAAGGTCACCCGGAAGCATCAGTGGATCAACAGGTCGAACAGGTGCGGTAGGCGGAGCTGCCACAGCCTCGCTCAAAGCCTGTGCTACAGCATGTGTGTCTCCAGTCTTCGCACTGTCCGAAAGGTTGCGTGTGGCTGCATCAAGTTGCGACCGTAATTCGCGGAGACGTAATGTGACGGCGGAGGACATGCGGAAGTCGAATGTGGTAGTCGGTAGAGTGACCTTGGCCTGCGGAGGCGGCGTTAAGACACGCTGCTTTGATTGTGATGCCGGAACCGGATTTCTATTAGGCTGTGGGCTTTGCTGTTGAGACTTGCTGATAGGCGCTGGAGGTGTTGCCGGGCGAAGTGTTGCGTCGACCTTCGTCTCCGATGGCTTCATTGTCGCCTTGTCGTCATCCGTCTCCTGCTTTCCAGCGTCTCTTCGATTAGGTGATGAACCCTTGCGAGTTGGAGATGGGAACGCTTGTGTATGTGTCTTGGTCGTCGGTGAACCATTGTGTGCACCGACACCGCCGTTGGCAGCCGCAGCAGCCCTTGCACGAATCTCTGCAATGGTCAGCGGCTTGGAAGCCGAGCTTGCTCCCCGGATAGCTTGTGCTCTCTTGCCCGCCTTGTTCGCTCGCTTTGGAGGCGCTTTCTTCTCTGGTGAAGCTGCTTGTTGGGGATCTGGATCGACCTTGCTCTGCGCCGCCAGTTCTGCCTCTCGTCTTGCCTGTTCTTCACGCCTTGCCTGCCGTTCGGCTTCCATCTGTGCATATCTGCGCTGAAGCAGCACGGACGCTACCCGTGTTCTGACACGGTTGCGGAGACGTTGCATCTGGTATTCTCCGCGGCTTTGTCGTGGTGGTAGACGTGCAGACTCAGGATACCGGAAGGAGGCGAGCTCTAGCTTCGCGTAAGCAAGTAGGTCTCCATTGCGCTGGCCTTCCCGATCGGCTGCGGCTGTGGCCGTGGCCTGTGGGCGTGCTTGAGAGACAGTATTGGTCCTGTCCACAAGGGCACGATTCGAGCCTTTGAAACCCTGATGAGTGTGTAAGCTAGCAGCATCATGCTGCACATTCTTCGCCGCAATGGTGGTGGCGGGTGTTGTGGCGGTGAGGCCTGGACTGCTGAAGCGGCTGCTCTTGCGCTTCTTCTTATTGCCGAGATGAGCAGTGCGGCAAGCTTCAAAATCGAGATACTCGCTGTCTTCGTCGGAAGCGTTATGGCGTTCGTAGTGGGAATGGACACTCTCGTCATCGTCATCATGCATAGTGAAGCGATGCATGCTGTCCTGCTTGCCAGCGCCTGCGCCTCGTCCCCCTAGGCCATTGGAACCGGAACGCGGCACAAGCGGTAGGGAGAGACGATTGAGTTTGGTCAGTCGATCCGGAGTTGCTTCCTGACTGCATAAGAGGATGAATTGAGCTGCACGCTGACGGTAGTGGAAACCATCGTCCGTCAGCTTGGGCGGGAGGGATGGGAATTGGAAGTGTGCATTGGAATTGGCATGATCGCTGTCCTTGCCGGCTGCCGTCAACTGCTGTGAAGTTGATTTGGAAGAGACTCGGACGTGCGAATCTCGTTGCGGAGAGACAGAGAGATGCTGAAAGTCTTGTGAAAGGCTCTGTGGGGTTGGGTTGGTACTTGCGCTAGCATCTGCATTCGAAGCAGATGTGCCGAGTCGGCCTGATGGCCTAGCCGCCTGAGATGGTGTGGGTTGAGCAATTCCGACAGAAGCGGAAGTGTCCTTCGATACAGAAGAGGGTGATGATGCATTGAAAGATCTCCTTGGCATGCTTCGAATCAGTCGCGAATACGAAGTGTGGACGTGGTTTGGCTCATCTTCTCGACTCGAAGACTGCGAGTTGCGGGACTGCATCATGGGAGCGGGAATACCCCCAAGATATGGCGTTGATGATGAAGATGTTCCGTCTGCGGTTTGCGCTCTCTCATAGCTCATGAAGCGACGGAAGACCTCTGATGTAATGTCATGTTGCTGGTTTACGGTGTTGCTGGCATCATGTGTCCGCTCCTGCTTTGAATCGTGCATGACCGCTGAGCGAATGTGCAGCGTGGAGGATCTTGCTCTCGATGTCCCGAGTGGCCTTGAGTAGTGCTGCGAGGACTAGGCGGCTGACAGAGCGGATAGCGATGGAGGTCTAGTGTAGACCGACTTAAGCTGCGCACTCCATGTCCCTTACTTGCTCGAGTCGCAGCGAGCAACGATGTGGGGATGATATGGAGGCCGGGAAGGGGGCGAGAGAATCTGTCCAGGTGATGAGGAGGGCGAAAACAGCAGGGGGCTGTGCGGAAGAACAAACTTGCGGAATCGACGAGCTTGGGCAGGTGGACCCTGAAAATCTAGAGTCTAGGCGGGTGGAGAATCGTGGACTCGAGGCTTGAACACTATGCCGACGAGAGAGGAGGCGGACGAGACGATGTTGAGGGTGGGTTCCAGGTGTGGTCAAAGAGGTTGCCTGAGATGGAAAGAAACCTAAGAGGAGCGAGGTGGACTCGAGTTGTGTTGAGGAGGGAGTTAGTCAAGTGAGTAATTAGAGTAAGACGAGTGACAAGTGCATGCACTTCACACACCACACACACACATTTTGTCACATCTTCGAGCTGCGTTGTGATTGTGACTTCTCGGAACTGAAATTTCTGGTTCGCTGCAACACACACTACTCCTCTCACTTTTTTCTTTTTAGGTGTGGCTCCACTCGGCCGGTCGGTCGGCCCCTTCCCTTTGTCATTGTCCCCTCAACCTTCTTTAAGCATTGGATTTGACTCCATTGCTCGCACTTCAAGCTTGTTCGGAAGCTTTCGTCTCCCTTCAGCGTACACACCAAGTCTCCAAGCACACCTCGCAGACTTACCAAGAAGCAAACGGTTCCGTTTGAAATCCGACGCCAAAGCCGTCTGTCGAAAATTTGAAATCGGCCATATCAGGGGCCGAACTATTCAGCCAAATCTCGATAGCAAAACAGAGAAGAGCTGATACTCACTGGTTCTTCACATTCGGGTCGAGTCAACTTTTGCAAAGAGACTAGACGAGCTTAAGCTTGTCAGGCCAAAGAGAATGAGCGTATCGTGATATGGTGTGTGTGTGAGACGGCCAACTTGTCGGAGAGGCACCGACTTCTCGGCCCGATTGCTTTCCGACGATCTCTCCTTTTCAGATCTAAGTGAGCGAGCGAAAATCGCGCAAATCCTCTCCGGCGGCTAATATCGCGCATTCCGAGATCTGCACTCTCGTAACCGACAAGGTTACAGTGGAAATTTCAATATAAGGATACATTACCCTGGACCCTGAGAGCGTGTAAGCGATAAAAACCAGCCGTGCCAGTTGCTGTACAACTCTCGCTATCATCCCTGTCACTGTATCCTCTACCTCCCCCTCGTCCCTCAGCACCTCCACCAATATTGTGTGCACTTCAGCTCGCCTGAAGCGTTGCAATGTTCGTGACGACATGGACGTCGACATGACATCCTCACAACAGTATCGAGACTCAGCGGGGTCTGAAGAGCGGACGCCACTCTTGAATGGCCAGTCAACAGCTCATTACTACTCGTTGCCAAACGGTGCTCCTGATGACAGTCATCGTCGCTTGATCGCCAAGGGCACTGGTCAACCCCTGCCTCAGCCGAAGGCAGGTCAGAGCTCTAGCGATCTTATCGTTAGAGTACAAGCTGTTTGCCCCAACATCCACTGCCCATCCTGCATCTCTCATCTCTCCAACCTCGTATCCAACCTAGTTCTTGAACCGTCTTGTCGTACCAGAATCGCCAACGTACATACTTCCCTCATCGATCTCACCGTCAACATGGATCTCGTCGTCTTACCCACTTCGCTGTCGGATGGACACATCGCCTCATCAGCAGGCGCGCAGAACTCGGCCCGAGCTGCCTCAAAGTTGCTCTCACGGATCCTGAAAGGACTCGCAGACATCCTTGCAGAAGATGGATTTCCAGTGGATCACTTGCGATCCAAGCTCGTTTCAACTACGGCCACCAATCGCAGCTTCAAGGACGCTTTCAACCTCGTCTTCGATGCATCTGAACTCTACGAGACGGAGGCATCTACCGCATCTGCTAGCAGTCTGCCTAGCGATACACGATCACGACTCAGTACAAGCTATGGTGTTACCAAATCGAACACTGTACTTGGCACCTTCCCCGCGTCTCTTGGGTCCACACTTCGTTCTGCTTGGTCACGCTCGGCAAGCGCAAAAGATGATGAAGTGCGCTTGCAGCAAGATCGCTGGCGGAAGCATTTGCAAATTTGCGAGGCTTGTCGAGAGGGCATTCCGGGAGAGGCACATGGTCAAGCAGCTGTACCCGCACACCACGATCTTGTCGATCTCGACAGTCAACAGCAAGATGGCAGCGCACAAGCCTGCGCCAAAGATGATCTGGGCAGAAAAGTGCTTGCAACGCTGTCGATTGCCGGCATGACTTGCTCATCCTGTGCGCAATCCATCATCAAGGCGGTTCAGTCAGAGACCTCAATCACAGTCGACTCAATCGACGTTAACGTACTGTCCGCATCAGCGACCGTCATCACACACCCTTCAGCAGTATCCAAGATCGCTGAAACGATTGACGACGCGGGTTTCGAAGCACAAGTTGTCAAAGTCGAGCCAGTCCCTCGTCCTCGTCTTCAAGATGATGCCGTCGAGATATCGCAGTGGTCTGCGAAACTATCTGTACAGGGCATGACCTGCGCTAGTTGTGTTCAGAGCATCACGTCCGCACTCAACTCCTTTTCTGAGCAGACGAATCCGGCAAATGCAGTCAAGATCGTGGAGGCCTCCGTTAATCTCATGGGCAAGTCGGCCGATATCAAGCTTTCGGTAGATCCGGCAAAATCGATCGGAAGAGCTGAAGTGGAAGGCAGGATTCAGGAGATCATTGGCGAGATCGAGGACATAGGGTTCGATGCCGAGTTGCTTAGCTTGCAGCAGAATCAGAGCCAAGCCGGCATCAGTGACAGTGAAAATGGCTTCCAGCAGAGGTCGGTTCGCATCAGAGTGGACGGCATGTTCTGCCAGAACTGCGTTGCAAAAGTCCGCCAATACTTTGAGAAGAAGCAGACTGAGCACCCTTCCGACATCGACTTCAATCAGGATGACCTCGATTCCTTCACCCTCCAAAAGCCTTTGCTGAGTTTCAGCTATACATCTGGGCCTGCTTCCGGTCTTCGATTACGAGACATCCTCGCTGACATCAACCAACTCGACCCTAACTTCACAGCTCATTTTGCTCCTCCTGCATCTCTCGCCTCCCGCTCTGCAGTGCTGGCACGCAAGGAGCTTCGCGATCTGTTGCTGCGTCTTAGTATTGCGGCTCTCTTCGCCGTACCTTCGCTTCTCATCTCCATGATCGCACCTGTGCTGCCGCCAAGCCATCCTCTACGTCGCTATCTGTCCGAGTACGCTGTTGGATCTGCGACAAAAGGCGAAGTCGCCATGTGGTTCATTTCGACTCCCGTGCAGTTCGGCGTTGGTTCCATCTTTTTCAAGAAAGCATGGCGCAGCTTGTCATCAGTTTGGAAAAAAGGTCGTTCATGGTCAGATCGACTACTCCATTTTGGGAACATGGATGTTCTCGTCGCACTCGGTACCCTCGTCGCGTACACATCCTCCGTGGCTTTCCTGGCATTGGATGCTTCTCGCGACACCAACGGCCACTCAATGCAGTCAGAGATGGGAATGACCTACTTTGAGGTCTCTGTGTTTCTCGTCTTCTTTATCCTTCTCGGTCGGGCACTCGAATCGATCAGCAAGAAGAAGACCGGCGATGCAGTCGCTGACTTGGGAAAGATGAAACCTTCCTCCGCTTACCTCGTGCTTGACCCTTCGAACCCTGCACAGAGTAAGACTGAGGTGGTCGATGTAGACATGCTCGAGATTGGCGACGTTGTGCTGGTGCCCTACGGATCTTCGCCACCTTTGGACGGTAGCTTCATCGGGAGTTCGACGAGCAAAGACGACGATGCGCATGGCCTCTTCGACGAAAGCAGTCTCTCAGGAGAAGCTAGACCAGTCACTAAAAAGTTTAACGATCCTGTTTTTGCAGGGACGATCAACGTCTCACCCACTGCTGTCTTCACGCGTGTTGGCGTTCTCCCAGGATCCTGCATGATCGACGAGATTCTCGACGTCGTTCAAGAATCAGCAGGTAAGAAAGCCAGTATCGCCCAGCTGGCGGACAGGATCACGGGCGTATTCGTACCCGTCATTGTCTACATCTCACTTTTCGTCTTCGTCCTTTGGACGCTGCTGCTCTCCTCAGGTGCGCTTTCAGAGTCATGGCAAGCGAAGCATGTTCCACACTACGGCGAGCCAGGCGCAAAGATTCTATGGGCGCTTCAATTCGGGATATCTTGTCTGCTAGTTGCGTGTCCCTGTGGAATAGGGTTGGCGGCGCCTACTTCGCAGCTTGCTGGGATCGGACTGGCTTCAAAACATGGTATCTTGGTGAATGGTGGTGGTGAAGCGTTCCGAGCTGCAAGTGCAGCCGCAAGCGGGAGTGCCGACCTTGTCATGGTGTTCGATAAGACTGGAACTATCACAAAAGGCGAGGCTGTTAAGGTCACCTCGCATCGCTTCGCTCCTGAATTTGATAAGTTTTCAGCCTCGGATGACAACAGTAGGGACACGCTGGAGCAGGATACGCTGTTGCGATGCATTGATCTGGTGGAACAATCTAGCACACATCCATATGCTAAAGCTGTTCGTGACTTTATCGCTGACCGTCTCAGCCAAGCGGATCCAGCCGATAATGCTTTGTCACCGCTACCAAAGCTGATCGAGATCAGTGAAGTAGCGGGTAAAGGCATTCGAGCCACCTTTGAATCCCCCACGGACAGCAAGAAAATCTTCCTGCTACTGATCGGAAACAAGAGACTGATGGAGGAGATGGACGGCGCATACACTCGTATGGACACCAGCATCAAGCAAGCTGAGCAAGAGTGGTGGGAGGCAGCCAACAGTGTCATCTATGTTGGTGTTCAATCCTCCACTTTGCCTCGAGGTGAGATCAGCGTCGCTATGGCGATCAGCGATGGGATTCGTCCCGAAGCTTCTTGGGTTATCCGACACCTGCAATATCGTTTCAATGCCGAAATTTGGATGGTTAGTGGCGATAATGAAGCTACAGCTCGTGGAGTTGCTAGTCAAATTGGGATTCTTCAATCTCAAGTCATCGCCGGCGTCTTACCCGTTCAGAAGAAGGATTGGGTTGAGAAACTTCAATTGAACTCCTCACAACGCGATCTCGAAGTTTCAGCCCCCGAACAACGCTCTGGCTTCCTATCATTCTTCTCCCGTAATCGAACCTCGTCTCGGCAGCGGCTAGTTTGTTTCGTAGGTGACGGAATCAACGATTCCCCCGCCCTGTCCTCTGCTTCACTCGGTATAGCTCTTGGATCAGGTAGCTCCATCGCGCACTCGTCTTCGGATTTCATCCTTCTTCGTCGTCATTCTCCCCTTCTCTCCCTTTCTCTTCTACTCACCCTGTCTCGTGCGACGTATAGGAAGATCTGGAGCAACTTTGCTTGGGCTTTTGTCTTTAATCTTTGTCTTATCCCCATTGCAGCAGGTGGGTTGGTGGGTGTAGGGGTGGAAGTTGGACCTGTGTTGAGCGGGTTAGCTATGGCATTTAGTTCTACCAGTGTGGTGTTGAATAGTTTGACGCTGAGATGGTGGAGACCGGAAAGAGAGGTTAGGTTGATGATTCAGGATTGCGAGAAGGAAAATGTTTGAAGAGAAATACGAGTTTCATTGCAAACCATAACACTGCTGCTCCGAAAGGATAAGAATCAGCGTGGTAATCCACCGCTCAACTGACTATAGTTCCCAGCATTTCCACCTTTAACTCTGCCCATCAAACCAGTTGCAGCCTCCTTGAGCTTGAGCTTTGTCTTCTCGACTCCGCCTAACTTCCAAACTCCTACACCTGCCATAACACCAGCGATCAGTAGAAGGAGAAGGAAGAACGAACTGCCATTGTTGCCTTCCGACGTCTTTTCTGAACCACCCGAGGAGGAAGAGGAAGTGAGGAGAGGTGTTGCTGAAGCTGCTGGTGTTTCAGCAAGAACTTTCGTCGCGGCAGGTGTTGCGGCCTGAAAGCATGGAGCACAAACAATCGGAGGTGGGAAGGAGGAAGAAAAAAAGGAGACGGGATTCTATTTCAATATTTGCTGCACCAGATACAAGCATTCCCACCTGATTGGTGCGTGTTCGAAGTGCGACGCCCCGTCTATTGCTCGTCCGTGGGGTGGATGGAGAAGGGGGAGAGGGAGGGGGCGCACCTTGGACACAGCTCAAAGCAGGAAAAGGTTTCTGGAGGGGGGAAATTTAGAGTTCGTCCTTCACCTTTTCAGCATCGTCGTTAGGTAGTTCGCCCGAGTCTTTGACAATAACGTCATGGACAGGCTTGTCGCCATAGCCCTTAGGAACGTTTTCGATGTACTTGACGATATCCATTCCTTCCAAAACCCTACCGAAGACTGTTTACAAATTCCACATATGCAGCTCAAATTGTTAGTATCTCTCTTTCTATCTCTTCTCATCGTCTGAGGAAGGGGTGGGTACTTACCAACGTGTCTACCGTCCAACCAACTAGTCTTTACAGTGCAGATGAAGAACTGAGCACCGTTCGTGTTCGGACCCGCATTCGCCATCGACAACACACCCGGACCAGTATGCTTCAAGTTAAAGTTCTCATCATCAAACTTTCCACCGTAGATCGAATAACCTCCCCTACCATCACCCCTCTCGAAATCACCACCCTGGATCATAAAGTTGCTGATGACTCGGTGGAACTTGCTACCCTTGTAACCGAATCCCTTCTCACCCGTAGCAAGCGCACGGAAGTTTTCAGCCGTCTTCGGAACGTCTTTGCCGTAAAGACCAAGGGTGATACGTCCAACATCTTTAGAGTCGTGAGAGATGTCGAAGTAGACTTTGTGGGTTACGACGGGATCAGAGGTGGAAGCGGAAGAGGTGGAAAGGGTGGAAAGAATGGCGATGAGCGCGACCAGAAGGGTGGTGAGGGTGGTGGCTGAGAGGATGGACTTCATCTTGAAATTTAGGATGCTCCGCCGTGGAAGAGCAGGAGGAATGGGTCGGGGAAGAGAAGATGATGGTTGGAAGAAGAATAGAGAATGAGAGCGGCGGGAACACGAGGTGCAATGTTTGCTCAAGAGGGCAGCTCGGCTTGTAGTTGACTTGGACGGAATAGGGTGAGGTGGCACTTTTTGACGGCCGTGCGCGGAGAAGCGGCTTTCGCATAGGAAGAGAGACACACAAGAGAGTGTGTGGGAGAGCCTGAAATGGCGCGCGTATGTGATTTCTTCCAACACCTTGAACTCAATCGCGACTTTCTCGCGCGGTAGCACGTCGCCTACTCACCAACTTGCTTCTCTGTGTCCACACACATCTCCATCATCTCTCACTTGATCCATCACATGCTGTTCTCGTTCACAGCGGGGGACTTGCAATGAGCAAAAGCTTGAACAGTGCATTCAATCATTAAATTTTCCGATAATGAAGGATAGCTAGCCCAACTTACGACTCTCCAGGCAATTCAGATTCTTCATCACTACTCTCGCTCTCATAAATGCCTCTATCTTCATCCACCTCCTTCTGCTCCTCATCCTCTTCATCGCCAAAATCTTGACTCCTATCATCCCAGCTATGTCTGCTCTTCCCGTGCCATGTCCTCAACCTCTGATGAATCGGCGATGAACCAAAACTATGCCTATGCATCTTCCTCACACCTTCTGACTGCGTAGCTGCAGACAAGAAGGGCAATTGAGTCTGCACATCTCCATTCTCTCCATCGCCTCCTTCTTCTTCCTCAACTTCGCCGTCATTCGAGTGCGATCGGTCGAGCCACTCGCGTACAGCTCGACCAGCTTGTTCGGGCTGTTCTCCTTCGTCTCTGATGCCGGATCGAGGGCTTTGAGTATCGATCAGGTATCTCGAGTAAGTGGGATAGGGTTTGGGTCTGGTGGATTGCTGGTCTTTGGGCGGAGGTGGATCGTCTGGATGTCCAACACTGTTTGGTGTACCGACAGCCGAGTCGATCAAGCCATTTCTACCCGCTGAACCAGCAACTTTCGTGAGACCAGCAATCTCTTTACTCGTAAAGAAGTCGTCGTTATCCGTATCGCTCGGTAGCGAACTAGCACTCCTCGCGCCACTAGGTCCACGAGTCTGACTCTCGCCACTTGTCCTCGAGGCACCGTCGATCGTCGACATACGTTGGACAGAACGCTCCGTCTTGCCACTACCACCGTTGCTGGCCCTCGCTGCACGTCTACACACCTTCCTCCCCTGTTCGATAGCCCGTTCCAACCTAACCCTGTTTTCAATCATGTGAAGCTTGGGGAAAGTAACGCTCTTTCCAACACTCATCATTCTCGTCAACTCCTTCCTGTCTGGATCGGAAAGAATCCTTACCCAGTCCCAAGCTCTCGTTTTGGGCAAGATGGTAACTGCTCCACCAAAGCGTTGCAAAAACACACTCGACCAATCCTGTCCCAAGATAGCAGGGAGCAGATCCAGATCGCGTAGGATCTTGAAGTTCATCGATAGATTGAGCTTCAAAATACGCTCGGCGGCTGAAAGAACGAATCCACCGCGCCAGCCTTTTCCTTTTCGATGGGCGGTCGGTCGACCGGGCGAACCCTTGGAACCGAAATGGAAAAGATGCACGTGAGGGTTGACCTGACTGACAATAGGATAGTTGACGTTGAAGAGTGAATGAAGTTCCTGCAATGGAATGTCGACGCGAAGACTTCCGTCTTTGAAGCGATGACCCCAATTCCAAGGTACGATCTCGTTGGTGCCCTTGCGCTTCTGCATCAAGCAGACCGGGTTGAGAATACCAGGAACAGCAGCAGAAGCGAGCAGACTGCTCCAGATGACGCAATCAGGTGCAGTTACGTAGTTGAGCAACTTGACGGGCGAATGACGGTCAGCAGGAATGACAGAGATGCAAAGCACCTTGCCAGTACGCTGGTAGGCTTCTTTGAAGGTCATACTTCCCATTGTAAAGAAGCTTGCCTTTTCAGCCCACTTAACTGTATCGAATCGTGCCCCTGTAGACCAAGCACGTCTTGCCCAGACCGAAAAAGGCTCCTCGCAAGCAGTGATGCGATCGGCCAATGCTGGAACGAGCATTGACCTCAACTCCTGATCCGTCCTCGTACACGTCAATGCTGCGATGAGACCTCCGGCGGAAGTACCAGTGACGACCTTTGGCAGCAAGTTGGCATCCAACAATGCTCGAACCACTCCAATGTGATAGTAACCGAAACTGGCGCCTCCGGATAAACACAACGCACTCCTCCCCAAGTTCTTGCTAACTGTTCTGTAAAACGCCCGTTTCGTCTCAAGAGACACTTTATCTGTCGTCTCGATGTACGCCAGTGCGGTCTCGATCTCGGCCAGGTAACTCTCGACCAGATACTTGGTGCCAAAGTATGTCTCTGAATACAGCCTGAAATTCTCTGTCCCTGCAAAGTTGTTCCTCAGACAAAGATCCAACACACCCAACAGATTCTCGGCATCATCCTTCTCCCTGAAGTTCCTCAGACTCGACTTGACCTTTTTGACCAGGATCCAATCGTAGAATCCACTTCCATCTTCCGTCTTCCATTTCTCATACCCCAAGAAATCATCTTGTGCAAGGGCAGCTTCTTTCCAATCCGCAAAATTCGATGCCGAACGCATCCGCTTTCGAAGTCGTCCCTTCTGACCGCGCCAAGCTATCGAGTATTCGATGATGTTTACCAACTGGCGAACTACGACGTAGAGTAAGAACTCGAGACTGATGAACAGGAAAATGATGAGCAGCAGTGGCCAGCGAAGCGTGTGGAAGACGAATCCTTCGCGAGTACCTGAATCGACGATGCTCTTTTTGTTCTTGCGCGAGACTTTCTCGTTGATCGGAGCAAAGTCGGAGGCTGCAGCGATTCTGCCTACTTTACGAGGGTTGGAGGCGCGAGTGCCGGAAGGCGCAGCCATGGCTGGCGATTTTGGTTCGGAAAAAGCTGTAGCTGGTGCAGCAGCTGCCGAGGCTTGACCCGTCTCTGTGGGGGACTTGGCTGTGTTGCCGTATCCGAAAACATTCCAAGAGGAAGAGCCAGTGATCTGATTGGAAGATGTAGGGTTGTACTCTTGCTGGCCTAGATCGGTGGCAAGTGCTTCACGAAAAGCTTCAATATGGTCCGGCTCGACATAGTCTGCGATTAGGAGTGGATCGAGCTCTTCTTCTGGTGTGCGGGGGAACAAGGTGGGTGAGAGCAGGTTGCCAAGACTACGCCGACGTTTGGATGCAGTTTTGATGTGACTGCCGTCTGCTTTGTGTGATTCTGTCTGTAGACTACGAGACCTTGACTTTGATGGCGATGCTGGCGAATGTCGAGATGCAGAAGGTTGTGTGCTTGATGAAGAAGAGGAGGAGGCTGCGACGACTTCTGCAACAGGGTTATCTGATGCGGAGAGCGAAGCCGGGTTGGGCTGCTGTCGACGCTTGAAGAGGGATGACATAGTGTCTGTTTTCTGCCACACTTGCTGAAACTGTTGTGCTACTTCGAGGATGGTCGTTCCTTGAGGTGGAGGTGAATGCGAACCAAACCTGGTCTTTAGAGGGCAAGGTTGAGATTTAAGTTTCCTGTGCGAATAGCTTTTGGGATGACTCTACAGCATTGTGTGAAGGGTTGGATGTTAGGTACGGATGTCGTCTCAGAGTGAGGTGGATGGTGGATAGAAGTGCAGATGATGTCTGAGGAGAGCGAGTGTGTGTGAGTGTGGAGAACAATAAGACCTTCCCAACAAAATTGGAGCTCAGCATCAGCATTCACTCTTTGCGGGTCTCACACACAAAGAGTTGGCGAGTTGCTGCAGCCGATTTGCCATGTGTGTCTGTGTGTGTGTGACAAGGGTCATGCATGGATGCAACGTCATACGGCGGTCACCTCCTTTTTCTCATCTTTGTCCTTTTTCACGCTACAGCAACGCTCTCTCTCACTTGCTCGCTATCCTCAACCGCAACTGTGTCCGCTAATTTTCTGAAGAATTAATTCTTATTTTCGTCAAGACAGATCGGGAGATGAGAAGCTTGCTTTTCTCCACATTTTCAAAACGGACCGAGCGAAGGGTTTTTTTCTTCCTTTTCCTTTCTTTTTCTTTTCCAGAATTCAAGGGTCCTCCTTCTTCTCAATTCCACCTGCCTTCATTGCATCTTCTTCCCCTTCCTCTACCTCAACCCAAAGACCATCTCACAATCACTACGATGCCCAAAGACAACCACAAGGGCAAAGCAGCAGTCCGTAGTGACGAAGCTTCAACCTCTGACTCCACCCCTCGAACAGCCGCCAAACCTTACCAAAAGCGATCCGCACCATCCTCATCCTCCTCATCCTCCAAAAGCAAACCTCAACATCCCAACAAAAAGCAACGCTTCGAAAAGCCACAGCCTTCTTCCTCTGGCCTTCCCGGTGCATCCAAGATCAAATCCTCGATTCGACAAACAAAACGTCTTCTAGCCAAACCTAATCTCGCACCGGGAACCAAAATCGAAGCGGAACGTAGACTCAAGTCGCTTGAAGCCGATCTTGAAGCCGTTTCTCGCAAACAGGTGGAGAAATCTCGAGCATCACGCTATCACAAGGTCAAATTTGTCGAACGTCAAAAACTCGTTCGACGTATTGCAAGGTGTAAACGCAACCTGGCGCGGTTGGAGAGCGGCAAGTCGAGAGAGGACTCTGATTCGGAAGGTGATAGTGATGATGATGAGGAGGAGCAACGCGTGAAGGAGTCCAAGATGAACAAGGATGAGTTGGAGGAGATGTTGACATGGTTGAGGGAGTTGCTGCATTATGTGGTTCAGTATCCGGCGGATTTGAGATACGTGGCGCTGTTTCCGAATTCAGCAGAGGGTCCAGCGCCACCGGATGCAAAGGAGAAGGATAAGAGTAGACAAAAGGCCTTCGAGCATTTGGAGAGGGTAAGGAAAGCTATGAAGGATGGTGAATTGAGTGGAGAGCCTGAGGTGGAGTTGAGTAGTAAAGATCGTCCACGAACTAAGCTCGCTAGCACTACCAGCAGTAGTGCTAATGGAGCACAGAGGACGACACAGGATAAGAAGACAGGAAAGAAAGATAAGAGCAAGAGCAAGAAGCAAGAGGAAAGCAGTGACGAAGAGACGGATGATGAGGATGAGGAGGATGCAAGTGGTGTCAAGGGTGACGATTTCTTTGCACAGGATTCGGACGATGAATAGAACACAAACCTTCACAATGCATTTCCAGTACTTCCCAGCATCTGCAATCGTTCACTCAGTATCCGCGAGCTCAATCTCTGCTTTCCAGATTCACAGCTTCCATGTTCAAACGTTTGTGATGTATGTGAGATTAAGTCCAAATAAGCGTCTACCAAAGGAAAACGGACAAGCATTACACAGAATCGAAACAGGAGAGCGTTCTACAGAGCAGGTCTCTCGCTATGTTCCTTGATCTGATTCTCTCTGAGTTGTGCTTGAAGCTCCTGGATCGCCTCTCTATCCGCCCTAATACCCTCCGGACTTCTTCCTGAGCTATTCCTCCTCCTCGCCCATTGCAACTTTCCTGGAGGTTGAGCCAGCTTAATCTCTCCTTTATTTTCATCCACCACTGCCATCGAAGAAGCTGCATCCGTCGTAGTGTTGGTACCATCACTCGTCATCACCACATCATTGATATGTACCAGGTTCGGTTTCGCCGGTACATCCCCCCTCTCTCCTTCCAAATCGTCAAACGCAGCATCTCTCTCCTTCCTCCTCGCCACAGGATCCCAAAACTCATGCACCTCCGTCTTCACCCCATAAGCTTGCGGCAGAATCTCGATCAACTGTCCCTCTCGAACCTGAATACTCGGAATCTCGTGAGGTTGCAACCCTTGCAAATAAGCTATCAAGCATCTCAACACCGAGGATTGTCCAATAATCAACACATCATTCCTCGTCCTCTCCAACTCGAAGATGATTGGTTCCAATCTTACCGATAGATCGTGGTACGATTCAGCACGTGGGAAACGATGCGAGTAGGGTTCCCTGAGCTTACGTTCGTATTCGTCAGGGAAACGTTGCTTGACTTCTTCGACAGACATACCGTCGACAACACCGGGATTCATCTCGCTAAGTTGACTGCGTTCGATCACTTTATATCCTGCTTCGGCAAGTGGGTAGGCGGTGTGGGAAGATCGACGTCGTTGAGAAGTCCATACTTCGAAAGCTTTACTGTCTTGTTCCATGAAGTCGTCCTCTGTTCCTCCTGCGCTGGGAGTGCTGATAGGTGGAAGACCGGCTTTCTTTCGACGAAGATTGGACATGAAATGTGCCAATTCATCCGCATAGTCCCATCCGAGCGACGAAAGGTCAGCATCCGCCTTGTAAAGATGCTCAACCAGCGCCTCTCCCGCCCTAACCAGATAGATGGTTCTCTGTCGATTGTGGATGTTCATAAGGAAGAATACGATTCTCGACTGCAAATAACCCTGGATGTTATTCACTACCACCTGTTCACCTACGTTGATGAGCTTGATATACGGAAAGCTAGGATTCTCGATCGGCTCGTACGTCTTTTCATGTCCAGCAATCCTTGAGTAGTAGTTCTGCATAGCTTTCTCTGGATCCCAATTGACGTAGTCCGGACTTCCCAACTTGACACTCCTCACATTCGCCTCTACGATCTTCGGATCGGTACAGATGCTCTCTAAAAACATCACATGTACTCCCAACTTGCCGTACTTCTCCCTAATAGCATATCTTCTACTCTGGATCGAGTTGTTGGCATCATAGACAACCACTTGTCCACCTTGTTTGAAGAAGAAGTCGATCACTGTATCGTCGAAATCATCCAGGATTCGCTTTCGTAGTGCTTCGGTCTCTTCACTTTTCGGTCCGGTAACAAAATAATCGGCTGGAATCTTATCTGCTCCACCCAGCACTTTTCGTCGATGATCACCGAGTGAGAAGACGCCAGACTTGACTCCTAACCAGGTGAGGTAGCGTTCGATGGCGTGAGAGAGGTGTGTTTTGCCTCGGGCGGGAAGTCCAACGGTGGCGATGAGGATTTTACCGGCGTGATAGAGTTGCCCCGAGGCAGTGGTGTAGAGTGGAGCTGCCATTGTTTGGGCTTACGAGCCACTGGACGCCTTTCCAAGCTTGCGTGTAATCTATTTGGAAGGTGTGGATGGGTGGATGATGGGGCAAAAAAGGAAATAAGGCGAAGGATGGCGGGGAAGGATGGTGATGATGAGTAGAACCAACAAGCAACGGTGTTCACTGATGAGAAATCGGTGTTGACGCACAGGCCTTTGCGTGTTTTGTGGAGGAGATAACCAGCTGAGGGAGCGTGAGAGAGACAGAGATGACAACAGCTCTCATGCTTCTTGGCTTGCATCGAGGCACGGTCACCCTGCTGGCTGTCTGCTGCGAGATATTAATTCCTCGATTTTTAAAGGACATCCAATTCCTTTTTTGCTTGACTGTAGCAATCACGTCCAAGCAAGCTCAGACCTTCTTTCGGCATCGTAGCACAACAATCGCTTGCCCCACAGTGTGCAACGACAGAGGACGATCTTTCTGCCGGAGATCTATTGTATTGCAAAAGGTGAGTGAGAGATAAGTGGTACAAAAGCTGCGCAGGGATAGAGTTTTTCTTGGGCCCTGTTCTTGCCTTATAGGGCCCTAAAGATCCCGTTCCAGCCAGAGGTTTGTTCTTCAAGCGGGTATAATCTCTTCATCGTTGCTGGTAACTATCGACTGAATCTGCCCAACATGCTCATCCACTTCCTATTGTCTGCAGCCCTCGCCCTAACAAACGCCTCCAACTCCTCATAACTCCTTTCACCCTCATAGCTCTCCAACCAAGTGCCATCTCTGAACACCTCCAGCGACGGATAACCCTCAATGTTCTGCTTGGCGCAAAGATCACCTTGAGCGATACAGTTGACTCGAGCAATGTGGAAGTTGGAAGAGTCTTCGAAATGTTTACTCGACTCAGCAAGGTCGTGGAGAGTCGGGGCAATCCTTTTGCAGTGAGGGCAGTAGGGAGAATAGAATTCGATGAGCCACATGCCGTTATCGGTGGCAGAGGTGAAGTTGCCTGCGGTGAGAGATTGGACCGCATCGTCGTATGCTGGGAGAGGGCCGGCGACAACAGCGGTTGCGAGTAGGAGGGTTGATGCTAAGGCTAGGAGCCAGCGTATTGTCGGAGTCATCTCTTCGACTGCGTGAACGAGTGTCTGCGTTTGAAGGACTAAGGGTGCACCTTGATAAACGAGTGAGATGTAGCGCCAGGTTCTATATGACAGATGCGATAAGCGACAGAGACGATCGAGTGCGGTCCAGCCGTATATATGTCTACGCCGACGTTCAAGGATGTCTGCGTGTCTCCAGCGTCGAGTAGTGTGGTTCAAATGCAATGGTCGATGCGATCAAAGGAAGGTGATATACCGAAGAGGAGTGTAGGAAGCGACCAAGCGAAGGTTCATGATGATGTGAGGAAAGGAACGTAAGCAAATTGAAGAATGAAGTCCAGTACTTGATTGCCAGCCAGCATGCGAAGTCCGCTGTTCAGGGTGCAGCAAGCAAGGAGAATTTCTGTCTCTCTCGCGCCGACGTGGCTTGGTGGGTGTCCAGGAACCGAAATGCTAAATTACCACACAAAAGAAAGAGGCAGCAGAGCGCAGAGTAGAGATGCACAACACTCTAGTTAACTGATTTCATCTCGAAAATCTGCAGCGAAGCGTTCTTCAGCTGCATGTGTCGAAGACACACCGCCAAAGGATTGACCGTTGCTTCAGTATGTCCGCTGCCTTGTCCATACACAGTAGTTCCATGCAGCCGTTCTCCGAGTTGAGAGACGCTTTGTTTATGTGTGAATGCCCGGTCCTGCTCGACATCAGACTAAAGAACATGCATCGGCACAAAGAGAATGTCGGTGCTTCTACACGGTCGTATCGGCCAGACTGTGTGCATGAACGCGTGACTGTTTCTGTTCAGCACGCCCAGACGTAAGGGGTTGAGCAAGTCATGGCGCACAACGATCAAGCACAAATTGCTCGCTGCTCTCTTTCTAAAAAGTGAGATGTCAGCTGGGAGACGGCCAGGACAGCTGGCCGATTTGGTCGTCGATGGCGCTACGGAGTCTGATGGTTGGTTGATTGAGGCTGCCACGAAGAGGTGTGGACCGGGGGATCGATGCGTTTGTGAGATCCGTGCTTCGAACAGAAGAGAGCCTTTGGACGCGTCGGATCTCGGACACGCCTGTCAGGAAAGAGATCTACGCGAAGAATTGCTTTCAAAGGGCGAAGGAAGGCTGGGCTGGGCGCTGTCGGCCGTTGAGCGCGAGAAAGAGAGAGAGAGGTGCGTGTGTGTGTGTCGGTCTCAAACACTCAAAAGGCGGCTTCGCTCGGCGATAACTTAATGTCGCTCTTGCCCACCGAAGCCGGAAGAGCGTCGTGTGTGTGTGCGTGTTTCTTTCTCACACGTCAAAAAATAAAGGGAAAAAGAAAGGGAAGAGCAACAGACAATCGGGCTGCGCCTTCCAAGCATCATCAAAGGGCACAGCACTCACTGTACTCTATCGCTCGCAGACAGATGAAGAGGAGCCAAGGTGGTTGACAAACGCCCACAAAAGCCAAGAGAGCTCAAAAAAGCCACCTGAGGGCGTGTGAGCATATGAGCGTGCGAGTGTAAATGGCTCTTCTGTTCAAAAGTGTGCGTGTGCGCTCGCTACGTTGAACGTCTTGGAATCGGATCGGGACCGACCGACAATTAATCACAATAATCCAGGCTTGCTGAGCATTCAGCATATTATTTCTTGTTCGGCTCAGGCCAAAAAAAGGGATGATTGATTGCGCTTTTGCGCTTTCGGCTTTGCGCTTTGTCAAGACCTGCTCGCTCGACCTCGACGTCGACCTCGAGCTCGTCAACCTTGTCTTGTCACCTTCTCTCGAACACTCACCCCTTCTTTACTCAAGCCTCAAGAAAGTGCGCACGGTCTGCTCGGATTACAACGAGCCGCCTCCTTCGCCCTTCATCTTCCCTTCTCTCTGGCTGCGCAGCTTTCCACTTCCCCCCACACACAAGTATAACCCACACGGCTGCGGGACCCCTCTCTTGGACCTTCATAATACCCTTCTCTCGACTCAGCACTGCCACCACATCGATTCAGTCTCGCAGAAACAACTCAGCATTCCGGAAGTCACGACGCCGCTCTGGCAACCACTTTTCTTGCCACTGCCATCACGCTCAACAAGCATTCATTTAACAGCAAACAGGTATTCGGCTCTTCCGACCTTGCATTTTTTCATCTTCACACGGGCACACACCTCCGGACGACGAGAAGGCTGTATCCGCGTCTTCCGACACAGTCGACATCGCATACACGCAAGCAAGCAAGTAAGTTTGCCTTTCGAGCACAGTAAAGCTTCCTCGAACTCCCCCACGACGCTTGACACCTGCCAAGCACGCATCGCATGTCCTCATAGCTCTTCAGCATCTTTCGACTGTAGCTGCTAGAACCCTCTTTTCGGTACAAAGGTCAAAGCCGTGCCCAACGCAAAAGCTCACCTCACTTACTGCGCTACACCAACGTGGATTTTGGAGGGTGGAGCGAGTAGGAGATAGTTCTGCTCCACATTTACCTCCATTTCACTCGTTGCAATCATGTCCGCTTGGTCATCTGCCACCGGCAAGGCGCAGCTTTCCTATGCTGACCGTCTGAGACAGGCTTCAAAGTCTTCAGCACCAGCAAGGCAGGATTCTCAATTGTCATCCTCTTCGGGTCCTCATAGGCTCTCTCAGGAAACGGGCAAGGCCAGCGCTTCGGCGTCATCCTCTTTAAATGTCAACAGTTCGCAGAATGGTGGAAGATTGTCAAGCGCATCTTCAACAAGTGCTGCTGCCAGCACAGGCAACGCTTCAAGATCAACAGCCGATTCAACAGGCGCTAAGGAAGGCTCTGCTGCTGCCGCTGGAGAGTCAAGTACAACATCGCAAAAGAGTGCCGCTCCTTCTGTCAATGTCTGGGATGCGCGAAGAAAGCAGATCGCCGAGCGCGAGGCTGAGAAGGAGCGTGAGCGTCAATCTGCGCTTGCTCAACAAAGAAAGACAGCAGGAGCATCAGGTTCCCCTGGCTCCCATGCCAATGCTGCATCCAGTCGAGGGAAGCAAGCTATCGCGAACAACTCGAATGGTCCTAAGAAAGTCAATGACCGCAATTCAAAAGGGTCCAATACTAGTAACCCCACTCAATCTGACAGAAAGGGTAGCAAGCAGGCTAATCAGCCTAGCCAGTCTTCCAACCGCGCTTCCGGCTCAGCATCTGCATCAATATCGTCGCCGGCAACACCGACATCAGCCGGAGGCGACAAAACTCGAAATCAGAGTGCTGCCTCACCCAGGTCTGGTAATGCTGCGTCTGCCACGCAAAGGAGCAACAAGGTCGAAGCCGGTGCGGCTGACGAAGCTCGCTCTGTCGGTAAAGCAGCTCTGAAGCCTGCAACAGAAGAACAAACTTCGCATTTAATCGCAGCAGACAAGGCTGAAGTAGCAGTCAAGCAACAACAAAAGCCGAAGAACGAGGATAAGAATGAGGCTGGTGACAGTACCAAAGCGATCTCCTCGTCAAAACAAGCCGAACAAACAGCTCAGAATGTAGCAGCTCAAGTGCCGCCATCTTCGGCCGCAGCACCAGCACCGCCAGTTCTGTACGAGCATATCCCAGCTAGTCCGGCCACCGTCGCTTCAGCCATCGAAGAGGTGCTCAAGAATGGCGGGCCCAACGGTGCACAAACCGAGGACGACGATGCATGGCTCGCAAGGATTCATCTGCTCAATGGAGGTCAGAACATGCCTAAGTTTGGCGGATTCGGTCCGAACGGCGTATCATCGTTGAGCGATGAGGCTGAAACCCAGGCGGCTAAAAACGCAGAGCGCGCCGTAGCCGCTGCTTGGGGCGCTGGCAAGAGTGTTTGGAACAAGTCGCAGCAGCAACAGAATCAACAACAGCAGCAGCAGAACCGCGCTGCTCCCGCAGCGGCACCGGTGCAAGAAGGGGAAGCGGACAAGGCTTCAACGGCTGCGATCATCACGGGCGATGATGCTGCGCAGACGAGCAAGGATGTCAATGCAGAGTCGGCCACCGCATCAGTGTCTGCTCCAACTCAAAGCAGTGGGGCTGACATCACCGCCCAACCGAAGGCTAACAAAGCTAACGCGTCGGCAGACAAGCCGGGCAAGATTGACAGCGATGCCAATCCAACCACCAAAAAGGCGAGCGAACAGAAATCACGCGCCAACACCGCCGAACAACCACAAAAGGCCAACAAGGCCGCCGCGTCTCAATCTAAACCTGCTGTTGTCAGCGTCCCGCCATTCGAAGACGTCAACAATTGGCCCAGCCCGTTGGACGCAGGCAAGAAGATCTCTGAAAAGCCCAAGACACAAGTGATCGCAAGTGATGCCGATTCATTAGTCTCTAACAAAGCTGCTCAACCCAAACAACAAAAGAGCTTCTTTGAAACGCTCGACGAGCTTCAACTGCGTCTTGCTCCCGGCGCCAATCCACAACCAGCTGGCAATACTGCAGGTGGTGCTAGAAAAGGGAAACAGCAATGGGTATCAATTTTGCCGGAGATCACGCACAATTCGTCGACTCCTTCTGTCGGTGGCAAGGCGAATCGGGCGAATGTTGATGGGAAGGGTGGAAAGGGTGGTAACAGGCAACAGCAACAGCAGCAACAGATGCGCAAAGAGGGCGGAGGTGGTGGAAAGGTTGCTGGCGGTCAGTCGCAATCGACGCAGAGTAATGCGGCGAAGAAGGAAGGTAGTAAGACAAACGCAAACGCTAAGCCGTCTCAGGGTAAAGAAGGTAGTAGTGATGCTTCGGTCAACCTAAAAAAGGGTGGGCAAGGCGAAAAGAACGCTCAGACATCAAAAGGCGAAGTTCGAGCTGAGGCAAACAAGGCAAAAGACTCACCGACGTCTACCAATCTTGCTCGATCGGTGTCAACAGAGGCAAAGTCTCAGAACCAAGACTCAACACCAGCTCAGTCCAAAGCCGTCGAGTCAGGCACACCAGCGAAGGAAGAGATCAGTTCAGCATCATTCACGCCTACATCAGCTTCAGCTCAACCGAGCAACGCTGGAGATGCAACTGGCAAACCACAAAAAGCAGCACGTACACAACAGCTACGTCAACCAGCGCCCAACGGTATCAATGGAAATTTTAAAGCTGCGTCCTCCTCTGCTGCAAAATCTGGGGCCTCTAGTGGAACCGGAACTCCAGCAACTCCCAATCGCGCCTCTCCTCGTGGATCGGTTACTTCCTCACCACAAGTTCATCCTCTTCCGCGTGTAGCAACTTCATCCGATCCTTCCACCGCTGCTACACCGTACGGCATGCCAACACCGATCTTCTACCCCGGTCCAGTACCTTCTGGAGCAGCCACACCTATGCTCCCTCCCAACACCAACCCTACCTGGACTAGCTTCAACCCGTACCTTCGTCCCACTCCAAACACTGCGTTTCTGTTCGACGCTACATCACAAACCGGCGCGCCGGTTCCTTCTGGTGTGCTGGGTCAGTTGTTGGGTCAGATTGAATTTTATTTCTCTCAGCAGAATTTGCAGGGGGATTTCTTCCTCAGGCAGAAAATGGACGCACACGGTTGGGTCGATATCAGCGTAGTGGCCGGGTTTAAGAGGGTGCAGGGGATTACGAGGGATTTGGAGATGGTGAAGGATGCCTTGTTGTGGAGTGCAGTTTTGGATGTTGATGTCGAGAAAATGAGGGTTAGGAGGAGGTGGGGTTGGGAGTTGTACACTCTTACTCCGCCAGTGAATGGGAAAGAGGAGGGTGAGAGGGAGGGAGATGAATCTCCCGCATTGGGCGTAGTAGCAGCTAGTGGATTTGGTGGCGCTTTGGAAGGGTAGCATTTCAAATGGATCCGACTCTCATTTCCGGCATACGCATAACTTTCTTCTGAGCAATTTGTCACTCTTCGCAATCATAGGTTTCACACTCAACGCCAACACGAAAAAGATTCTTCTATCATTACCGCCCAATCGAGCACAAGTGTGAGGTTAGAAAATCCTAATAACATCTGCCAAAAGAGTATCCAAATTGCCCTCAATGCCTTCTAACTCTCTACTGATTCCACCGTATGCTTCTCTTAATTTCTTATCTTCCACAAACGGCATTGCGGGGGCGAATAGTCCTCCTGGTTCAGGTTTGAGTGTTTCCTTATCGTCTTCCAGTAGAAGAGCTGTTCGTTGGCTGAGTTTGGATCCTGGTCTCGAGCCTGCTCCACCTGAGGAGAGGATGGGGGAGGTAGTGGAAGAGATGGAAGACATGGAGGCGTGAGAGAGGAGTTTGACTTTCCGAGGATCACGACGTGCGGCTGCTTCGACGATGGTGTAGAGGTGGGAGAGAGAAGTATCGTCGGCTGCGAAGGAGAGCGCTGCGTAGGATGGGGTTGCGGAGCGGGAAGTTGCGGCACCAGCGGATGCGGAACGCATTCCGACCTGTCTTGCCGCGTTGTTGGTGGTGGTGGTGGTAGTGGTGGTAGTGGTGGTGGCACCGGGAACACCACCGGCATTGACGAGGGTGGAGAGAGGAGTGAGCATGGTTCCGGTAGTGTTCGTTGCATGGGTTGCGTTGGAGCTCGTTCCGACGGTGAGTGGGGAGGAAGTGTCACGGGAGAGTTCAGAGGTGAGAGAGGGATGCTTCTTGTGCGTAGAGCTCGGTTGAGGCGCTGAGACGGACCGCGATCCAGCGACAGGGATGCTGGAACTGCCAGGAATCGAAGCTCCGATAGGAACGTTGCTTCCGTTCCGAACATTAGCAGAGACGGCGGCGCCGGCACTGGTGGCAGTAGGAGTCTCGACTCGGTTCAAAACAGCATTGATTCTCTCCTCAACATTGACGCTCCCTTGCTGTGCACCTGCAACTCCACCGACACCACCTCGCAGCAGAGTATCCAACAGATCTCCCTCTGCAGTTGGCGAACTCCTCTTCTTACCTGCTCCCCCTCCAACAGCCAACGGCGCCGTGGCGGAAGTCCCATCCACCTCAAAATTGACCTCCTTCAAACTCAGCGGACTCTCCGCACCGCTGCTGTGAGCCGAAGCGTACTCGTCCGTTGTCAAATCGCTCTGCATGCTTTTCTTTGTCCCGAATGACGGCCTGGCATCCATAGGACTCAGCCTTGCTTCGCTGCTGTTGGTGTTCGACGAGTAAGACGAGAGCTGTGTATCGGCAGAAGACTGCATCTGATCGCGCATGACATCTTCGATGATGTTGCTGATATCTCTCTCCTGCCCATCAGCTGGAACGTATGAATATCTGAACTTGTTACCCGCCCCTGCCTTGGTTGACCGAATGCGAGCCTGGTTCGACAGCATCACATCGACGCCCTGCTGTGCATTCCTCTGAGCACCCAAGACCGCAGCATTGCGTTCTGCGGCAGCCGCACGTTGAGCCGCAATGATCTCCTGCGGTGTCATACCTTGCTTTGGCGTAGTCTGATCCAAGTCGCGAGAAGAACCTAGACGAGGGCTCGGTGTGGTCGGTGCGCGATCATGGGATTCGCGTTCCTCTTGTACCGCTGCAAGTGCGTTATCCGTCGGACTATGCGCTCTTGCACCCACACTTCCATGCGGCTGTCGACTCTTCGGCCCTGTATGAGCGTGTGTGATTTGACGCAAAACGAAAACGGGATCATTGGCACCAACGTCATCCGACGCGCCGAGCAAAGCAGCAGCATCGATGCTGCGACGCTTGCCATCGACCGACCTACGGTTGCCAATACCGAGCTTGAATGTAGGCGGCACGGAGTAAGCCTCCAACACCTTGCTCGTCGGCGGCAACGCTCGCTCGCCATCAGCTGCTTGAACAGCCAGGCCGTATTTGACGTGCAACTTGCTCTTGCGCCTAGAAGGTCTATCTTCGACATCGTCACCACCCTCAACGACACCCTCAGCGATACCGAATCGATCCAAGCCCTCTTCGACTACTTCAGCAACAGTCGTGTTTCGAGGGAATGTCAAGATCTTTTCCCGGAATCGATGCTGCGAGTTGGTCTCCGTCGAGCTGTTCCTCTCCTTCAGCGTAGCAGCCGGAATAAGCGCGTTCGACTGAGGATCAAACACGATGCCATCAGGCAGATCCGATGCATAGATGATAAGTCGCAGAGCAAAACGAGCAGTTGGACTTTGTACCGTCTCGCTCGTCTCTCCAGTCAGCACTGAAGAGTGACTGCTGCGTGCAGCATCCTCCCCTCCAAGACTGAGCGAGGTCACATTGCTATTGTCCTGCGATACCGACAGGTCCGATACATTTGCAGATCGGCCAGACTCGTCAGCAGTGTGGCTCGAGCTAAGGTCAACGTAGCCCTGTAGACGATCGCGTCTGCTGATGTAGAACTTGACCGCATGGTCGTCGCTGAAGTCGTTACCGAGCCTTGCGATGGCTGGATGTGTGCTGAGGTTCGACGAGATCGACGAAATGGAACCAACACTGGATCTCTTGACGCTTGGCACTGTTACCTGACCTTGCTGCAAAATCTCTGTGAGCGTGTTGAAGAGTTGCAACGGATGCTCGTCCTCGTCCAAAGGCCTTTCGTCTCCCTCGAGACGCTTGATCGTCAAGACGTACTTGTCCATATCATGCAAATTGACACCGAACCTCTGCAAAGCCTGGCGCTGCAGATCGATCGATCTCGTGCTGTCGTTAAGCAAGACCGTCTTGAAAGTCGAATCCGAATCGACACCCTCACCGGCGAACACTCTAAGAACGCTGAGCATAGGTGTGGATCCTGAAGGACCAATGAGAGATCCAGGCCGTTGTTGCAAGCGTCTCTGACCGTCTTGCAAGTTGGGACTTGCCAATTGCGAGGAATCGAAGCTGCTGTTCTGCGGGGAGAGGAACTGCCTTTGATATGCTTCTTGTGTTGCACGATCGCGATCCTGCACAGCTTTGCCCATGCCGATGCTCTGACCGGGCTGCAAACCAGCATTTGCAGCCTGAACAACCGGATTGACAGCAACGGCACCACCCGCTGGACTGCCCCGTCCACGACCGTAGTCTGCAAAGCTGTCCTGAGAGCTGATGCCGACCATGCTGTCGCGATCATCAAAGTTGCCGCTCTTGCGATCCTTCTTGTCCTTGCGAGAGAAGAGGCTGAAAACGCCGGATCGCTTTTTGCCGGCCTTTTCGTCATTGACTTCGAGCGTGTCGTTGCTCTTGCTGCTGCGATTGCTCTTGCGCTTGTCCTTATCGGACAGAGAGGAAGAGTCGCCTGCAATGACGGTGGAGTTTGCACTCGCATCCGAATTGGCTCGCTCACGTTGAATCTGAGAAGGCAAGAAGCCGTTGCTGCTCGAGGTGCTGTTCCGGCTCATGGCAATCGAGTTGGGCCGGCCGCTAGCATCGTAGCCTGAGGCACCAGAGTTGATGCTGGAAATGGAACGCTCTGCTGATGTAGTGCGCATGTGCTCTCCAGGAACGCGACCAGGCGCCAGTGCACCGTAGCTTGGGCCCGCGACATTGAGCTGCTGCGACGACGTCGAAGAACGGCCGTTGGCGTAGACTTGCGCATCGCCGTTGGCCTGGCTGGGACCCGCATGTTGTTGCTGTTGTTGTTGTTGTTGTTGCTGCTGATGGTAATGCTGCTGCTGTTGCTGTCTCGAGCCTTGGGGTTCTTGCTGCTGATATTGCGCTTGTTCCGTACCCTGACCGCCGCCGACGCTGCGTTGGCCTTGGCCCGCATATCCTTGTGAGGGGCCTGCGGCTGCATTGGCATACTGCTGCGAATAGGGATGCGACATGGCCTGTTGCTGAGCATCCGCTCGCCTCTGCTGGTCTTGTACAGCAGCAGCACGCATAGCGTCCGTATGCTGCTGCTGAACGCGCTCGGCTTCTTGCCCATCCCAATCCATGCCATCGTCGGGCTCCATCTTGTTGAACCCAACAAGCTTGTTGCGCTGGCCACGGCTCTGATGTTCATCCGCTTCATCCCCATCATGCTCCTCGTCCTCCTGGTCATCCTCCTCATCGTCGTAAATACCATCGGCATCCTCTTCGTATTCGATCTCGTGCTCCTCTCCATCCTCGTCGTAGTCCGAATACTCGTCACCGCTGTGCTCGAGATAAGTTGGAGGGCCAAAAATGACGCCGCGCTTGTTGCGCCTTTGCTCCTTGGTCAACGGAGCGGGAGCTCCCTGTGCTCGGCGTGAGAGAGCCGATAGCTTGCCCGAATGGAGTGAGACGCCCGCAGTACCGGTTGCATTTCTGGCTTTGACAAGATGGCTGGTAAAAATCTTTTCAGGGACCTGAATATGGTCATCATCGGTAGCCGAGGTGAGGTCGACGTTTCTGTGCTTGTTGAGACGGGCAAGACGCTCGAAAGGGGTCTCGATGTTTTCAGCGGGAATGTAGCCGACCTCTTGGGTGCGGAGGACGCGAACGAGCCACCAATAGCTGTTACTGTCATCGAGCAGGGTAAGGCTGTTTCCCTTGTGGACGGTAGCTTGACCCTCAACGGTAGCGACAAAGTTGTGCAATGCGTAGACAAGGTCAAAGTCGATGTTCTCGTCTGGAATAGAGGGACTAGAGCTTAGGTCCGACTCGTCATCCTCCATGTCTTCAGCATCGTCGTCCTCATCCTGGTAGATCATTTCGTCACGAATGGCATCCGCCATCTGTTGATGATGATGATATCCGCCATTCTGAGAATATACATCATGTCCATACACATCGTCTGATTGATCGTAGTCCGAACCGTTGGATATTCTGTTGAGATGCTGCTGCTGCTGCTGCTGCTGCTGCTGCTGCTGCTGCTGATAACGGGCTTGAGCCTGATGAGCATCATCGCGTGTGGCTCTTGCGCCTGCACTCGAGCTTCCAGCCTTCAATCTGCTGGCACCGGCGGCGTAGACGTCCTGTCCATCCTCATCGCTACTGAAGCCACCATTGTCGGGTTGTTGCTCGAAGTCATTATTGGAGTAGGCCGAGTTGTAGTCGGCCTGAGGACCAAATGTGGAAGCGTGTATTTGGTTCTGAATTTTGTTGTTGACAGCATTCTGATGAGCTCGAGGAGTGGTGCTGGTGCCCGAGCCTCCAACGCCGACGAGACTGGAAGACCCGAGGTTGACGTCCAGCGTCAAAGCTGGTTTGACTTGCGCCATGATTGGTGCAGAAAGCGTATGGCGCAGATGAAGGCAAGGTGATGGATCGAGATCAAGTGAGGTTGTTTCGTACTCGCTACACTTAGTGCAAGGATGTCAATGAGGACGCTCAGTCGCAAGATGAGACTAATGTAGCGGTATGAGAGATGGTCTAGAGCAAGAGCAAGCTGAGCTTGCGTCGTTCCTTGCTTCTGTGCCCGTCAGAGCGCCATGGACGTTGCCCTGGTCGAAAGCCAGTTAGTGGATGGCCGTTACGTTCGAGAAGATGGCTCGTTGGCTGAGCACGAGATCAAGATCGAAATGGGCGAGTGACTGTGACGAGGCGAATCCGGGATGATTCCGACAGATTTTAGGTCACTTGAATAATGATTGTTTTGGCCGTTGTCGCTTGTTCCGCCAGCCTTGTTGGAGGCTCTACTCTGGTTATCCTTGGTCCTTTGTCGAAGCGGACGAAATCAAAACAAGGTGGGTTGAATGTAATGACCCTGTCAATCTGTGTCGTGAGTTAGTTGTGTATGTGAAGTATATGTTGTAGGTGCGATGATGATGGAAAGACGAGGGGACAAGCCAGGGAAGCCGACAATGGTGCGAGCAAGTTGGAGCAACAGGCGGTGAGCAATACGGTACAAGTCATGCAGAGACCGACCCTTGCCTGAAAGCGAAGGGAAAAGCCGACCGACCCTTCCTAAATCTGTCTGTATCCAACAGACTGGCCAAGTGCCCCTTCCTCACTCATTCAAGATTAGTCCACACCGCAGCTGTACAAGACTTTCCCGCCAGCGGACAGCGAAAGAAGGAGAGGGTGAGAGACTGTCCTCCTGACGCGCTGTGAAGACCTAATTTTTTTAGGCTTTCAAAAATCGCCAACTCCCTCCCTCCCTCTCTGGTACTGTAAAGAAAAAGGGGCAGTAGACAGCAGAACCGGGGGTGGATGATATGATTGCGACGCGCTCGGGTCTTCTTTTTCTCCTTTTCTTGTTTTCCTTTTTTCCTCGCGTTGAAGGGAGGCGGTAGAGTGAGACAATTTTTTTAATAAATCTTTCTAACAGCACAGCACAATTTTCGCCTCTGGCTCGGCGTTGTCATCGCGCTTACTTTGGCTCTGAACACGCGACAGCTGCCCTACGCCGAGGCAGGAATGATAAAAGGTAACAAATAGGAGTTCTCGACACGCTATGCCCTGCATGAACCCTCTGTTTTCACATCCAGCTACAGTATGACACAACCTTGACGGTCATTGACTTCAGAAGCAAGATGAGCTAGCAGATTCGGACGAAGCCGCACAAAGCAAATTAGTCTATGTTTTCTTGCAGACTGAGTCTCGAGCTCGGTGTATTTGGAAAGGGAGGAAGAAAAGGAAAGAAAAAAAGGAAAGAGAACGCCAAAGTGCGCCACGCCGAGGACCCTGGACCGAATCTGCCTTCCGCCTCTCGCCTCTCTCTCTCTTTCTCAGAGCTGTAGGTTACAGATAATTAATGAAGCGATCGGGTTGTGGTGGGTTCACATCGGGGGACTTCCTTGCTCCACATCACAGCGCAGATCAACTATTTCTTCCAGCTCAGGGTCCAATTCAACCCGGCTCGACAGCTCCTCCTTCTTCTCTCCCACTCAATTCTTTCCAATCAGTTATTTCACCCTTTCCAGCAATAGCTGCAACTGAGAGATAGGTGATGCAACGATGAAGATAGCCATCCAAGGCTGTAGTCACGGCGAACTTGACGCTATCTATGCCTCCCTCCTCCGCACCGAACGAGAACAATCCATTCAAATCGACGCTCTTCTTCTCTGTGGTGATTTCCAGGCTATCCGCAACCACGCCGACTTGCACGCCCTAGCAGTTCCTGCAAAATACCGCCAACTCGGAACCTTTCACTCCTACTACTCCGGCGAAAAAGTCGCTCCAGTGCTGACGCTGGTGATCGGCGGAAACCATGAAGCAAGCAACTACATGCATGAGTTGTTCCACGGTGGATGGTTGGCGCCGAACATCTACTTTTTAGGTGCTGCAGGAGTCGTGGAGTTGAACGGATTGGTGATTGGTGGTATATCAGGTATATGGAAGGCACCAGATTATAGAAAGGGCAGATATGAGAAGTTGCCGTACGATGCCGGGACGATCAGGAGTGCCTATCATACTAGGGAGTTTGATGTTTTGCGACTGATGGCGATGAAGGAGGGAAAAGGGGTGGATGTGGTCATGTCTCATGATTGGCCTAACACAATCGAGCAATGGGGTGACAAGGAGTGGTTGTTGAAGAAGAAACCGTTCTTCAAAGAGGAGGTGGAAAGCGAGAGCTTGGGATCACCACCATTGATGGACTTGTTAAAGGAGCTTAAGCCACGATTTTGGTTTAGCGCACATCTTCACGTCAAGTTTGCCGCCATCTTCAACCACGATCAATCGCACTCTGCACAAGCCTCAACCTCAACCTCACATGGAATGACAATCCCACCTTCAGAGGCCAACCCAGAAGCGATCGACATCGATCTCGATTCAGAAGGAGAAGGCGAAGAGGAAGAAGCTACTGGCAACCAAGATCTCGGGGCTCCATCTTCCACCATCAACACCACCACAGCAACAATCTCGAACGATATTACTGCAACAGGAGCAGGAGGGAGAACAACCCGCTTCTTAGCACTTCACAAATGTTTACCGTTAACGCCCTTCCTTCAAATCCTCGACATCCCTTCACCCCATGATCCTCTCCTTGCCTCTCGCAAAGCAGCCACCAACAACGCCCAGCGCATATTCCCTACACTACGCTACAACAAGCGTTGGTTAGCAATCACACGTGCCTACCATCCCCACTTCTCCCTCTCCTTCCGTCACCCACCTCTCCCCTCACCCAACTCCCCCGAATTCTCCGCCAAGATCGAAGAAGAACTGCGGTGGATAGATCAAAACCTTCTCTCTCCCACTCGAAACAACGGTAAGAGAAAACAGGACGAACCTGAAGGATCCCACGATGACACTCCACGTCGACAAGGCGAAGAGGACGAAGAGGAGGGAATGTTGGATGTAGCTCGTGTGCAAAAATTCGTTAGGACGGCACCAGCACCATTTGAACCAGGAGGTTTACACCAAGGTCAACCGAGCTGGTACACCAATCCTCAAACCGAAGCTTTTTGCAGATTGATTGGGATTGAGAATAAAATCAATCCTCGACCTCAGAACTTTTCCCACCTCCCCTTCCCACATCATCAACCTCAAACACAACATAGTGTGGAGATGGGAGGAGAAGGGGCGGAGGTAGAGGATCCAAATGCACTTGCTATAGATATGGACGATCTGGATGAAGAGCCTCCAACAGAAGAACGGCAGGTAGTAACTCTCTCAGACGACGACGAGCTTCAAGCACGTTGGAAAGAAGGCACTGGCTAAAGTGGTTGTGAACACTGTACACACTAATTTGCAATCTAAGTGATGCACGATTATGGTATTCTAATGATGGCTGTAACTCTGTAACAAAGGTTCGACCTTTCTAACCAATTCGTTACTCTGACTGGGACCTACTCTGTCCATGAACCTATACAGCGTCCTTACGGGATCCAACTGCTTCCCTGTCATTGCATCCTTGAACTTTCCTTGACCTCTGGTAGCGACATAGGTGAGGATAGCGGTGAAGTCTTTATTAACTTTCTCGCTTCTTTTGTTCGGTAGAACATCGCCTTTGCGTCCTCTGATGGTTTGTTGTGCAGTAACTGCTAGTAGGGAAATAAGTGCGTCGGTACGGGAGAAGATCCTTTCGAGAAGAGGATTATCGGTTTGATTCCGGGAAGTAAGATGGAAAACTTCAATATAAGCTCTCGGAATAAACGAAAGTAAAATTGGATCTTGAGGCGATAGGGAAGCGAGAAGAGCCATACGATCGATGATGCTCAACTGAGCACGAGCGATTGGCATGTCGAGTTCGTGTTTTTTCTTAATTGCCTCTGCCTTCCCCTCTCCCTCCTGCCCTCCTTCGCTGCTGAGGAGACCTAGAAGATCATCCTGTTGAACTGGACAACCGTTAATTTCAACACTTTGCAGAAGTTCCTCTCTATCCCTTCGACCGAGTTTCTTTGCAAAACCGGATTGGATCAAATACAATCCTTCTTGATTATGCTCCAAGCCAGTGGTGTATCTGTCCATGAATGCGTTTAGGGCGATTTCGGGGAACCCGATTGCACTAGCTCTAGCAACAAACCTATACGCAGATTCCTCGCCCAACGAACCAACTCGATCCCGATACAACCTTGCAAGATCCAAAAGTTTCTCGAGCTCTTGCTGGGTTGTAGCATGTCCTGCCAATGCCCGCCAACGGTGGAGAGATGGGAATCGACCAGCATCGAGAGAAGTCCAATCTAAGGCTGCTTCGAACTTTTCCAACTCATGGGCAAATTCTGCACGTGACATCGAAGAAGCACTAGTGGCGGTGGCAGTGGTGCTGGAGGAGGTGGAAGAGATCGCACCGAAAAGATCATCGTCGTCGTTTTCTTCGTCTTGGATGAGATCTTCTTCTGCAGCAGCAAAAGCGTTTTTCTTATTCTTCTTCTTCAAGTTGACTGAAGTTGAGGTGAAGCATCGTACACATCCAGCGGCGGTGGTGGTGGTGGTGGGTGTGAGGTTACGAAGAGAACCGCAAGTGACTTGTTGAGAAAGACAACGCTGAGTGGGGATGGAAGTGTTGCGTGCAGCCGTACGCAATACAGTCCGTGCAAAGTTATGCGATCGCATGCTGTTGAGCGGTTGTGGTATGCTGAGATGCAATAATCTCAGCAAAAGAAGATGCGAAGAGGTGGTTGGAGTTGATGGTGACGAGAAGGAGTTGGAAGAATGAGTATTCGCCAGTTGCTGATCCAAGAAGAATTTGGCCAACTTTTTGTGAAGAGAGAGAGCGAAAGCATTTCCTTCCGATTATGGCCCTCATCACGTGGATTTTCCAGCCCGATTTACCTCCGACAACTAACCCGATTGTTGCCATCGGGCTTGCTCAGGCCTCAACGACACGGACTAAGACAGAGTTCATTCATTGCAATCAGGTACAACAAGACGAAAGTACGAATCCATGAATTGATGATGATGGTTTATGTAAGATATACACGAGCCGAGAAACAGGGAGACAGAGGCGCTCCCACAATGAGATATGATAGAATCAAATGAACCGGGATCACAAAAAAGACGGGAAGAAGAGAAAGTCAAATGTGAGGGATAAAGGACAGTGAAAGATGAGCTCTGCTTTGAGCGCTGATTGATAGTTGATTGTAAATGCTGCTGAAAAGAAAGAAAAAGGAGTCGAGATTTTGAGCTTAGTAGCCGTTACCGTTGCTACCATTTGGCGCACCGCTGTGGTTGCTGAGCGCCGCATCTGCTCGATCCAAATCAGCACTGGAGAGGAACTTTCCACCGCCCAAACCAGGTGTGCTTGCACCACTCATGCTACCCACACTCGTGCCGCGTGCACGAGACTTGATCACCAACGGATATCTGTATTCCGCCTCCTCGTCATCGGAACCATGCTGGCTCATCGTCTTCCAGAACTGCTGGTGACCCTTGTAATCCGAAGTGCTCAAACCTTGCAACTCTTCCGTCAAAGTTCCAAACTCGCCTGGAGTTCTTGCACCCGCGCCGAATCGTGGCGAACCGGGCATCGACAGTGGTGGAGGCATCTTTCCGTCACCGTGAATGTCATCGAAGTAGGACTCGATGGTGTCGTCCTCATCGAACGAGTCTGGGTAGGCTCGGCGGAGGGCAAGTTGGCGTGCTTTGGCGTATTCGAGACCGAGGCGCTTCCAATCCAGAAGCTCGGAAAGACGCTCGGTGCGGTTACGCTGGTTGATACGTTGACGACGTGTCTTTTGACTGAACTGGAACATCTGATCTGTGAGCTGGTTGACTGAGTCTTCGACACTCTTCATGCGACGGTCGACGATGTAGATTCCATAGTCTTCGCCTCGTTCGATCGTGTCTTCCATGAAACAACCGAATCCGGACAAGTTGGTGGTGATCGAGGGAACACCCATAACGGTGCACTCGGCAGGAGTGTAACCCCATGGCTCGTAGTACGATGGGAACACACCCAAATGACAACCTCGCACGAACTCTTCATAGTCGAGACCCAAGATTGGGTTGTTTGCGTTCAAGAACTCGGGATGGAAAACAACCTTGACTCGGTCGCTGGTACGGTTGAAAAGCTGAACACGACGAATCTGGTTGAGGATTGGATCGTTGTCATCGTCCTGCATGTTGTGAGTAACGACAGGAGGGAGGGAGTTGCGCTTGAGAGCGAAAATACGCTTCTTGAGGGCGATCTTGTCAGCATCCGAGAGCAAGGTGGCGGGGTCAATCACGTCGGATCCCGACTCGCCATGGTAACGAGCCATCTTTTCGAAAAGACGCTCACCAACGCGTGCCTGAATCTGCTCGACAGTGTCGCGAAGCTGCTTGGTCACGGCTTGACCCTTAAGAGCCTCGATGGTGTACGAGTTGGTTGCAGCGGGCATGATGATGAAAGCAACGACGGTGGTCTTGGAACCGCTCTTCTGAAGCTTGTAGTTGAGACGGGCAAGCGACTCGATAAACATGTCGACACCCTTGTTGCGGTACTCGTATCGACCGGCAGTGAAGAAGTAGAGCGTGTTGTCGAGATCGAAATCGTAGTGGCCGTAGAAGTGACCTTTAACGAATTCGTTGATCTTGGCTTTGGCTTGAGCGTGCAAGTTCTGGAACTCGTGCATGGCCTGGAACTTGACCACGTTAAGACCGTTGGGAAGAACACCATCGGGTTTGCGCTTGAGCAAGTGCTCAGACTCGTAGGCGGTGATGTGACTGACTGTAGTGAAGACGTCTGCGCAGTGAGCGGCGGCACGCTCGACACAGTATCGATGGTAGATACCACGCTTGCCCGCTTCGTGATCGACGTCAAAGTACTGCAAATTGTTGTAGAAGTCTACACTGCCTGCACAGAGGTATCGACCGAGCAAGGTTGCGTGGGTTGTGAAGATTGTAGTGACGTCGATGTGACGCTTCCTGCAAAGAGGGATAGCAAGACCAGCTTGCCATTCGTGGAAGTGGGCGATGATGGCGCGCTTGCGCTCTCGGCTCGAGTACTCGCCCAAGAACCATGCTGTGAGGTAACCGAAGACGAGCGTCTCGTTGGTCTCGTGGTCATTGGGTGGTGTGGGGATACCGGCAAGGTTCCAGAGATCGCCCTTCCACTCGTCCATGCGGTGGTACATGCTGGAAGTGTCAAAGAGGAGAACACGTGGAGCTCGCTCGATGAGCCATCGACCGTAGAGGAACTTGACACCGGCATCACGCATGCTGTCGAGCGTCTCCTTGAGCAGAGGATCTTCGGGCTCAAGAGATTCGACCTCCATGGGAGCGGTCTTGTAGGAGAGAGGACCGATGAGAGTGTAACGTTCGCCATATTCTTGATGTGTGACGGGAGCCTTGGTCTTGATGACGGTGTAGATACCACCGACCTTGTTTGCGACCTCCCAAGCACACTCGAAGAGGAGTGGGTTGTGAACGTCCCTCTTGGGGGCAGAAGAATGGTGCGACATGGTTGCACTGCTTTGCTTGCTTGCTTGCCTGCTTGCTAAGGATCGTTCGTAACGCTGGAGTTCCGATGGGAGAACTTGAATGCTACTACGGATGAGCAGGGGGGAGCAGATGCTTGAGCCGAAGCTGAGCCGCCAGCACGATTTGCCAAGTAGCGATAAGGGAGTTGGTCGTGATCAGGAAGGAGCTCAGAAGAAGGATGGATGGAGGTCAGGTGGACAAAAGTATGCAGAGGCGGAGGGAAGGCTGAGGAGATGAGGGAAGTGAGACAAGTAGAACGAGTGAGTTGAGAGAGCGAGAGAAGTGGCAGTGGCAATCAATCCATCAATCAGCGAGCTAAAGAGCGAGGGAGCGAGAGGGTGGATCAGGAACTCAAACTCGCAATTGGACTCAGACTCAGAATCCGAAGCAGTCTCAGTCTCTCTAAGGGATTAGATTTGGGGTAGCATCATACGCAGGAAACCACTTCACATCACGAGTTCGGATAGGGCGCCGAACTCTGGAATCAGCAGGAGTTTCCGACAACAATTATGACCGAACTGAAGCGGAGAAGAGGAAGAGTCTCAGAAGTTCAGCTGACAGACAGACGGACGGACGGTTGGAGCTGGACTGTGCGGTGCGGGAAGGACCGAAAAGAGTCGAGTTGACGGATGATTGAGCAGCAAAAAAAAAAGATCGCGGGGCCACACAGACTTTCTGCGAGAGAGAGAGAGGGACAGAGGCACAAAAGAGTGGAGGAGTGCAGTCGGTGTCGCAAAGAGTTTGCCACGAGCTCGAGCCAATGAGAAGAGTGGCAACAAGAAGAAGAATCGCAACAACGCATTCGGCTGCTCAGAAAGGGCCGGTCTACTGTGATGCGCAAATGTCCACTTTCGTCTTCAAACAGGGTCTGGAGCTGGATCTTCTTAGAGGTGCGTAGTGACTACGCAGTATGGAGACTCCGCTTTGAGAAGCACTTCACCGGCAACTGCTGTAGATTCATTTTTGTTTTGTTGTCTACTACAGCGCTAGTTACAGCGAATGGGAGGCAGCGTCAAAAGGGTGACAGAGAGAAAGAGAGAGTGGGGGAAGGGAGAGCAGCAGCAGCAAAAAGAAAAAAAGTAGAATCTGTCGTCGGTCGATCTCCAAGACGCTGTAGAACCTGCAGCAATTGCAGATTCAGAGAGGCGCGCGCATTTTCTTTGCCTTTTGAAGGGAGAGAGAGGGAAAAAGGCTCAGGTCAAGTGGCTTGCTCCCCTTTTCTTCTTTCTCATTTCCGCCGCAACAACGTCAGCGTCGGTGTCAGCGTGGGGCTGTCTCCCTTTCTCTCTCTCTCTCGCCCTAGCTCTCTCACTTCTTGGCCTCGCTTGCTCCTCCCCGCAGCAAATCCAGCTCGGAGAGATTTCATGGAGCTCGTCTACGCCTTCCATTACGCGGTGGCCGCCATCACATTAGGGCTCCCTTCCTCAGCTGTGCTGCTGCATTGCGACTCGGATGCCATCACTTCAGGCTAGCTATAGAGTTCAAATTTGATTGCCACTGCGATTGTTGCACATGCGGTACGACAGTGCATGTGTTCTATTCCAAAAGACTCGATACCCATGGATGATCGATAGATAGATGGAAAGTAAATCGTTCAGACAGATGTGTACCAAAGTTCGAACTATTGAGGCGTAGCAAGCCAAACTAGACGAGACGGGCGGCGGTGTGAAGGGGTCAATGAAGAAGTTGTCCCGTGTTCCGTTCCTTATTTCGTCGGAGAACTTTGATTGATCAAAAGGTCTGTGTCTCGCTAAGAAGAAGAGAGGACTACAGTATCGGGCAACTTTCTGTGTATGAGAGACTGTGTGTGTGTGTGTGTGTGTGTGTGAGAGAGAGAGAGAGAGAGGGGCGAAAAGGGTCTGCTGCCGCTTGTGGACGAGCAGGAACTGCAACTCTGCAATTCGAATTTCCCGAAAGCGACGCGAGGCGGCGATTGAGACACACACTCGCATCTCTGAGAAACGAAACTATCATACACAACTAATCGATATAATATCCGTAACCATCATTTGCCTTCTCCCTTTCCTCTCGGATGCACATATCGAACTACGCGGAATGACCCGATACATTGATGGTTCGACATTATTGAATCAAATGGCTCAATACGAGCTTGATCGAGCCTGATCAGATGCGAGAAACGGTCGCTCTCGGTCGGACTACAGCTCGACCCGACTCGACTCACACTCCACACGGCGAAATTCAAGTTGCAGTGAAGTGCAGTTTCGTGCAGCAGTGGGGAATGCTGTCTCTCCAATCAGATCCTTGGTCTCCGCATGCCGATCCCAACCTCTCTTCTCTCTCTTCAGCTTCCAGCTTATGCATGGCCTCGGTGCCTGTCGTCTTTCGTGCCATTCTCCAATCAGCTCGAAGCGATGCCAGGATCGTGTTCGTGCGGTGAGGGTCGCTGTGTCCATGTACAGTACCCTGCTACGCTGTACTGTACGCCACACCGGCGAATTCCGATCTAAGCACTAATCCAACCTCGCCTTCTCGGAGAGATTTTCATTTGTCGCCGTCACGGTGACGCCAAAGTGTCACTGATGGTGTTGGGCCCAGACGCCAGGATCAGAGCTATTACCACCGAGTCAATTACTGCAACAAGGTCTGCGTTCGATCAGGCTGTCTGGATCGATACGAATAGAATTCAGTCTATGCGAATCAGCGTGGTAGGAAGAACTGGCTTGAACTTGTTTCCTTTGGATTTGGTTGAGAGCTTGCGAGATGTTGGAACAAGGATAGGATGCACTATCACATGGTCTAAGTCAGGGTCAGGTCGATCAGAGTACAGTAAGGCCGAATACTGTACAACAGATCCAGTTCCGCGGGGAGGGGTCACGCGTTGGCACCGATTCGCCGACACTCGACCGAAGCAGTACCTGCGACGGCCCTCCTCAAGCCTTAACTCTTCTCCGATACTCACTTTCCATTGTCGACGTCCCGCTTTGGAGAACAAAAGAACGAGAAGTAGAATGCCGAACCGACTCCTCGTGGCTCGGCACCGCTTCTTGCTCGGTACTGTTCCTACGCTGAGGAGAGCCATGATCAGGTGCTACTGTATTGCTCTTCTACTGTATTGCTCTTATAACACGCGACGTATGGACTGTAGCACACTGAGCAGCATCTCAATTGGAGCGTAAGTCAGAACATCATACGACCTCCCCGATCTGAACAGCAATCCCGATTCAGAACCTTCCGAAGAAGTTGCTTGCGACCTCATGCCTCGTCGTTGCCATTTCTAGGCAGCTTCAAGCAGAAGCAAGACGAAAGGTGTCGCACAGCTGTCACAAGATCAAACCCATGTAATCCTCCCTTGAAACCGAACGGAATGCGACTTGCTATTGTTAGCAACCTCCCTTTTTATCGCACGAAAACACCTTTAACTTGGGCGCAATCAATTCTAGACCCCGCCTTTTTCCTCCACACCAACCGGCTATCCGCGCTGCAGTTGTGTCGTGCTCACGCGCTCATGTTTCTGCGTTTACCCCGCATTTCTTTTGTTGGGTTGGGTCAGCCTCCCGTGTTTCACTGCTATGCTGCGGACGGTAGAGATCCGCGCTGCCTTATTTGACACTGACCACCTCTCACTTTATGTATACCACGCCACCACTTCATTTTCTCTCCAACACCACCACCATCATCATCATCACACCAAGTCCAGCACAAAGAAGACAAAACCCGTAGAAAGGATTCCCAACGATGCAGCCAATTCTCACACGTCAACGAACACTTTTCGCTGCATCCGCAGCTTTCGTTGTTGCTTCTTTCTCCGTTCTTTCGGCTAGGAGAAGTGCACAGATCGCAAGCAGAAATGCTGGTGGTAGAATCGTTTGTCCTGAGAGGAGCGGAGGAGGTATCTAAGCACCATCCTTCATCACAATGCCGTGTCGATATAGGAGCGGTAAAGATACCATTCAAGCCAATTCCTCAATGCCTCACTGCTCAAATGCTAGGCAAACATTCTCGCACTCTCACCAATGTACCACCGAAACTCGTTTGCGACCCCTTCCAGGAACAGCTCGATTCAAGATTCCTCAACACTACACATCCCGTCCCTATCTCTAGCTTATTGCTCAAGTCTCAACCCTGCTCTATCTCACACATACTCTCGCACACTCACACTCTCTCTGTACAATATCATCTTCGCAAGGACCAAATAGTAATGCAATTCACATTTCCACTTTTCATCATACAAATCTCCTACACCATCGCAATAATCCCCTCCACCGCTGCCTGTACCGTCTTCAATCCATGATATTCCGCGATAGTCTTTAAACTCCTCAACTTCCTCAACGTCTCCTTCCTCGTCACCATCAATCCATACCCACCTGAGCAATCGCAATGTTGCTGCAAATTCGTCTGTTTGAGCGCGCCGCACTTATTACACCTTAAATCCTGCAAATGGAAACTTTCCAAATATCCCATCGCCACCGCCACCAACCTTGCCTCCAACTGGGCCACATTATACGGGAAAGCGCATTTAGCACATTTCCACTTCTGGGTTGGGTGTAGATCTGGATCTCTGCAGAGGTCTAGAGTTCTATCGTCGTTGCAAAACGTGCAAATCACCAGGGGTAACTTGAACGGTTCGCAGGGATTGCGGAATTCTGCCTCTGCTGAAAACTCTCTAACCCCGATTAGATCCAATAGGTTCCGTTTGAGAATTTGAACTTCAACCGCATTCTCCCTCGCCAACCCCAACACCGCCGTAGTTGTCTTTATGAACTCCAACAACGGATTAGTTAGAGTCAAATACGTTCCCGGCAGCTGGGGGAAAGACCAGACTCGTTTGTGTTCGGTGGTGAGCATATCGATGTAAGATTCATCTTCGTCTCGCGCTATAGCGGCGTTGATTTCATCGGAGGAGGATTTGAGGGAAGATTTGAGTTCCGAGAGTTGCTTGAGAAGTTTACGTGTCATTGTATGGTTGATAAGATCGGTGGTGAATTTAGCTACGCCTAGTGATTCGGTTTTGGTGGAAGCATCCGAGGTGTTGAGGGGTGTGTTGGGTTCGACGGGACGAAGAGGAGTTCGTTCCAAATCACCAGAGAGGGCAGATCGACGTTTGTACTCGTACAGACTGTAGATGAACGAACCTACAGCGACCGAGAATTTCTCCTGAACTGCAAGAGGAAGGAACGTTTGAATGTTCCAATTCATCTCTACATTGAACGTCACCTGTTTCTCCCCACCCTCTTCTTCCTCTCCACCTTCTCCGCCGGTAGTGAGGAGGGATGAAGTATCAGCAATAACACCACCAAAATTAGCCGTATCCATCCACAACAAATACTCCCAATAATGAATAATCTCCAGCCTCACATGTTTGAACAACTCCCTACTCGTAACCGCCGACATCAAATACCTCGAATACGCCATAGCATTCCCCGCACTCGGCTTCCCCGTCAACAAGAAAAGCCTGCTAAACGATGCATACACAATACTTGCTCCCAGCCTCTTGAACTCCGCCAGCAATTGCAAAAGCGTCTTCTTCATCAACCCGAACAAAAACCTCTGCAGCGCTGGTTCGAACAATGCTGACGAATCCGAAGATGCCCAACGCCAAAAGTTATCTGAAAGCAACGCGGAGTAAGGGGATCGAGACCGACGTTTTGCTGTATACCACGTTTTCACCATGCTTTTCACCGCGTTGAAAACGGCAGAGGTGAGTACAGAGTCGCCTAGTATCGTCGAACTTTCAACACTTCCTTTAGAGTATTCGTCAAGGTTGTGGGAGCTCCCCTCGAAGGCAAGACCGGAAGAACTACCTTCCATCTCATTCACCGTTCCTGATTGCAACACCGAATCCACCGCCAAATCCACCAACCCAACTTCCAAACAGACCGTACCGTAAGCACCAGCGTGCGAGATCTCCAAACTTTCTTGTTCATCCCATCTCGACTGGGCATGAATATCATCCTCCCTCCCTCCCAGATCCGGCTTTGCATGTGGAGACCACCACAACACCATATCCTGTTTCACCAATCTCCTCGCAAAGTCAATATCGGCTCCAAAAATCGTGAAATCCTTCTCCATATTACCCACCGGCAAATCAAAATGACTCGCCAAATCAATCCAACCCTTGATCCAACCCGACGCCCTCAGATAGCACTGGAACATCCTCCTCGCCGAGTAGAGCTGCCAACCTAGCGCGGGGAGTTCATCCTCGAGTGCAGCAGCGGCGATTTTGATGATCGGAAATTCGGCGATGCTGGGGATGTGCGATTCGTAGTAGGCCTGGTCTTTGGAGGTGCAGATGGCAAGGATGGCGGAAGTTTGTTTGGCGTTTTTGAGGGTGGAGAGATCTTTGGTGATGGCTTTGAAGGCGCGAGAGGAGGAGGTGTGGATTTTCACGTCGACACGCATAGAGTCGGAATAGTCGAAGACTCCACTGCCCTGGGGAAGTTTGCCACGGTCGCGCATGTGGGAGACACGATCAGCATACATGGTTTCGAGGTTGGGTACTTGGCGGAGACCTGCACTGTCGACGATGTGCACTTTGATCTCTCCTTCCGGACTGAACAAGCTCATCACATGTCTACCGTCGCGATGAGCATGGTAGAGGTAGAAATATCTTATCCCCACCCCACCCGAAAGATACTTATGACCAGGCGAGATATCCACCGAAGTAGGCGCCGACAAATCCTGCAACCTAAACCCTGCATCCAGCGCTTTACTCAGCTTCTGCGCATTCGAGTTGCGTCCATAAACACAAGTGGAGCCTAACTGAATCAACGCACGAACGTCCAGTGGTACTTGCTTCTCGTAAACGCCTTCGACGTTGGGATGATGGATCAGTTGGCTGAAATGCGCCTCTTGTTCCTGATACACATCTTCATCCACTGTAATCCGGTACAGATGTCGACAAGGCGTATCGCGCGGAAGAGTCTTAACCAGCCTTTCAGCTTTGTACAGACCGGACAGGAAAACCGCATCACCAGGATGATTCTTGAAGTTGACGTAGAACTGACGTGGCACCTTTAGCTTGAGAGACTGCAGGTGCTGATCGATCGAAACCCACATACGGTATTCTCCAGGTCGAGAAGCAGGACAGATTTGAACAACATCCCATACAGCAGTAGCCATATTAGCCGATCGTCTTGAGAACAATGACCCCACCGTTCCTCTACCGATAGTGGAAGAACCGAAACCACCACCACTACCGTTGGCTCGAGCCTTGCGTTCTTTAGCTCGTTGCAATCGCTGTCGACGCCATTTCTTCTTCATCACTGCGATCCAACCTGGATAGTCGACGTTCATATCTGGCGCTACTTCTTCCACCTCTGGCTCGATCTCCACGATGGTAGCCACACCAGCTGTGGGTTTGGAAGTCGAGCTAGCCTCTGTGGTGGTAGGTTTGGCGGCAGGACGGAATACATCGGTAAGTTTACGCTGTTTGAACTTATCCTCCCTTGCAGCGACACGTTTGTACAGCCAATCTGGATGTCTTACTCTCGGCACAGGGTTCGATACCTTCTGCATTGCGGCTGGGATTGTGATGAGCTTTTGAATCACACCACCGAATCGTTCGATGTAGTAGTTCCAATCCAGAATGTTGCGGATATCGAAATCGGTAATCGAGTTGTCACGCAAAAACTTCTTGAGGTAGTGCTGCTTCACCGAAGCCTCCGCATTGAACAACGCCACAGGGACTGCACGCTCGGTGACAGGTGCACCGAATGGCTTGGCGCTGATGATGAACTTACAAGCCAATCCTTTATCTTTGACCATCTGTGCACCGAGGAACTCTGCCAGTCGTTTGGCCGTAGTAATCGCCGTCGACTTCTGACTCCCGTACTCCTGCAACGTCTTAGACATGGATTTGTTTTCAGCGATCAAATCGATCAACTCCTCATCATGCAGTGTCGCACCCTTGCTGAACAGCACATCAAGCCATTGGTTGGCCACTTTAGCTACTGCAGCATAGCATTCTTCCAAAGTAGTACCGAGGAGGAACTTTTCAAAGATCTGCTTCTGGAAATCTTTGATGAGTTGCAACTCTCCACGACGCTTAACTTCGAATCCCTTCAATTCGGCGAGAGAACCGTCGGGGTTGAAGACTGCATAACGCTTTTTCAACAACTTGTCTTCTTCTTTCGAGGAGGGCAGGATCATGGCTTTGTAAGGGCCGTCGAGTTCGAAAAAGATTGAGTTTTCGCTGCGAACCTCGTATCGTCCCGTGTTCTTGTCGACTAGTTCGTGATACTGGTGGTTGGTGAATTTCTCGTGAACGAGGTGGTTGAGCATGGTGCAGGGGTACGAGATGCCGAATTTCTTGCCACCTTTGACTTTGAACTTGAAGTCTTCCGGGAAAACACCGGGAAGCATACACCAAATACCATCGGTATCGAGCTCGAGTGGACGACCGATACGTTCGACCAACTCTTTCGCCATCTGAATGATCGAAGCGCCCGTCAAACACGTGATACCTGCCATCTCCATAGAGTACCACCTTGCACCTTTACGCATCACGTAGCCGTAGAATGAGTTCAAGATACACTTGTGGGCGAGTTGCAACGAGTCGTAGAGCACGATCATTTTCTTGGCCTCGATGGTATCGTTGAGAGATTCGGCTTGATCGAGATTCTTTTTCCAAGTCTTGTGTAGACCTTTGTATTCGTATCGACGATCACGAAAGTCTCGTACGGTGTTGATGTAGAATGGGTTCTCGCGTTGGCAGATGACGGCTTCTCGAATCACTGTTTTGGATTCGTGCGTCTTTCTGTAGACTTTACGTGAATAGTCACCCAGACGTTTGTGGAGGAGAGCGGTTCGTTCGYTCTGTTCGAGATCGTCGTAGGTGCGACGTGGAAGGTGGGCTGCTTTGGGTGGGAAAGTTTCGTTGGCAAGTGCATTGCGGATCATGTTGACCTCGTCACGTTTGGCAGGGAAGTACTCGCCACGCCAGGCCCAATCCATGCGTTTGTCGCACTTCATGCCAGGTCGATTGTAATCGCACGTGGCGCACATGGCTTCGCTCACCATCGAATCCGGCTGAAGCCGGTAGCTTAACATGATGTTCGGATACATGGCAGCTACATCGAGATGGTAAATGAGAGGACAATCTTTGCGAATGGGATTGTCTCGCATCACTTCCAACATGCCCTTGATCTCGGCTTTGACCTCATCGTAGTTCTCGATATCCTCCAGGGCAAGCTTGCCTTCTTCGCGAATGCTGAACTGGAGTGCAGCATCAAGATCGTCGATGAGCTGCTGAATGGCGGCAGGATCGACGCGAAAATCGGTCTCGATATCGGATCGGAAGACACCAGCCTCGAGAGCTTCAACATGTCCACCGACGTAGGTCTCGGACTCGAGAAGATGACCCTTGTACGTGTTGCCAACAGGATCCTCGTGACGATTCGGCATGATGATGTTGCCCTTGAAAGCTTGAACCATGAGAAGCGTCTCACAGAGTGTACCGGAACCTTTGCGAAGCACCTCGTCTGGGTTGAGCGGGATGATGTTGCAGAGCGAAAAGATGAATGGATGGACGTACTTCATGTAGAGGTAGTAGGTAGCGACGGCATCGGAAACCGAATACTGGGCAAGAGTTTGGGGTTGTTCGATAGCATAAGGTGTCATAAGTTCTGGATCGAGTTCCATCGGATCATAGCCAAGCTTAGCGACAGTGACAGCCTTAAGACCTTGCGAGCCCTGTGGCAAGTACGAATCACGCTGTACCCATCTGAAGCAGTCAAGATGAGCGGTCGCCCTTGACTTGTACTCGTTATCCGAGTCCTTTGCAAACCCGATCTCGTTCATCATGTTGAGACCATGTGCGCGAGCACGTGCGTCGATGAAAGGGAAGTCGAAAGAGTCACCGTTATACGTCGCAACAACGGTAGGTCTGGCTTCACGGAAATGCTCGAAGAAACGCTGCAAGACGCGAAACTCGTCGGGTTCATTGAAGATGATAAACGGACCTTCATACTCGTCCTTGGGGGTATATTCGAAGTCTTCAATGTCTTCCGAGACGATCTCGCGGTTGGTGATCAGGTAACCTTGACCGTCGATCATGTAGGAAATCATCATGACGGCATCGGTTTCGGCGTCAGGGAACTTGAGTGGCTGTTTGGTGGTCTCGATATCGAAAGCCATAACGACGGGATCGGCACGCTTGACACGATCTGTGACCATCTGGAGGCTGACGACTCCGTCCTGGAAGCTAACGTCGTACCAGAGACCGACTCGGATATCCTGATCGATAGCTACACGGAGGTAGTAAGGAATGTCGTATTCGCGGATGTCGACGAGACACTCTGCAGGGTCGAGTGCACTAGCTGCAGCTCGCTTCCTACCTCCTGTCCAGCCATCCTCCCCAGCAAGACCTGCGGATTCTCCGTTGGCATCCATCTCGATGTCGATTGAAGCGCTCGCTGCGGCTGCTGAAGCTGCACTCAGAACGTCTGCGTAGGTGTCGACTGCAGATAGCTTCTTCTGTGCTGCTTTTGCAATGGGCAGCAATTCCTTTCGCACCGAGAGAAGATCTTGAACATTGAGGAAGGTGAGTCGGAGGTAAAGTCGTTGATGGCCAAGCAAATGGTTGGGAAGTTTGAGATCTTCCTTACGATCACGCTGTATTGATTGAATGAGACCTTCAAATCTGCGTCTTAGCCATTCCTCGACTGAGCTCTCGCTACCTGGACGGCAGCCGACGAGAAAGTATGGCTGATAGAGAACGGTGGCTTTGAACATGCTGGCGTCGTCCTCGATAAAGTAAAAGTCGACACCACTTTTGCCTGTGGGGTGATCTGGATCGCGAAGAAGGGTAGGATGCATGTTGACGAGCCATGCCTGGCGTGTATCGCCTTGCTCGAGACGATAGAAGCCGAGTTTTTCGTCGATTTCGTCTCGCTCTTTGACTTCTTGGAAACGTTCCTCGACGGCGGAACCATCTTCGACGCCCTTGACTAGCTGCGCTGCAGCATTCGCGATGGCTTTCTCGGTAGCGCTCTTGAATGAGCCTGATCTTGGTCCACCGCCACGCTTGCGAAAGGTGCCGCGACCACGGGTGTTGTTGCCGCGACTTGTAAGCCCGAACGTGTTGGCCATTGTGGAGGTGTTTGTGGGGGAAAGTTGGTGAGTCTAGCTTCTGATGCCAGGCTGTTGCTTCGATGACTCTAGTGTAGAAACAGTATTTGCTCGAAGATCGAGTGAGGAGTACACTTCTGAGAGTAAAAATGAGCTTGGGCGAGTATGGGTATGCAGCTGAGAATGTAGATGCTAGTTGCGAAATGAATGCTGGGAAAGATAATGCTGTGGGACACTCGAATGCCCGTCTGAAGCTGATGCGTTTGTAGCTGTCAACTAGGAGGAGCTGCCAATGATGATGAAGTAGAAGGAGGATGAGTAGAAGATGAAAGCCGGATGAGAGGTTGGAAGTTGCTGAGCCAAATGCCATTCCTCTGAGCGCACAACAATCCAGTTCGGGCTTGAATTTGACCCGAAAAGCAACACTTTGAGCTGCAGTTTCCACGACGCGTCCCTTGGTCGTGTTGTGCAGGTGTTGGCGTTAATGAGCGTGTAACGCGTTCATTTTCCTAGCGATGTTAAACCACCTCTGATTTTTTTGACACTGGAAAAATGATAAGATTCCGCACTCTTTGCAGCCGATGTCGATCATTTCACCGAGACTAAACTGCCATGTTCAAACAAATCATTTCCCACTTGAACCTTCACCTCAAGCTTGATGCTCAACGCCCAACTTGGCTCACTGAAGAAGTCTGACTCCTGAAGAGTGCTTCATTTCGCTGATAGCGGCGATCATCGTCATGTTGAAGGAAGGGCAGAGACTCTATCGTGTGGAATCGGAGCATTGCCAAATTGACATGCATCAGCTGTCATCTGACCCCGCTTCTTCGGAATATTTCTTTTTGAGAAATAAAAAAAAAAGCGAGCCGAGCGCAACATGCCAAGTTCTTCTTAATCTTTCTCATTCCATTGACGCTCCGGCCCTTCATCTCATTGGTTGCTGCTCTTCCCCCCACCATCCCCTCATCGAAATTGCCAGGTGACTGTGCGGATCCAGCATACATATACTACCCCATCTTAGACTTTCCTCACAACCATCCACCTAGACCCCCAATCACCGACACTGGGATAGAGGACAAGTCAAGATGTCAAGTTCGGGCGAAGCTCTAGTCCTCTGCCTTTACGCAGGAGGAACTATCGGCATGGTTCGCAAAGATGCCTCGTCCGGTTTCGCTCCCTATCCTTCCTTCCTCACCGAAACCCTTCGTAGTCAATCTCGGTTCCACGACCCTCATGCAGATTCGATCTTCTCCTGGTCCGATTCCGTCGACCGCTACAAACAGTGGTCCGAAGCTTTCACTCGTCCCGGTTCCGGTGCTTCAACTCCACTCCAAGGTACACCCCTACCATCGGAGAGCAACCTTGCTAAAGCTGTTGCCGATAAAACATCTTCCCTTCTCGATTCGAACGGCTCCCAACCGAGTAAGAAGCGGAAATCGGAACACGATTCCGGTCTTGGGAATGTGGGTCCTTTGACACCTTCAACACAGGCACATTTGGATCATCTCTATGCGGACACATCTTCAAGATCACCCAATCGAGGGGCTCCACCTTTCGGTCATCCTGTTCTAGTCCGATCCTCTGCTCCCAAGGGAACTTCAACACATCATGCTATTGCTTCCAACCTCTCCCCCGATGGTAAGCATTTGGAACTTCAACTCCCCACGCTTATCACCCCTCGTGCTGGATCGCAGGGGAAGAGGGTACGATATGCAGTGCTCGAATACGACCCTTTGCTCGATTCGTCCGAGATGGATATCCCAGATTGGATTCGTCTTGCATCCGACATTTCGCTCAACTATCAAGCTTTTGACGCATTCATTGTTTTGCACGGCACGGATACTATGGCGTATACTGCTTCGGCGTTGAGTATGTTGCTCGAGAATCTGGGGAAAAGTGTTATTGTGACGGGGGCTCAGGTGCCGTTGTCAGAGCTAAGGAATGATGCGATCGAGAACGTCCTCGGTGCATTAATGCTCGCAGGAAGCTACATTATTCCTGAAGTAGGCTTATATTTTGCATCAACATTGTACAGGGGTAATAGAACGAGTAAAGTGTCCAACAACGCACTAGCTGCTTTCGATTCACCCAATATGGCACCCTTAGCTAGGGTTGGTATCAACATAGAAGTCGCTTGGAACTTGGTCGAACGTTCCCGAAGCCTCAAAACCTTCCGTGCACACGACAAAATGTCGCCCAACGTAGCCGTGCTCCGACTCTTCCCTGGATTACCGACTAGTACGGTGAAGTCGTTTTTGTCTCCACCACTGGAAGGGGTTATATTGGAATCTTATGGTGCAGGTAATGCTCCTTCTCGTGCAGATCTTTTGGAAGTTTTCAAAGAAGCTTCCGACCGAGGCCTCGTGATTGTCAACATTACACAGTGTGTTCAGGGGGAGGTTTCGGCTATCTATGCAGTGGGGAAGAAGTTGGAAGCGGTTGGGGTGGTTGCGGGCGGAGATATGACGGCGGAGGGAGCGTTGGCGAAACTTTCGTATCTTCTTGCGAAGGAACTTCAACCGACTGAAATTCGAGAGCTAATGGGTAGACCGCTAAGGGGAGAGTTGACGAGTAGTAGAGGAGGGTCTAGTCATGCTGGTTTACCTCAAGAATTGACTCCTGCTGCAGCGAATGGACCGCATAAGGCAGATTTAAAGACTTTGCTCGCGCATATACTGCAGAATCCAAACAAAGCTCAATCTTCCTCACTCCCCTCCTCTTCACCCCGGAAAAAGAAGCACGGCCTGGGGGAAGAAGAAGATTCTTCAGCAGCAGCATGGGATTCTTCCACTCACGAAGTTTCTTCCGCCACCTTAGCAGTTCTTCCGTATCTGATCTACGAAGCTGCATCCAAAAACGATCCCGAACTCCTCAAATGGCATCTCTACGCACTCAACCAACTAGAAACCATCCCCACCATCTCGATCGATGAAGAACACTTCCATCCCTCCACCCTGAACCCTTCCTCCTCCACCGCCACTGGCGACTCTGCTGCAACTTCGCATGCGGTCAACGATACAGTAGCCAAACCAGACTCAACTACACCGATGGAAAAACTTCAACCGCTCCATATCGCAAGTTCCAAAGGTTTCACTGGTGTGGTAGAACTGCTGCTGCAAGCAGGATGTAGTGTTCATGCGCGAGAGTTCAGTTCGGGTCATTCACCACTGTTCTTAGCATGCAAACATGAACATGCTGCAACGGTAAGGATGTTACGCAACGCAGGTGCACATTTGAAAGAGGATGAAGTAGGTTTGGCCAGATTTCTGGTGAAACAGGCAGAGGAAAGAGGTCAATCAACATCAAAAGCTGCTACGGCTTCTTCAGCAGCAGTTGTTGGAGGTGGAGATGTAAGAGCGATTTGGGAGTTGGCTGGTGTCACATTCGATTGATAATACCATTTCTTCTTACACTAGGTGTCAGAGGCGAGTTCTTTAGCAAGTTTCAAAACCGCAGGATTCTGTACCACAACCAATCCTTCTTTTCCTTTACCTTGTTCGAGCTTGAATCCTGCTCCTGGCTGTTCACCCAACCCTTCGTTTTTGAGTTGCTCCGGTCCCTTTTGTGCAGCTCTCACCATTGCTTTTGCCACCTCCCCCACAGGTGCAGCAGCTCTGTCACTTAGTTTACTAGCCAGCCACATGATGGGTTCGAATGCCTTCTCCGCCAACCTCAACTGAGGTCTCTGTGCATTCTGTAAATATCCAGGCCGCATAATGATACACTTGTCATACAGATTCGCTAGTCCTTCTTCTGTCAAACCCTTACTTTTGAGGTAGGGGAACATGGAGCTGCTGGAAGAGCTACCACTCGAGCAGTAGACCATAGTAGCAGGGTTTGATGGTTGGAGTAAAGCTTGAGCTGAGGAAAGGACATAGCCACGGTCAATTTTTTCAAAGGCTGCGAAGGAACCAGCTGCTGCACGGGTTGTACCCATAGTGATGAAAACGGTTGAGGCGGGAGGGATCGAGGTGAATTTGGACTTTTCGGTTTCGGAACCGTTGTAGAGAGATTCGAAGTCGACGATGATTTCTTTAAAGTCCACTTTGGACGAAACGGTGGGTGGAGATGGGTTGTTACGCCGAGCAAAAGAGTAGACGGAGGAGTAAGGCGAGGAGTCGGAAACAAGCAGCGAGAGAAGCGGTTTACCAACTGCTCCAGTCGCACCGAGACTGTTGCAAGAGGCGGGAAAAGGTGCATGGGGGCGAGAAAGAATGTCAGCTTGTCATCTTCCTTGTTTGAGCTTGTCGTATGCTGTATTGAATGATGGATACTTACATGACAGCAGTGGCTCCAGCGCCAACTGTAGCAGCAGCAGTGGTTGACATCTTGTTTCGGAGTGTCTTTACGCTGTCTAGTTGATAGTTAGTGAAACGGACGGGGTTCCATCGGTAAGGACAGGTTTGGAGATGGTGTCGAGAAGAAGAAGGAAGGGTTCAGCCTTGGAATCGAGAAGACAGGTCTGGTGAGCCTTAACTTTGTATGCACACATGCAGGGACCACAAGCTGTTTCCCGAGTTTTTAGCTTTTTGACAAGAAGGATGACGCAGCCTCGACCTTTTTCGCGTGTTGCTTTCCACCTCCATCGATACGCATGTGAAAACCTGTGACTAGCGGGCCTGTGTGAACAGGGCTTACAGCCCTTCTTCTAGATGCTTGAATTCTCACACGAGCATAAACCGTACTGAATGCACAAAATGGCACAAGAAGAAGATGCACAGAATGACATGGAAGACGATGCGCAAACGACTTATATTAATGCAGCTTTTCAAGCCTGAACCACACAAGAAACGCCAAAGGATGACTAGCCTTACCATCCAAGGCATCTGGATGACTCGACCGAAAAGCAGTAGCCACGCAAAAACAAAGCATGAGAAAGAGAAACAAGTTGTACACAAAAGAGACGGTCGAGAAAAGAAAGAGAACTATGAACCCATGGGAACTATATGATGCTGCTGATGATGTTGGTGAAATGAGTGTGGACTAGGTAGGTCCACAATTTTCTGCTGAAAGAGAAAAAACCGTGACGACGACAACGACCCGCTTTACTTCTTGAGGGTACCCATGACACGAGCAGGGGTGGCCATCTCGATGTGGAAGTCATCGGCAGGGTGACGGTAGAGACCGGCCTTGAGACGCTTCTGGTCGATGTGGTGACCAATGAAACCGATCGATCGACCAAGGGTGAAGATACCGTTGAGGAAACCGTAGCTGAGGTAGTCGCGAGCCTCCTCGATGGTGAAGGCACCCGAATCACGAAGCAAGTCAACGAAGCAGACAGCCAAGCATCCATCGACGTTGAGAATGAGCGTGTCCTTCTTGGCGGTAGTGACCTTCTCGACGGCAAGAGCATAGTCGAGCATCTTGTGCGAGGGGAAGTTGTTCAGGACGAATTCCTTGACGACCTGGACACGGTAGTCGGGGTTGGAGACCGACTTGATCTTGTGGCCGATACCGGGGATGAGCTTGTTGGCCTTGCGCATGCTGTCAACAAACTCACGAGCAGTCATACCACGGTCGTAAGCACCGGAGAACTCGGTAGCAGCGTCATCGAGAGCACCACCGAATCGGTCACCAATGGTAAGAAGACCCGAAACGAGCGACGAAATCAAGTCCTTACCGGCACGAGAGGTGATGATGGTGTTCATGGCACCGGAAACGGCGGGACCGTGATCGGCGGTAAGCATGAGAGCCATTTCGATGAACTTGGTGCAGTAGTCGGGGAGACGACGCTTGAACCACAAGAGCGAGATAACACCACCGATACCCATGCCGGACTCGAAGACCTCCGAGATCTTGACACCAGAGTACATGAGCTCGGATCCACGCTCGTCCGAAATGGTCGAGATGAAGGCAGCGGGCTTTCGGACCATACCGAGCTCCTGAGCCCACTTGTAGTCGACGGGGATGGCAGGAGCGGGGCGCTCGGGCTTGGGCTGAACGGTGCCATTGGCAACGAGCTTGTTGTAGACCTCACGAATGACCGAGGGCAAGTCCTCGAAGGTGTCAGGCACAATGAAGCCAGCAGCCTTCATGGCGGCGTTCTTGGCCGAAGCAGTCTCCATGTCGCTGTTGGCCATGGAACCGGCGTGACCGAACTGAACCTCGGTGGTGAACATCTTGGCGCACGTACCGATGGCCCAGGCAACAATGGGCTTCTTGATGGTGCCCTTCTTGACGGCTTCAATAACGCGGTACTCCTCAACACCACCAACCTCACCGAGAAGGACGAGCATCTTGCACTCGGGGTCCTGCTCGTATCGGAGAAGGTGGTCGATGAAGGTGGTACCGGGGTATCGGTCACCACCGATGGCAATACCCTCGTAGGTACCGTTGGTGGTGATGGAAAGGATGTTGTTGAGCTCGTTGGACATACCACCGGACTTGGAGACGTAACCGACGGAACCGGGGCGGTAGAGCTTCGAGGCAAGGATGTTGTCCATCATACCACCAGAGTTACCGATACGGAAGCAACCGGGCTTGATACCACCGACGGTGGCAGGGCCAATGATGAGGACACCGGCCTTCTCGGCGCGGTGAAGGATCTCACGAGCGTGACGCTCGGGGACACCCTCAGCGATAAGGGCGAGGGCACGGATCTGGGGGCAGTCGAGGACCTCAAGGGTCGACGAGTAGACGGAACGGCTCGAGGCGAAGTTGACAACAACGTCGGCATCGGGGTGCTTGGCGACGGCCTCCTTGATGCTGGTGTAGACAGGGAGGAGGGTCTCCTTGGTACCCCAGTAGAACTTCTGGATGTGGTGGCCACCGAAGGGGTAGATCATAGCAGCAACCGAGGGAGTCTTACGGCCGCACGAGAAGTCGAAGTCAAGCATGCCCTGGATGGCACGGGGCTGGAGACCGAAAACGAGCGAACGGGTGTTGGCATCGAAGGGACGGTAAGCGGGGCGCTCACCGGTTGTGGAGCCGGCACCGAAGTGGACGATCTGGTCCTGGGGCTGAACACGCTCACCAGTGGCGTGGTCGACAGTGCCGATAGCCTTGTCCTCAGCCTTGTTGCCGTTGGCAGCACCCTGGCTTGGAGTCTGAGCACCCGAGGGGAGCGAGTTAGGCTGCTGAGAAGCAAGGGTGACCTCCTCGAAGGTCTTCTTGCCAAGGGCGAGGGGGACAATGTCGGTGATGTGGGTCTCGGGGCCGAAAACCTGGATCTCGACACCAAGATCCTCGCCAAGAAGGCGCATGGCCTTGAGACCCTCCTGGTAGTTGGGACCACCACGACGAACAAAGATGCGGACACCGTGCTTGGCGAGCGAAACCTTGTACTCCTTGAGGGCACGAATGATACCCTTGAAGGTAGAGGCGACGTTGGTGAAGTTGGCAATACCACCACCAATGATAAGGAGCTTGCCCTGGGGGTTGACCTCACCGCGGGTCATGAGGTCAAGGAGAGTCTTGGCGTACTCGAAGGTCTGGCCCTCAGAGGGAGCACCGGAGTACTCACCGTAGTTGGCGAGCTCGTGAGCAAACCCGTGAGCGGCGATGGCGTCAGAGTAGACGACGGAAGCACCACCACCAGCAACCATGGTCCAGATACGACCAGTAGGGTTGAGAACGGTAAGCTTGAGGGAAGCACCGGTACCAGCGTCGAGCTTGGCGATGTATGCCTCCTCCTTAGTCAGGTCACGACCGAAGGGAGCGGGCCAGTACATGGGGGGACCACGGTCCTCACCGCTGGTGCTGGAAGCACCGGCAGCAGAGCCCATGTAGATGGAGGGGTCACGGGCGATGGCCCACTTAGGACCGCAGATGAAGTCGGCAGTCTGGTCGAGCTTGGCAGCCATGTCGAGGTATGCGATCTGGCCATCGTCGGTGGCGACGAGAGGGTTGATCTCGAGGTAAGCGAAGTGGAGGTCGACGTAGACCGAGTAGAGGCGGATCAAGAAGTCGGTAAGAACCTCACGCTTGGCAGCGGGAACGCCCTGGAGGAGAGTGCTGGTCCACTGCTCACGCTTGGGGAAGGGAGCGGAGGGGTCGGCAGGGATAAGGAGCTTGAGAGCCTTGGCGTCGACATCTCCGACATCGACACCACCCTCGTGAGTGAAGAGGATCCAGTCACCTTCACGGGCAGAGTTGATGCAGACGTAGAACTCGGTGTCGGCAGGGTGAGGGCAGAAGGGCTCAACGATGAAGTTGTTGAGGGTACCGGTGACGGACTCGACCTTCTGAGCCTTACCGGCACGTTCCTTGATCCAGGCCTCGGCATCAGCCCAGTCGCAGTTGAGCTTGAGGAGACCGGCCTTTCCACGACGCTTGATGAGCTGGTCTGGCTTGGCAACGAGCTTGGAGGACTGAACCCATGCTGGGAGCTGGGAAGCGTTTGTGATGGTGTTGGAAGTAGGGTCCCAGGAGATCTGGGCGACCTTAGGAGCTGGGGCGACAAAGTCGGCGTTGACCTTGAGGTCGGCGTGGGCCAAGGGGGAGCGAGGCAACCAGTAGTTGACCAGAAGCTTGGCGTCGAACTCTCGGATGGCTGTTGATGTTTGGAAAAAGGGGGAAGCGAAGAAGAATAAGAACAAGAGTCAGCATTCGGTCCATAGGAACTGAACTGTGCACCCAATTGGGGGTGCTGACAGCTCTACCGTGCTTGCAAAAGCAGCACTTTTGTTCGGCCGTTTCCCGGGGACGGAAAAAGAGCTTCAGAAGAGGTTCAGAGACGCAAATCTGGGCTTTTCTGGAGCATCAAATTAGCAGAAAGGTGCGATGCGGGATCAATGGTACGTACCTTTGGAAGACATTTTGAATGATCGGAATCAGAGGTATACGAGAAAAGGTCGAATGTTGTTTTTGAGGAGCTCTTTTTGAAAGAGTCGAAGGAGACAATATGCGGCGACAGTGAGTAAAGGCTAGATACTCAAGGCGACGATTGTTCGCAAAGGACTGATCGGACGTAGCAGATCAGGTGAAGGGACAGATGCAGCGAGGCGAAAAGAGCGAGAAGGAGAAACGATGATAGCGAGGAGGAAGAGAGGATGGATGATGATGGTGAAGGGAGAAAGATGAGAAGGCTGGCAACTTGGAATTGAGGATATTCGCTACGCTCAGTGTAGTGAGTGGGCTCAATTGGAAGATGGTTGGCTACGCACAGGCACTTTCTAACTTTTCCAGACGAGGAAAGCGAAAGTCAGAGCCACTCGAATGCTTCCAACACACGCACACACACACTCATTCACTGACAACAGGCAAAAGAGACAGACAGACAGACAGACAGACAGACAGACAGACAAAGCTTCGGATAGCAAGAGTGGCTGCAGCAGCAGAGGCTGGCTTGTTCGCTTTGAAAATGTGTGACCTTCCAAAAAGTGACCCAACAACGAACAAATCATAAAAACAAAAACAAAAAAACGAAAAAGGTGTGTGTGTGCATTCGGCGCCCGGTAAGCGAGTAACTTTCTTCCCTGCAGGTTACAGAGAGAGACAGAGAAAAGCGCAACGCGCTGAAGACCAACACTTTCTCGAGCATCACACACTGCGATTCCGCCTGAAGGTTTGAATTGGCTGAAGCGTGACGTTTTTGGAAAATCACGACGAAAAAGAAAAATTAAAATCAATCAATAAATCAATAAAATCATACAGCAAGTTGGACTGGACATCAGTTGATCTCTGTGCGCCACCACAGCCTCTCTGTTGTTGCTCTTGCGCTTCTTGCGCTTTTTGAAGGAACATGTTGGAAAGAGTTGCAATTTTCATCAAATGCCTGCGGTTGGGCTGTCTGCTCGAAATCGATTTCCCACCCAAATTCTACTGTGCTTCTTCTTCGTTGCTCGACTTGGCCTATCCGCTCCGACACCTCTCTCTCACACACACACACAGACTCTCTCTGTGTGTCGCTCGAGTATCCGGCGTGACGATGGACTGTACGTATGAGTCGAAACTTTCCTTCGAATCGTCTTGACAGCGCGTTCACACACTGCAGTCGGGATTATGCAGTATGGTCTGGTCACATACTGTAGACGCTCAATCTAGACGGTGTCCAGAAGCATGCACAGCCAAGCAAACCTATCATATCTTAGAGGAACGTTTGCCCCCAACGAACGAACCAGAAAAGCCCACCTAGTGTACTGCACAGTACTATACTGAACTGTAGTAGGTCGCTTGACTCTGACACAGCGGCGTTAACGTTTCCGCTGACGGCCTTGAATGGTCTTTAGCGCGTGTCCAGTGTTCCCTATCAAAGCCGAATCACTGGTGTTACACGCACACATCGCCTTCGTTTGAAGCCGGAAAGCAGATCATTCAGCACGATGTTCGTGCTAAGTGGCCTGATGTTTGATGTTCCCGCCAACTGATCGTCCACTGTCCGCTCTGTACTGTAGCCCTGCAGCACCTGCATACTGTCTTGGCCGGTTCTATCCAATCGCGTGGTCCCTCACGCACCCTCGACACGGCAAGCCTAGGCACATCTACAGTAAGGGTCGGGTCGATCTTGCTAGACACAGATGCCTGACCGAGGTATCACCAGCAAACTCTGTTCGCCTCAATAACAGCAACACTTCTCTCACTCTCGATATGTCGATCTCTAAACCACACACGTCCGCGTGAACGATCATGTCTGGTATTCACAAGGTAATGTCAAAACGATCCGAAACCGTCCGGCTCTCGAAAATGAAGCGAAGCGAAGCGGAAAACAGCATGCGTGAAAATCCAACCGAGCTGTTTAAGGTCGCGTGAACCAGATTTCCAATTCTCTCTCTTTCTCTCTCTTCAGCACAGAAGTGGTAACTTGACGGTCGGCAGGTGTGGTCGAGATTAGATTAACGCTCAAATTTGCTCTACTTGGGCTACGGCAATGCGGCTGTCAAGATGCGAGAAGAGATTTTTGGGTCACGCGAAACTTTGGGTGCAAAAATTTCCCGATGCGATCGCGATACTGTTACCATGCTTCCATCAGCCATATCCGCTCACATAGTCCCGATCGGCACGTTTGGCAAGCCTGGCAATGACCTTCGTACGAAGCTTGTTCGTGTGAACACGCAACGTCGATGACGAACTTAGCTTATCATCATGTCACAGGATGGAACGTGGCTATCGAATGCAGAGTACATAAGGACAAACGAGACGAATTGTTCGTAGAACTCTCTCTCTGATATGCATGTCTCTTGTTGGGAGAGGAGGGTCGTGGGTTTCGAGATGCGTGCGATTCGGCGTCACGCGAATCATGCAGCACCGAGCCGGCCAATTCCACGGATACGTCTGCAGCAAATCTTCTTTCTTCCAATCGATTGGACTGCCGCTCTCTCTCATCGATACAAACTCGACGTGGACGAGCAATATTAGTTGCTGTGTTAGCGTTATAGTAGCCTAACATTGATCTGCGAGAAATCGATTGAGAGGATCTCGGAATTCGGTCAGGCCGCGTGTGTCAAGTTCTGCAAAGACCAACACTTTCTTCTCGTATCCTCCTCCACAAAGTTCTTCTCTCCCTTCATCAGCGCTTGACATCTTGTTGGTAAGCTTCTCGAGATAGCTGCTCAACCTAGCTAATCATTCCGACCATCTACACTCGGCTTTTATACAATACATCGGACGAGTTCGTCACCGTGATTCGTCCTCATCCGTGTTTCGAAGCAGCCAATCGAGTTGCCTCACAAACGCTTTCGGTATTAAGACGCTTCCCTCGCCTACCAACAGAGCTTCTCTCGCAAGCCTCGGACACCTTCCCGCAAGACCTACCTCGACAGCACAGCTGACAGCCCACAGCATTCAGACCCATCTCCATCGCTCCCGACGCCACCCATCACGACACGATGCTTGCTTCTCAACCATCCAACGCCGCTCCTCTAGCATCACAAATCACGGTCACATCCATCGCCTCCCCCATCCTCCCCACCAAAACCCTCACCACTCCCATCCTCAACCACCCTACAACCGTCATAGCTCAATCCTTCACCGACCGCATATTCATCACCATAACCCAACTCAACAAATTCGGTTGTCTCTACCAAGCCACCACTCCCCCCTCTCCCTCCCCCTCCACCTCTTCCTCCACTTCTGCACTACCACCACCATTAGCCAATACGACAATAACCAAACTAGTAGGGACAGAACCTAGTCCGAATCACACAGCTTTATACCAGCTGTATGTTAGTCAGGTGGCTAGTATTGTCAAACACACTGCTGGGGCACAGGATGGGAGACCGGTGGTGGTTAGTCTCGCTTTGAGGAGTAGTGCTAACAAGGGGGAGAATCTGGACGAGGAAGAGGGGGATGAGGAGGGGATGTTAATGGCAAGTGAAGAAGAAAGAACACGATTTCTGCAGATCATGGAGTTGGTACAAAGATGTAAAGTATGGTAAACCTAATTGCAAATGAACCTTAGAATACCGATCTTCGATTTCTCCCCGAAGACGTATCAACCCTTCTTCTTCTGGTAGTAGTAGTTCTACCAAAGCCAGCAAAATTACCATCATCCCCACCTTCCTCGTCATCATCACTTTCATCTTCATCCATAACCATCTTCACTCCTCTACCTTTTCTCACTTTAGCATTTGCAGAGGAGGATTCTTCATCACTTTCCACCAAAGCCGCAACTGGTCTTTTCCTACCCCTACCTGAGGCCTGGGAGTGGGATGGACCGTGTTGACGACGTAGAAGAGTCGTCATATCTGCCCCCGCATCGTCGTCTGAATCAAGGTCTAGGTTAATCGCGCTATCTTCCGCTGCAATTCTGGTTCGAGTTTTAGGCGGTGGGGGTTGTTCTTCATCCGAAAGCGCAATCCGTGCAGTTCTTCTGCCTCCAGGCGCGATCGAAGGAGATTCAGCTTCCTGCTCCCAATAACTCTGCCCTAAACCGTAATCGTTACTTTCAGGAAGAACCATTGCTACAGCCCTCCTGCCTACCCCATTTCCGCCGCCATTCTTGCCTTTGAACTTTTTGAAATTCGGAACATCCCCCCAATTGCGCTCAGGCTGATTCTTCTTCTGTCGAACTAAAGGCACGAAATCAACCTGAACAAAATTACCCCTCACATGAATCCTCAACTCTTCCTCAGCCATAGCTTTAAACGCTTCGTAATCTTCATCCACCCGTCCACCCCCCGCCGCGGACTGCTGCGTGGCACGGCTATTACGGGAAAAGTTGAGAGAAGACTGTGTGGCTTTGGATGAAGAGGGTTTGGCGATTTGGAGACGGTTAAAATCGGCATCGAATTCGTCCATTTTCTTGCCTTTGGCTCGTTGCGTGTTCAGCGCTTGGAGGAATTGAGGCTCGCTGTCGGGTTGAGCGCCTTGTGTGAGACCTGCAATTTCGGTTGTAGGGTGTGTGCGGATGATGCGTGGTGGTTCACTTTCAGGTGGCTGTGGTTGAGGTTCAGGAACAGGAACAAGTGCGGTTGTGCGGGTGCGTTTCGAAGCCCTACCATTGCTGCTGTCCTGTTGGTCTCCGGCGGTAGGCTGTGGTTGGGGAGGAGACTTTCTCTTGCCAGTTCCGACCGATTCTGGCGCTTGACTGGCCTCAGTGCGTTGCGTTTGAGCTCGATCCTCCTCGTCCAGATCCATTCTGAACCTTCTGCTCTTCGGAAAAGATGACCCAACGCAAGCGTCAGTCGAGATGGACGCAGAGCCATCACCACCAACTTCAATGCTCTGAGCAGCATCAGCCCCTAGGATGGCATCAAACACGTCGCTCCTTCGATGTGTTGCACGGCTTGCTGCCGCTCCTGTGCGTCGGGTGAGTCCGCTTCGCTCTGCCCGAGTAAGTTGGGAGAATGCAGGTTCTGCACCGATCTCAGTGGAGCGACTGGCTGAGGTAGAGATATCCATCGCGTTCTCATTGTGTGTGTCGGGAGTGCTTCGAGCTTCAGGTTCTTCGACCTCGTGAGTGGGCTTGCGGGTTCGACGAGTGAGTGGTCTTCTTTGTTGCTCACTGGCTGTGCTAGGAGGTTCTGCAGTTTGGGCTGGAGGTCGCATTTGCTCTGGAGCAGGAGGAATAGTATCTACTGCCTCTCTGCTTGCTGTTGCTGCTGCTGCTGTCGCTGCTGCTGCTGCCGCCGCCGCCGCMTCTGGTCTAGATGGACTGCGTTCCACCCTCTCAACAGCTGTCACATCAGCCGCAACTTCTTCTTGAGCAGCTGATGGCACTGCTGGCTCTCGTGCCTCCACAGCCTCTCCCTGCTCCTGATCCTCCTCTTCCCCATCTCCGACAGTCGGAATCGTATTCAAGTGTGCCCTCACATCACCCGCGAAGACAGCGTTTGTTATCGCGTGAAACCCACTCGGCATCGCAATCCTTAAATTCCTACATGCCACTGCACATCCCTCCTTCCACCCCTCACCATCATGCACCGCACCCACCAACACCACTAGCCCTTCGTCTGGAGCCTCACTCCTCGCCTTACTCCCACTGTTCCTCCAATAGCTCAAAGCACTATTCTTATACGGCATCAACAGCTGTGCAAAATCCGCCTTCGTCTTCAACCGTTCCGCCTGAGGATTATGCGTAAACACATGAGCCCCGGCAACACTGAGTATACTCTTATAGATCGACAACTCCCCTTCTTCAGCAGGTAGGGCGAAAAAGACACAAGTGGTTCCCTTGAACATGTATGTGCGTCGTTCTTCCGGAAGAAGCTTACGCGACATGTCGGGGATTTCGGAGAGTTCTTGTTGATCGATCGATGGTTGGTAAGTAGTTAGGTCTGGTTCGGTAAAAGAAGTTTCGAGCGAGGCTGGATCGTGACGTGGGAGATCGGCTCGACGGAAGAGCTCGTTGAAGTAGTCGATGGTGACGATCGGTCTTGCTTGTAGGAGAGCACAGAGGACTGATTCGGTGGGTTTGACTTGAATGAGACATAGATGTGTATAGCCATCTCTCCAACGTGACTTTGCGGGAGAAAGATGGATGCCGAGTTTGAGTGCGGCTTGACGGAAAGGTGCAATTGCATTCTCCTTTACTTTTGCAGCAAAGCAAACAACCATGGGCCTCCATACCAGCCGTAGTGAGATGGTGGTAGTGAGAGCGAATGAGTCCCCATCTTGGAGGACGTGTTCTTGATCTGCTGGAACTTGAACTTCAGTTGGATCGGTTGAGCCATTGCGTCGAGACTGTTGAGTTACGCCAAAGGTCTTGCGACTTTTGTTGGCTTCGAAGCGGATGGTGACACGAGGTCGAAGGTTGACATCGTTGTGGAAAGCTAGCGGGTCGGCGACGTTGCTGATTTGGCTGGAGATGGTGTCTTCGGACGCTACGGTAATGTGACAAGATACACGGGAGACGAACTTGCTATCGATGACAATGTCAGCTGGGATCTTGCGACCAAGCGTATAGGTTTGGCCATATTTGAGAAGCTTGCTCAGCTCCTCGCGACTGTCTTCGGCGAAGCGCCCTTGTAGCAGCCACATGAGCTCGAAGTCTTACGCTGCAATCATGTGAAGGTTTGGTGTCGGATGATACTGAGCGAATGCGGACCAGCTCGATGTCGTTGGAAGCAGCTTGACTGCAGCGTCACGATGAGCGATGTGGTCAAGAGTTGCGCTGCAGATAAGTTCGGACCAGTGAAGGGATAGGAGAGGATTTGATGAAGGTGCGGAACTAAACGGTCACTGCTGGACCCTTCGTTCTTTCTTCTCACCTTGAGAAGCTCAGTTTGCGTGTGTGTTACTT